>FR990085.1:1200000-1800000 GCA_905404285.2 Erannis defoliaria | reverse complement strand
ATAACGAGTGAAATTCGAAGAAAAGAGTTTCAACAAGGGGTAATAAGGGCAAAAAGCGGAAAAGCTCTTTGATTTTGTATTTTTCTTTTTATTCCAATCGGTTTGGGTAATAGGCACAATTTATTATTTTTACATCTCCATTTTACGGAAGGTTTTACATTTTTAACCGACTTCAAAAAGGGAGGATGTTCTATGTTCGACTGTATGCATGTTTTGTTCTTTCCTTTTTTTTAATGTATGTCCACTGTCTGTTTCTCCGTCAATTATGACAAATTTTGAAAATATTTTTTTTGTTTTGTAGGTAAACGTCAGAGGTGGTCCTACAGAAATTTTATCGAAACCGGTTCAGTTGTTTGGTTTTTAAATCTATGGATACTTTTATGGATGACATCTTCATATATTCCAGTAATTTTGATTTAAAAACCAAACTACTGAACCGATTGCGATAAAATTATATGGGACTACTTCTAAAGTATCACCTACCAAACAAAAAAAGAATCATCAAAATACGTTCATAATTGGCGGAGTAATCGCGTAACATGTGTATGTTTTAATTTTTTTGTAGTAAAAAATTAAAACATACAGTCGAATTGAGAACCTCCTTTTTTGAAGTCGGTTAAAAATCCCAGGCCTAGCGCAAAAGTATTGTATCTCCGGTTCTAAGGTGCACTGTCGTACATCGCGGCAGATCGCAGCCGCGTGGCAGGCGTTCAAAGTTATCATCCATGGACCCAAATTATGTCCTTTACAGTTTTAAAAACTGTATCTATTTGTAAGTTAAGTTTGCTTTGTTGTTTTTTTTAGATAGGTATTGAATGTCAAATGTTGTAAAATCAGCCCGCCTGCGCAAGCGGTAATCGCCGATTATATGGACATTAGAAAAAAATTACAATGAAGTTATTGGACGTTTTTCAGCTCAAATCTAAATAACGTGGTCATTTTTCAGTGAATTTATGGATGTTTTAGGTTAACACTTAGCTTAGTTAATATTATGGATATTTTTCTTGTAAACTAAAACTATACATACCTATTTTTCTTGTTTAATTTAAAAATGAGGCGAAGATGTCTGTTACTTAATAGTTAGCGTCACATTTGTCTATAATATTTTAGTGCTACTCCAAATTTTTAAGTATAACGTTTCGAGAAAATCTTATGAGATGTTAAATCGCTCAAGGCCAAGTTGTTTCACTGAAAATATTTCCCTTCTATTCGCAACAAAGTAAAGCTTGCATACTATTATTCTACTGCTTAGCAGCTGAAGTCTTTAGTTCTCTTACAGGTGGGCTTTGCAAAATAATCCTACCATTACAAATATATTAAACCGTATTCACTGGGTCTTTAGGCAGCATACACTCTAGACCTTAGCGCGAGCCTATGTACGAACTTACTTCTTACGTTCGTACCGCAAGCCAAACCAAAATCTTTTTTTTTTGTCTCACTTTTCCCCGATTCCTTCCTTCCTTTTTTCTTTGTTACTGGCATCGCACGTTGTGCATTCTGCCAGAGTCATGTATGTATGAATGTTCAAGTTTATGTAGTATTAGCAAGTCAAATATGTCATGAAATCACAGTCAGTCATAGTCGAGTCCAAGTCATGCCCTAGTAATGTTGTGGCGACTTTACTATGAGCTTCTACGGAGTTTTGAAAACAACACGAAAAGACATGTTTCACCACATTATATCACTTGCCCACATTCGTGCATATAATTTAACACTCAATGAATAAAACACCACCATTTTTTATCATTAATTCGCGAACAAACACTAGTTTAAGAAAATCATAGAATGCAACGACATGATTTTTCCGTATTCCCGCCAAAACTCCTTCAAGACACTTTGCGCACCGTTCCCATGCGTGTCACACAACGTCTTTTACCTACACAATATTAATCTCCGTACTTCGAGATCGCATGAGAAATGGGTCACATGACTTACCGGAGATATTCCGTTTTCCCCGCACGTACATCGCTCGCTCCATGGGTTATTCACAACGCCTTTCAAGACGTACCGTTCGATGTGTCGGGAACATTAGCGGTAACGTCTTTCGTATTGATTAAGGGTTTAATGCTGCGCTTATTTTGGCTTATTCCAGTTGTTCACCTGGGTAAGTAAAAGTAAGTTCGTATAGGCTGAGTGGCCAGCCCTAGTGTCAGAGTTAATGTGCCGCCCGAAGGCCTCTGACTTGGCTGACGGTTGTTGTTATAGAAACTAGAACAAACAACCGGGACCAACAATTTAACGTGTCATCCGACCCACGGTAGCGCTCAGAAATAAGTGCCACTCACGGTCACCCATCCGAAGACTGACCGGGCCGTCCGTTGCTTAACATCGGTGATCGTTTAGAATCACCTAGACAAGCTACGCCACGAGCGCTATATACAATGGGTGAAATCACCTAGGTGAACAAAGTGGAAATTATACCAGGGTGACATCTCAGGGTGACGAGCGCAGTGCAGTGCGGCGCAGGATTGTGTTCGCAAGTATCACAATTCTGGCACTGCTACTGTTAGTGGCAGGCGTTACGCTTACCACCAGGCGAGTCCTATACCACCACCACCAGAGTCTTGCTCGTCTCGTCACTTGATTGTATAAAAAAAAAGTATATAGTGTCGTGCGGCTACTGGAATGATTAATTCAGTAGATTCACTTATATTCTGTAAATATGTTAAAAACAACGGACTTTAAAGTCTGGCTGTTGATTGCAAATGGTTAATTTTTTACAATTTAAAGTTACGGAGGGTATTTAATGCGGATTCTTTATTTTTTTGTCTATAGAGCACTTTTTTTTACCACTCTAGTGATATTAAAATTATAAGTATTCTACTTGGTTTCCATAGTACAAGCTTAACTTAGTTTGGGGCTAGAATCCATCTGATGGCGCTGTGAGAAAAATGTCCACCGATAGATATATATAAATTAGTGACAGTTATGTAAATACAGATAGTTATAAAGGTATACAAAGAAGAAGAAAAAAAAATCGGTTGGGAAGCAATTTTTATACAAATATCTCGATAAGAAGACTGACATCTCATTTAATCCACTACAGGCACACGACATATTATTAAGCCTCCAGCTTTTCGTCAAACTTCTCTGTGTAATGCCAATTCTCTTCGTAAAATATAAGCAAAACAAATCAAACAACATATCAAGTCGATCTTATATCCAAATCCTATAAGCGGCCGAGCTGTTAAAACTTGTAAGGTCACACATCTTCGGAGCTTTCAGCGCGTTCAGGGCCGGCTCAGGGACAACCTGGTTTTATGTGGAGTGTACCTTAACAACCTTGCGAGGTCGACGTTGGAGGTTGCGATACGTAGACTGTTGCGTAGGCTGTAGTTTCGTTGCATACCGACTCTTGTTTTACCTGTGGCACTAACATGTGTCGTGTAAAGACATAATACGCTTTAAAAAAAATACAACCGACTTCAACTTCGAACACCTGAATGAAATGTTTATATTTTCTAGTAATTTAAATTTAAAAACTAAACTACTGAACCGATTTCGATAAAATGTATATGTGACTACCTCTGAATCTACCAAACCAAAAAAGAATCATTGAGTTCATAATTGGCGGAGTAGTTGCGTAACATATATACAAAAAAAAACCTACAGTCGAATTGAGAACCTCCTTTTTTGAAGTCGGTTGAAAAACGTGTTTCCTAGTATTATTACTAGTATCGTATAACGATGAATTATTCTTCTGCCATAACTGGTTACGAACCCCCGGTTTCGTACGCGGCCCAAGGGGTTATGGATACTTTTTGCAATTTCTGTTTTTGCTGTTTTTTTTTTCCAATATCTCACCGCCTATTGACATATGACAAAAATCAACACATTGTATTGCAAAACAGTTTTCCTGTAGCTGTAACACTTAAAGTTCTTCGGGGTTTACAAGAGGAAAAAATACCGTTTTTTCCAAACCAAAAGTACATTTTGAAGTAGGTTCTCATTTGCGCAAGCCCGAGATTGAAACCACAGCTTAGTTATTGAGTGAAGCTAATCTTTTCCCAACTGAGCTACCACTGAATTTTATTTCATTGGATCCGTGGTTTATACTCCCGCCCTGGTTTCTTTAGCCCCGACCCTGTATTTTTTTGGAAATGTTTTTCTTGATTAAAAGTCAGACAGTGTCAGATACAGAATGTGCTAGTGACCCATTTCATATTGGGTCCTAAATAGGGGTTAGGTCCCGGGACGTCTCGTGTCTCGAAGTCTCGGGACTTTTTGAAAATTTAGTTGCCTCGGATCCCGGGACTTTCGGGTCGAGACTCGAGACGAGACACGGTTGTTGAAATTGTAAATAATATTATTTTCAAAAAGTCATAATAAACTTTATTAGCTTGTCATCGCCAATCGCCATCTTTCAGCTTAACAATAATTACTACACAATACTCCTAAATGCGTTCACGACCAATGGCCGACATATTGTTGTTTTGTGAGATTTGTCGAGCTCATGAATTGTGATATTTGTGACTCACTCAGTTACACTACTTTCTGCTCACATAACTTTTTGTCTGTATCCTTACAATGCCTGTTCCAAGCTGGTATTGGATGAGGTAGGATTATCGAAAATGCCCTCCCGGGGTATCAGTCAGTCGTTAATTTCACTTAATGAGGTGAACGCAGTGCGCGATTGTTTTGTGGACTTGCTATTGCGGCGCTCTCTTTAACGTTAAATATGTTAGAATTTGATATAAAATCAATGTTCAGCGAATGTCGATTTTTACTAAAATTGCTTTTTATTTATACATCTCGCCAAAATTTTACTCGATTCTAATTCAATTTCGAGAAGTTCGAGAAGTCTCGGGACGTCCCGGGACTTTGGTCGTGGTTGGGACTTTGAGAATGTTGAGACTTCCCAAACCCTATTCTAAAGGCAGAATATAGCATAAAACACTGTTGTTCATTACACTTCAATTAAATATTAATATGTTTTAATCATAATCACGGCAATTATCCCGTAAATAATCATAGAACTATTAGATACATAGCATGTTAATTTAACAAAGCGTTTTTTATATCGCCGATTTAGTCCTTTTTCCACCCGTTACTTAGCGATAATGTGACCAAAGATGAAGCAGACCTAGAAGATAGCGTGGGCATTTTTAATTGATTGATTGAATTTGAAAAGACCTAGATTATTATTATCTTTGAGAAAACAAGGAACCAGAGAGTTTATTTCATCCTCTGACGTACAGACTAGAAATGAAAACAACGCTTTAGAAACTTATATTTATCAATAAAAGACTTTGATTTTGACTTCGTTGAATCAAAACTAGTAGTGGGCTGTAAAACAGTTTGCATGAAATTAATTTATCAATCTCATTATCAGTACAACAATTTATATTAGCGCATAGCGTGTGTACATCACGTGAGTCGATAGCTGATGAAGTCAGTGTCAAAACGTTTATCTGTCGCGCGTGTGGACGGGACATTACCTCTGATATTTATTGCAGGGTTTCTGGCGGTGCATGAATGTCTGATGTTATGGCTTTTACTTCTAACACGATGTCTTGACTTTTTTAGTCTGTGTGTGGGTTTCGAGTGTTAAAAGCTCTTGAAATTTTAATTAATTTAAACACGGATTTATTGTCATGACAGAACTGTATTGCAATGTGCCTGGCAAAGATTACTTTATCAGTTGCAAGCAGCGCCCAAAATATTCGCCAGTCACTCCACAGGAACCGTTCTATTTTTCAGAGATATGAAGTAGGAAATTTTACTCTTTGACCGTCAATCTATATTTATTTATGTTATCCATGCCATGCCAAAACCACGTCGATCACGCTGTTGCTGTATAGTGAAAAGGTTTGATATCTTATACCCGTGTAAAGCTTTACACGGGTATAAGATGTCAAGACTGACCAAACAAACGCCAAAAATGTGGTGCAGTCTAGTCCTGTGTCGGTCGGTCATTTTCGGAGATCTCGATCTTTCGTAACCGACGAGCCAAGTGACCGAGCAAAAAGATTCGATCAAAACGTCGTTCATCGGTCTCGAGAACCTACAAATAAAAATAAGGCTTAAGCCTGTTAATATAGAGTTGAAATTTGCTAGGTATGCAATTTCACCGAGATCGAAGAAAACCGAGACGAAACCGGTTGGTGTTGTATCAATCACCGGTTATTCATTCGGTCTCGGTCTCTCGGTCAGTCGCAGATCGGAAGATCGTTATGAATGGGAAGGCAAGTGCCGCGGATCTTGGGCCGCGCGTCGATCAATCACGACCCGAGTCTTTAACGATTGACGACCGGGTCGGTCACGCAGAAAGCGGGATTCGATTGTTTTGATTCGTTCAATCACGATCGACACAGGACTAGTGCAGTCTCGTATTAAATGAAATGAGGCAGCATCACATTTGTTGGCGTGCGTCTGACTGGTCTGTATACCTGTATACCTAAGGCGCAGTTTATTGACTCTCAACCAAAAACGATAGGTCATTCTTAGCGGTTATTGCAAGATTATCGCATGACTACGTCTGGTAACTCAGTTGCATAAGAAATAGTTGCAGAGTATAAAAAAGTTTTGTAAAAAATAACATGAATAAAGATGGACGGACAAAGCACGGATATTTAAATTTCCTATGGAACCTTAAAACAAACTAACTAAAACAAAGCTGATTATATTATTTCAATGTACGATGCAACACGTACATGTAGATATAATCATTGGTAAGATTTTAAAATACATAAGAAACTAGCGGACCTGGCAGATGTCCTACTGACACGATTTTTTTTTAATAATAATTAAAAATTAAAAAATAACCCAATTACAGCGCCACCTATCGGGTCCTAATGTGATTTCAAGATCCGATACATTCGAGTAGATCTCGAACGCACACGAAAACTTCCTGAATCGGCCCAGCCTCTTAGGAGGTGTTCAGTGAAATAAACACGTAATTACAGTTTTTTTTAATGATTATTAGGCTTGCGTTTACTGCCATCTCGCCTGATGTTAAGCGAAAATGCAGTCTACGATGGAGCTCGCTTGCCTAGACGAAACCAATTCACTTGTGACTTGAATACACCCAGATTTTAATTAGGTATTATATTCCCAGATTATATTTCCCGATAAGGGAAACACTCACTTGCGTAGGTACACCCCAACACCCCAATACGCAGCCAGATGGCCAGGTCGAGGACCTGGCTATCAGATAGAAGAATGGACAGGGGAATCAGATAGTACAAATCCGAATACACTCTCCGAAATGTGTCCGATAAAATACCGGTTTCTCGCTGATTTTCGTCGATGATCAATATTTTGTAGGTTTTTCAATCGACTTAAAAAAAAACTCAATTAGACTGTATGTATTTTTTTTGTATGTATGTTACGCGATTACTCCGCCAATTATGAACTGATTTTGATGAACCTCTTTTCGTTTGGTAGGTGATACTTCAGAAGTGGTCCCATATACATTTTATCGAAATCGGATTAGTAGTTTGGTTTTTAAATCAAAATTACTAGAAAATATGAAGATGTCATCCAGGTATTCGAAGTTGAAGTCGGTTGTATTTTTTTTAAAGCGTATTATTATTATACATAAAGATGAAAATAATTAATTCACATTCGCGCTGGTATAGATGAACTAGTTTTCCCTTGAACAATCTAGATTTTCCTTTAATTACTCCGCAGTACTGCATTAGTTCTAATGTCTTCCTGAGCCCGCAGGAACTAAGCACTTAACGGCTAAGAACTGGGTGTCACCGCGTTATCAGATAATCGTTAAGGTCTCTCAGTAACGGAGATTAACGGCGCAGTTACCGTTATCGGGCGTTGGGTTAACGGATTCGAAACGTTACGGTTCTATTCGGTTGGAATAGAACGATCGGACTGAGCTTTGTGAAGGCTGTTATAAAATAGACGATTTTAATAATATGCTGAACTCAGATGCATTTAAAAATCGATTAAGTACCTGTCTTCATATTTACACGACTGCCCAAAAACAGAGTAATGTTTTCAGGTTTCATTTATGTATGTGAGTTTATTTATTCTACCAATGCCACCATAGCTTCTAAATGCCTAAAATTTTTGTGTCTGAAATACATCTGTCAGAGACCTGGACGGAAAAAAAATTAGTTGTAACGTTTATTAAAAGTAAAATGTGTTGCTAATTTATGTGGTTTAATATGCTTCAATATTAAAAAAACATGTCGTCTCATTGTTTATTTTTCAATCGTTTTTGTTCTATTCTAGCACAGATGCGTAATTGTGGAATATTGCTTACTGACTATCCTATTACAATGTAGACAACTGAGTTGCTACATAAATCTAAAAAAATAAATAGAGTTTTTGTAGTCTCTACTGCAGAGTTCTCCAGGGGAAGTACCACACCTTCGCCAGTTATTCAAGCGCCAAGCAGTAGTGTGCAATCATTACTGCGTTCTGGTTTGAAGGGCAATGTTACCAGAGAAATTACTGGGTATGAAGAGATTTAACATCTGATATCTCAGGGTGACGAGCGCAGTGCAGTGCGGCGCAGGATTGTGTTCGCAAGTTCACAATTCTAGCACTGCTACTGTTGCAAATACAAATAGTTTATTGATAACACCAAAATTATAAGTCAAATTTCATTATGAACCCCGCATATAGCACGTATGGCTCGTATTTACATGAAAATTGTTAGTGGCAGGCGTGACGCTTACTACCAGGCGAAAGTCTTGCTCGTCTTGTCACTTGACTGTATAAAAAAAAAAATAGTATGTAGACAATTGAAGTAACTACAAAAGCTTAATGAAGAGAGATTCATAGCTGGTTTATATACATCATCCGTTTGACGTCCAATTTTACTTTTTTTCAGACATCGCGCGGTACAAATGCGAGTGGAGACGCGTGTGAGCGGCGTGACCCGTGTCAACATGGAGGTGTTTGCATCAGCACTGATGACGGACCCATCTGCGAGTGTCGAGACGGCGACTATGAGGGCGCTTTCTGTGAAAGAGGTTAGTGGAGATAACCTAAAAACGCTTCACTAAGGCAGATAATTTTTTAAAATTAATCAAGTGCCAAAATTTTTCAATGAGTAGCACTGGGTTTTCAGGGTTGCAAACTTGGACATAAACTACGTTTATGGGTCCTATCAACATTATCAAAAAACTGTAGATACATGCGCGTTTGCAATGTTTGCCATTTTTGTGTCGTTATTGACTGGCCTAAATATTAGATACGGCCCTTAAAAAAACCTAAGCATAATGTATGGAGACGGCGGACTTCAAAAACACTCACTATGATAAAGTGAGCGAAGGAAGACGATTACAATAGAAAATTACTTTTTATGATCCGTACGCTAGGTTTTAACCGATACTCTACTGATATTAACGACGGTGCGGTCGAAGATGGAACACACCTATAGCCAGGAATGGAAACGTGCGTGGTTTTGACACATTTTTTCGAGCATGGCGTGATCGCGCACGCTAGTTATCTTTTTTCAATCCTTGAAAAAGGTCACCAGATGTAATCGAAAGTATAGGCGGAGTCTCTTCGTTAACTGAACGTAGTCCCGTGTGAATAAAACTAACCAATAACTTAAAAAAAAACAATTCAAATTAATGTGGGACCACCTCAAGAATATACCCTTTCAAATAAAAAAAGAATTATCAAAATCGGTGCACAATTGACGGAGATATCGGTGAAAAAATAATATAACGTCCTCCTTTTTTGAAGTCGGTTAAAAAGTGGAAATAACTAACGTACTCAATCCATACTGAAACTGGATTAAGGACTGAAAGGTTCCGGAAGACTTACAGTTGGTTTTACAATGAAAACTACACAAAAACATAAGCCTTTGATCGCCTTCCCTCAAAAAGGGCTAGAGAAGAGCACGTTTTTAATTATTCCTCGTATGCTTGTGTTCGCTCTGATGCCTACGAGTATGCCTCGAAAATGGCTGCGTCGGGCTTTGTTTGCCTGTGGACGCTGGGCACAGATGGCCAATGGGCATAAACTCTCACGACAATATCTGTAAAACTGGTTTTACGCCGTGGAGTAAAACTAGATGAATGGTGTTTTGGATATGAGATTCCTTGCTTCCTTCGTTTTTTTTGCCGCCAGCATGCTGGGTACGCTGCCGATTAGAAGTGGGTTTGAGCATTTGGATTGTCTCTAGACTTTCGGTCTGGATACAATCCTTTTGGTTTTGTTGTTGTGTAGTAGGCTAAGTAGTCTTTGTAGTTTGTTGTAGTTAATAAAGGCATATGCTTTTTTTTATTTTTTTTATGAAACATTGATGCTGTTGGCCTCAGATGGCCTCTACAGCGTCACCGGACTTTAGGCAAGCGCAAACGGCGCTCGGCCTAGGTTTAGGTTAAAGGCGACTAGATCAAGGGCACCTCAGACAGTACGAACCTCGGCTTGGCCGTCGCCGGGAGTGGGGTCAGACTTGCCCTGGCACCCCAGAAGGGGTATGCCCTAGGGCCCTAGTAGGTTGATCTGGTTGACTATTTGGAGAGAATCTAACCGATCTTCTGACAGATCTGGGGAGTCCTCGACCTCGCCGGCGAGGTCGGTGCGTGTTTGTGTGCCTCTGGTAACCGGCGCCTATACCAAAAACGGAATACTTCCTGTTGCTAGGAATGGTCGGATCGGGCGAGCCCAGCGCCGCCGAGGTGATGACGGCGATGGGGTCGTCTGGGTCGCCCAAGACGTGTCTGGGGCGTCTACGGAAAAGGCATATGCCTAAAAAAATATATATATATATATATTATCTGATATCTTTATGAATTGAGTTTGTTACGCTATTAATGGTGGGTTTTCAGAAGCATGGGATGCGTTCACATTAACCCAACACACATACGCATTATATCACATTATTATTTATTTTTCTGTAATTTGAAATATAATGAAAGATAATATGTTCTTACTATGACGCATATAAAACATATAATATCATTGGCATATAATGTATGTTTTCGAGAATTAGATCGAGAATTTTTGAGGCCTTTCCCGTCATTATTATCTTATCTAGGTATGTTGTATATGTAAGTTTTCTAAAGTAAAGACATATTTTCTTTTAAACTTTTTCTATTTTCTTTTTTACTTAAGTTTAAATTTGATATTAGAAATTTTTTATACGTAACCTATACAAATACAAATAATGTAACTTGATAGTTGTAAGTACTTGTTGGTTAGTTAAACTCCTATGATAGCTTTGTATTCAAAATACCTACTCTAGATATTTTTTTTAAATGTTGGTAACCATTGCTTCGGAATTATAAAGGTTTCATTAATTAATCATGCTGTTTACACATGCTTAGGCACATAGTCTGGCTCGAAATTATACCTAGCTAATAAAAAAAAAAAAAATTAGCTAAAAATATAAAACCTAGCTAATAATGTATATGTTTTGACTATGTTCTGTTTTGTGTATCAATAAATAAAATTTTTTTTTTTTTTTTTTTTTTAACAGGCATAAGCCTTTATTAACTACAACAAACTACAATGACTACTTAGCCTACTACACAACAAAAAACAAAAGGATTGTATCCAGACCGATGAAAGTCTAGAGACAATCCAAATGCTCAAACCCACTACCAGTTATAAATAAAATTAAAATTAAACCAGTTGACAACAACAAACAACGTTCGACTACCTGGATGATATTATCTTAATATTTCCAGTAATTTTGATTATAAAACCAAACTACTGAACCGATTTAGATAAAATGTGTATGGGACCACCTCTGAAGTATCACCTACCAAAACAAAAAAGAATTATCAAAGTCAATTCATAATTCGCGGAGAAATCACGTAAAATAAATACAAAAATAAAAACCATACAGTCGAATTTATTGAGAACCTCCTTTTTAAAGTTGGTTGCAAATAGGCAAACGTAGCTTACGACACCCTAGATGATAGAATGACGATACACTTAATGCAGTCTGCTGTAGCAAGACGGTTTTATTACTAAATAATACCAGTACGTTCCACTTGAACCTTATTATCAATATCATAGGCCTCAGCCAAAGCACGCCAATCAAATTAAAAAAAAGGAATAAGATAGAGATATTTTTGTCGTCGGATAAACATGCGGGAATATTTAATATCCACGGCAGTTTATTACAAATGTTGCCACAAGTCTCAAAACAATATCCGTATTGAATAAGCAACTTGCAGAATGGCAACATTACCGACTTAGTAACTACTTTTATAAGGAAACACAGAGCAGATGGCGGCTCTACGTGTTTTCTGTTCTGTAAGTTGGCAGGATTGTTTCCTCTAGGGTTGCCGAAGTCGCACAATGTTGCATTAATTACGCCATGACTAGAATTGCTGTAGCGGTTTTACAGTTTTAAGTAGGGTTGTCAGTAATTATGTGGTTATTTAAAAGTTTTAATATTTCAAGCTGAGTGATTGAATCCAGCTCATTATTATGTTGTATCAGTTTTATTGAATATAAAAATATCACATAAAACAACAGTACTACGTGTAGAAGATTCCACTTCCTTAGAAAACACGTCTAAACGTACATAGGCAAGGTAAAATTAAACTACAATCATGTCAAGTTCAGTGCAAACTAATTTGTGCTCTATTAGTGTACACAATGTGTTGATATTGCACTGTGGCGCTTGGCTCGTTAAGGACACAATTAGGGCTCTACAATTACAATGCAATATCGAGACACTGCACTCAAACGGAGTACAAAATATTAGCTTGCATTGAATAACAAATGACTGAAGTTATAGGTACGAGTATATATATCTTTTTGATTGTGGTTCAACTACGTTTAGGCACGTTTTCTATTAGAGGGAATCTTCTGTACGTCGTATTAATATTATGTTTTCTGTGATAATACATAGCTTAGCTTACAAGTCATGTTGTACACAACACAAGTATTAAGGAATTTTGGCCTATACTCGTATTCATAATCAAATGGACTAAACTGACAGATTGAAATGTCACTTTTCAAAATAATGATGCCTGCTAAAAAACCATAGTGATGGATATTGTTAAGTTCATATCGTTCAAAAGAATTATTGAATAATTATTAAGTGCCGTTAAACATATAAAGTGCTGCCAGTGGAAGTGCAGGTAGAAAAGGAAAAACATATTGTGTCAAAAAGTTGTTCTGTAAATTGCTACGGAAATGTAACATTATTTTTATGATTTATAAACTTGGAAAGATTTAAATAGTACAAAAGTAAGGAACTTCACCTTTTACAAAGACTAATATAAATATATCGAATTAGTTCATAAGTATGAAATTATTTAGTTTGTTAACGTAACTTCAAAAGTTAGTAAAAAGATTAAGTTTCTTAACATATGTTAATAAACTTAATATTTTTATCCCAGCACTATTTAAATTTTGCCAAAAAGTAGCAACACTCGAAATGTCAGTTTAGTCCGTTTAATTAAGAATCCGAGTATAGTTGGTATAAAGAGAAGTATGGGAAATTTGTACCAATAGGCCACTCACGTGTGGCCTATGTTATAAACTTTTAGTAGTTCGGTATTATCTGAGAAAAGTTATTGGTCTCTATCGCTATAGTGACACTGCATTTGCAGCAACTTACTTGTAACATAAAATTACATTTCTATGTCAATCTGCGAACCCACACTGGACCAGCGTGTTGCAATATCGCTCAATCGCTACACTAGGCCTGTTCTCAGCAGCGGGATGTTAAAAGCTGATGAAAGAAATCTTGCACCATACGTCTGAGCGGGATGATACGATAGTAATACAAACTTCAGAAAAAAATACAGCCCAAGACATGCACTGCTGGACGAAGGAGGCCTTCCTTAAAAGGGGGTTGGCCATAATCCCCACGCTTGGCATTATGGCCAACCCTGGTTTGGGGATCGCAGAATGCTCACCGTCGTTAATCGAAAGGACGCTGTTGCCCGTCCTCCGGTGGTCCTGGATACAGTTCTAGGACATATCCAGGTTCACGATACGATAGTGATAGCGAGCGATTTATTCCCGAAATAAGGTCCTAGGCAACCTTTTTTTTGTTGTTGAACTAAACTGATTTAAATATAATGACAACTGGTATATTTTCATACCATACATTTCGTTAGATGTGAAATTGTGAATAAATATTTATATCAAAACAAAAAAATAACAACCTATTTATTGCCACAATGTAGCATTACCTGTATTACGTATTATTCAAAAAATAAGGTGTATATCAGCAAGTGGCAACCCTATCGAAAAGGGCGGAAGCAGGGTCGCGAATCGCGGTCGCTCACTAACCGTTCCCTGTTTATTATTACTTGTTACGTGTGTTCCCGCCTTTATTATTACTTGTTATGTGTAGACCCGCCTTTATGGACGTACCTAGTTTTAATTACGTATTACACTTAACTACTTTGTTTTGTGAGTCGTTAGAGTGGTTAGTGAGTGGGTGGTAATTGTTTTATCAAAAAGAGTGTTTCATTACATTTTTATAAATACATTTTCAAATAAAAAAATTGAAAAAATATTTATTCATATACGTACCTAATTAGCGACAAAAAATATTTTCTTAACAGTTCCGTAATGTACGCGAGGCTATAACAATTATGAAAATTGGCACGTGCCGTTTTCAATCCATTCATCAAAAGTTCACCAAAATAGACTGCTTATTTTTAAATTTTATCATCATCATTCTCAGCCCGGGGACGTCCACTGCTGAACGAAGGCCTCCCCCTTAGACCGCCACACTGTACGACAACCTGCCATTTGGATCCACCGGTTGCCCGCGACTTTTACAATGTCGTCGGTCCACCTACCGATGGGGACATCGGTTATCAGTTCTTCGAGCGATGTGGCCTGCCCATTGCCATTTTGCTCAAGGTCGGTGAACTTTTTATATGGAACAGCTGTTAATGTCCGGGGCAGCTCCAATAGCATCCTGCGCGTAGTGGCGGGCAGGTGTGACTGCCCTATAATTACCCACGCAGCCCGACATGTATTAGATACGACTGTAATTAGTAAGTATTGACATTAGTATATTCCTTGCCTTCCTATACTTTGCGTCTTCCGGTTCGCGGTTGCCACTCAAGAATCTTTCTTCCCCATCGGTTATCAGTTGCTACTTCAACTTGCAAACTCTGCGAGCTATGTCGGTGACCTTGGTTCTTTGGCGAATATCCTCGTTCCGGATTTTATCGCGCAAAGTAACTCCGAGCATAGCTCTCTCCATTGCCCGTTGCGTGACCTTGAGTTTCTCCAAAAGGCCAGCAGTTAAAGACCACGTTTCTGTTCCATATGTCATCACTGGTAACATACACTGGATAAAAACTTCCCGAACAATTTCCCGAACGCTGCCCATCCGAGTTGGGTTCTTCGGGCGACCTCTTTCTTGAAGTTGTTGTTGGAACTGAACTATCTGTCCAAGGTAGTTGTTAAATTTTATACCAAATGTAATATTAAAATAACGTATCATATTCCATTCACACCCATTTAATAGTTTCAAGAATATTATTTTTGTATATAACAGCATCTCGGTGTTGGCTTCGGCTCCACCAGTACCAAACTGTCCGGTACTAAGTACTAAAAGTCCGGACTAAGACCAGAGTGTCAAAGTTGAATTATTGTGGCACCACCTAATAAGTTGTTGTCTATTTTATATTTTAGTGAACACAATAAGGAACTATCTATCAATGTATTTTTAATACCTATCTTATAAGTAGGTTGATTAGTAGTATATTCAATAAACATAATATTTATTATTTAGTGTCACAATAACAAAGTACGCCAAGTGTTTAAGCTATTTAAGAATAAAATGTACACAATGATTAAAGTAGTAATGAAATAGGTACGTGATCCAATGTCGTACGGTATAAGTGAGAAACGCGAAGGCTTTATAACACAACAAAAGCTCCATTTGGATGGCGGCCAAAAGCAAAAATTCAAGGCCTGACGCGTATTTAAATCCTTTCAATATTGAATGGTCTTGTTAGCAGCAGTACCACACACTTTATTTTATAGAAGCACACAATAAAAGAAAATAAATTTCTGGTCCTTGAAAAATCTACAAAGAAAAAGAGCTAACTCTTCCAAATAAGGGTAAGATAGGATGATATTTTTTTAATGAATTACAGGTTTGCTTTTCACTACCATCTCTTTTAAAGACACAGTGCAGAAAAATACTAACACAGTGATATTTGCACACAACATGTTAGCGGTGGAATTACTCGAAAAAATATGGTACAGTCATTATTTACTATCATTATAGTAGGTTAATAAAATTAAATAACTTTGAAAGAGAGTCGTAACACTACAAAGCGGAACAAATTTTTTTTATTTTTAAACTTGCCCATAAGATTATTTTTATGATTATATATACGGGATATTACCGTGATCATATTGTGAAACTAGCCCCTAATATTATAAAGTAGTGTCCAGCCAGTTGAAAATTGTGTTTTAATATGCTAAGGCCATATAAGTTTTTCTTAACCCGACCGTGTCCTATTTTTGGCATAATTTGGCTTATTTATTGAGCAATAAATTATAAAAGTGTTGCAAGCGGTTGAAAATGTATGCATAGGCAACTTCCGCTTCCTGAGGTCGTTAAAGAAAAACATTAAAAATATTTCCCTTATGTGCCATACTAAGTTGAACTTATGTGTGCAACTAAGTATCGAACAAGCACTTTTACTAACAAAAATATACTAACCTATTATTTACAACGTAACTACTTATACTTTCAACACAAAAAAAAAAGTACTGCGGGGTATTTTTCTACCCGTGATACTACGGGCAATAAATTAAATATATCTTTAAAACTTTATGCCTATGTAATACTGGAGACATTACAAAATGCTCAAACCCACTACCAGTCGGCAGCGAACCCAGCATGCTGGCGGCGATGCCACGTCGAATGTCTTACTTCGAATGAAAGTATTACTTGATAAACTAATTACAACAAAACCAAAACAAACAACCAGCGACGGTGATAATGGAATGGACGGGCCCAGCGCTTGCAAATCAATCAAAATTAACAAGACAACACAATCAAGCATACCTAGCTAAAAGTATGCATATTACATTTGCCAGAAAATAGAGATAGCGAATCTAATTACTGCATGCCAATAAGAGAACACGTGTACATGTATTAGAAGTTTGTATTGTCGTATTGTACGGCTCACAGGTCGCAAAGGCAGAGTATGACTGAAGCGAGTGGAGAGCCGGCGCTCAACATATAGGCTTCAAAATCCGTGCGCTTATTTCCCGTCCATTCATCTTATCATTGTCGCTGCAAACAACAGGACAAAATGTATGTGACTAATATAGATGTTTGTTCTATGTCTGGGTGTAGTATGTAATATAAATATGTATTTACAAATATGTATATAAGTATTCTATCAGCTATGATTTCCATAATACAAGTTTTACTTAGTATGGGGCTAGATGGCGCTGTGCGAAAAATGTCCTCCAATATTTATTATGACTATTTAATTAAAAGTAGACCATAAATAACTATTTAGTTACTATTTGTGTGATTTTTAAACATTTTAACACAACACAAAACAACACTCTAAAACACTTAAATCTGTGTAATAAATTTGTGTAAGTATCAAAAAAAAATTACTTGATAGGAAATCCGCTATCATAGCCTAGCATTTGCTGTCACCAATTATAATTCGTGCAATATGTATTAAAAAAAAACTTTCACGATTAAAATTCGGAGTTTACATTGATTCTTCAGCTGCAGATGAAAATCAAGAAAACTTGGATTCAAAGCAGCAAGTAATAAATGGTCCTGCCATTAGCAAATTACAACCAGAAGCGAAACTTTTTGAATAAACATTTTGTACTAATAAGAGAACAAATTCAAACAATTTCCTTTCAAATTACGACTATTTTATGAACGTTTGAGCATTCTATAATATAAAATATTATTTTAATAAATTTGTTAGAAAGATTTTTCTTTAAAATCGTTCTTATTGCTTTCATCGATCTAAAATGCCTTTAACGAGCTCTGGAATATTACATTTAATTACTAGAAAAAAGTTATCTAACTTGTTAAAGTACCTAACTAGTTAAAGTTTTCAAACTAAGAACAAAATTGGTTTATTCATACGTTTTATTTTGTAAAATATTACGCGTAATTAAACGATCTCGATAGAAAAATTATCAAAGAAACAACTTTTTTATAACTTTTTTCGCATTTTATTTTATTTTAGGCCTTCTTGCAAGTTTTTATTTAAAAAATATTTAGTGACGTATTGATTAAATCTTTATCGATTTAGTTAAATAATTAATAAAATATCCCAAAAAAAAATATTTTTTTGTTTTTTCACAATTATACAATGAGTATTTTTGTGAAAAAACCTAAAACCGTGGGCTTGCCTTGTTTAATTTCCTCATTTTTTCAATAAATTCATCGCGCAGTGACTTCAACATGTAGATTTAAAAAAGTGACTTATGGACAAAATATAGAACAACCATTAACTTTACCATCCAAACAATCCCTGCACTCAATATAAGATTTTCTATATTCACCTTTTATCCGCAAAAACATGCTAAAGCCTTCGAACCTTCGAGAAAATCTACATAATCCCGGGGGCAGGGAAGGGGGAGGGGGTACGGAAGCTACCCCGTCTGGGACAGGACATTTATTTGACAGTATAGTGATAGTTTCTGAATATAGAAAGTGGATGAAGCTTGAACTTAGTACTAGCTTATAGTTGGACGTTTTTAATGTTATCACGGAAATTGTTTTAAAGAAATCTGGAAATTACTTCAAAGCATTATTAGTGACGTTATCAGGACGTTATCGTCAACGACGACGTTGATGTTATTATCGTTATCTTTACGTTCCGTTATCGTTGTGACGTGTACGTATTAATTTACAAGATATTTACGGGTTTATGAAATCTAATAATGATGGTATTTGTATTATAAATGCGAATGTTTCTCGGTATGTGCGAATGTTTGTTACCTTTTAACGGCTGAACGCATTTGAATGACACTAAGGATCGAGAGTTTATCTTCCGGATTTAACATATAGGCGTTGCCCGTAAATTTCACACTGCCTGTAAAGTCACATTTTTTTGCGTAATATATAAAATAAGTGCGCAATATGGGCAGAATTGTGAAACTCCTTCCCATTAATCAATTCACACCAAATTTCATCAATCCACAAATCAATTGCCATTAATCAATAGTTATATTGCGCAATACCTGTTAGTATAAATGTCATAAATGGCATAATAGCTTTGCATTTTTTAGGAGGAGGTTCTAAGTTCGAGTGTATGTATGTTTTTTTAAGTATGTTCACCGATATCTCCCTCAATTGTGGACCGATAAAACAAAAGGTATACGCTCGAGGTGGTCCCATATTAACTTGAAGTCATTATTTTTAAAGTTACTTGTCTCATGTGCCCTTGATGTTAAGATGAAGATCAAGGTAAAACCGGTATGTTACCAGTTAAATCCAGTTCAGTAACTAGCCAAAATGGTAGCCAATCCACATCTGCATAGAAGCTGTTTGGCACCGATTGGACGGCTGCAATCAACTGAGGATTTCCACGGCTGAATTATTACAGCAGAACTGCCGATGGAATAGGATACTGTGGCAAAGCGGTTGAGTTGGTTAGAAAAGTACGGTCTTTGCTACAATAAAGTTAGCACTACTAGTTTTTTTGCTGCGGTGACCTCGCAACACCTTTATTAAATTGACTTCAAAAACGGAGGTTTTATATTATTAGACTGTTAACCTTTTTTGTTATGAATTTTTTTTTTGTTTTAGGGTATACTCCCGAAGAGGTGTTTTTTAATTATTTATAGGCTTGCGTTTCTGCAATCTCGTTTGATGTTAAACGAAGATGCAGCCTACGATGGAGCACGCTTGCCTAGCAGAAAACGATTCACTCGCGACTTGAAGACACCCAGATTAAAATTATCGGGAAAACCCACTTGCGCAGCGCATTCCACTCTTTAGCAGTTCCAATAAAAAAAGTGGAATCAAACCGTTTCGTACGAGTTTTTGGTCAACCATGAAACGGTGTCGATTTTTCGCGGTCCTTCGAATTAAAACATAAGTGCTAAAAACCAATTAAAAATATTTCCGGCGTGCCTACAAAATAGTACAAAGCGGCCGGTCGTGTGTCACAATTCGTTCTAAAATTGAATTTCCAGGCGCGCATTCGAAGTTCGAACGGCTGATACCGGGAATTTTCACCGGCCAGCTTTGTTGTGGCGAGGTGGGATATACGCGACCGCCTGCGATATTAAGGACTGGCCATTTATAGAAAAGCATTTTAGAAAAGAGTTTTAATTTGTTTATGTGCCTGCGGGGCTATAGTGGCTACTTTAGCCCCGTTACGCGAGCGAAAGGAACCACTTGCTCCCCGCGTAAAATCGTATACACACCACGGGAGCAAGTAAAGAAGCCTCAGATGTCATGTTTGTCTCCCGAGGCTAGGCGAGGGTGTTATACGTGAGATCTGAGACATTATTTACTTTGAATATAATTCCTATGACTTTATTTCTAGTGTATTTCTATTGTATTTCTAATAGGATGAAGGGACAAACCACCGATATATTTTTTTACTGTAATTAACAACGTAAATTGAAAATTAACCTAACCACGTGTACTTCTAGGTAAGAATTAAGGGTGATATATTTTTATGATATCTGCTCTGCTATGATACATAAACTTGAATGAGAAAACATTGCTCTTCACTTTGAGCAGCATGTGGTTTACGAATAGAGTTAACCTCACAAAGTAAGTTCTCGTAAGCTATTGTTGTGTGAGTGGACAGTGCTAATCTCATAGTTTTTTTTCTTAGTTATTGGCATCGCACGTTGTGCATTCTGCCAGTGTCAAGTTTATGTATTTTCATGTTTCTTTTATTAAAATCAAATCAAATATGTCGTTAAATCACAGTCAGTCACACGAAACCAGTCATAGTCGAGTCCAAGTCATGCCCTAGTAAAGTTGTGGCGACTTTACTATGAGCTTCTACGGAGTTTTGAAAACAACACGAAAAGACAAGTTTCACCACACTATATCACTTGTCCACACTTGTGCATGTAATTCAACACGCAATGAATAAAATACCACCATTTTTTATCATTGATTCGCGAAAAAATACATGTATAAGAAAATAATATAATGCAACGACATGATTTTCCCGTGTTCCCGCCAATACTCAATCTCATAGTTAGTCAATATCACCTCAAATACTGCTAGGTTTTATATAATCTGTGGCGCTACTCAATGTTTCGTCAGTCTACACTTTCATTTCTGTTTTCATACCGTGAGCACTCCAATGGGCTCCGAAATACAAATTTCCGAATGGCTTCGCCCACGTTCGGGCGTTTCCGTGGCACGTCGGGCGGAATAATAGCTGGACGCGTGTCACGGGAAATGGGGCCATGACGGACCCCGGAAACATGTGCCGGGCACGGGGGATCCGATGGATGCGGGCTTCGGATGAATAAACTACCGGACTAGATCCAAGTTCAAATAGATTATAACCAAGTATACAGATAGATAGACTGTTTATTGTTTACAGACAAAAGAACTTTACAGAAGAAAGATCACGCTAAGATTTAGGTGAGTAGGTACTAACAACTTACATGAAAAAAACATATATAAAGAATACATTTTCGTTCCAAAGTTAAGAACGAAAGCTCTTGAAAAAGTTTACTACGCGATCACTACTGTGTTTTTATTATTATGTACTTAGGATTATATCTAAGAAATCAATATAACAGTTCCTTATAAAAATGAATTTACTTTCATAAATGTAATTATATTTTTTCATTGGTCTTGCTTCAGAGTGACGAAGCGACGTAAACGTCTATGTACCGTGTCCAGTGATCTATTCGTCCATATCCAGGGTCTGAGTGACCCGCGTGATCTCCGAATATCAGGCCGTGAGTTTTGAGCGTCAATGAGTGACCGGTGTGACGTGTAGCTCGCGTGACATGTCCTTAATCACGGGAAAGAGGTTTCGCAGGATTTTTCCGGTTCGACCGGTAGAGTACTGATTGGAAATCCAAGAGGATGACACTTGTTTAAAATAATTTTAGGCAAATCTATTGATGGTGTGTGACGTTATTAGGTGAAGTATCATCTCTTACACGTGAAAGCTGGTGGTCATACATTTTATCGTTTGACATTGGGGCAGCTTTTGGAGGTAGACTGTAAAACAATTGATTTACCTAGACTAGGTTCTTGCAAAATCTGCTATCTGCTAGCTATCTGGTTTCCATAATGCAAGCTTTGCTTAGTATGGGGCTAGATGTCGCTGTGTGTAATAAATGTCCCCCCAATATTTTTTTATATTTTTTATTATTTTCTTTTTATTTATGTTTTTTTATGACTAGTTAATTAGTTAGTTAAGTACCAATAGGAACAAGGGACACAAAATATCAATTTACACTTTACAGTACCTATAAATAAAAAATAACACTTTACAGTATTTAGTCAAATTGTCATAAAAGCGGTAGGTAATATACATTAGCATAATCAGCCAATTTTTTTTTTGTTTCTCGCGTCTTCGTTAAAAACAGTTATAGTAAAAAAAAGTTAGAATGTGGTTTTCTCTTGTGTTTTCTTAAATCACGAAAAATATCTAATTTTATTGTCAAGAAAGAGAAGTGACTAAGGTCAAAAATACATATTATTTGTTAACAATACATAGTGCTATTGCTATTGCTTGCCACAACAGTTAATATCGATTGTTAAAATGAGTCCCGAATAAAAAACACAAGTCTAAGTATCTAAATTTGGCAGTGCTACGTGACCTCTACGGCCTACGATATTGCTACGAATTTCGTAGACCCTCTACGAATTTAAGTTTTGATGTTTGTGATCAGTGATAGTGATATATATTAGTGTATATATATAATATACGTATAAAACAATAAAAATATTGTCCAATCTTCAGTCTACCGTTTTAAACGTACGTAAGTAAAAACTATTAAAGTTATTATAAAATGTAATAGAAAAGGGATAAGAAAATAATATAGGTTAACCGTATTTCCAGTAGCGTGAGGGCAACACTTGGCTTGCCAGCCGTGCTTAGTTCACACGCGAACCTTTCTATATTTACATTGATACCATAAGTAAGTCGGGAATAACAAACGCTAGTCAAACTAGTGATTAACGACTTTATAAGTATACTAGCTTGACCCCGCAGTTACACGTACGTGATGATGAAAAAAGGTGGTGATGATGATAGCAAATAGCCTATATAATTTATTTCGGGTAATTACCTATCTCCATTCCGAGTTTCATCCAAATCCGTTCAGCTGTTTTGTTGTGAAAAAGTAAACATACTCGTACACACACAAACATTTGCATTTATAATATTAGAGTGTGACAGAGATTTTACTCTAAAATAATATAATAAAAAAAACTGTTTTTTTGAATTTCGTTTTTATATTAGCTTTGTAAGCAATAGTGGCACAAATGTAATATGTATTATAAGTATGTATTTACAAAAAAAAAATATATATATATAAGTATTTTATCAGCTATCTGGTTTCCATAATACAACCTTTGCTTAGTGTGGGGCTAGATGGCGCTGTGTGTAAAATGCCCCCCAAATTTTATTTATTATTTATTTATAAGGAAGGCTGTAATAATGATGTATGTTGTACAATATTAATTTATTACTAAAATTATATAAGAATAAGTAAGTTTATCGACAGTGGGAATAGTTTCTAAAGTGGCCCCAATACTAGGCTAAATTGCAAAAAGGGGATCGAACTAAGGCTCTTCTTTCTCTTTCAGGTCTATCAAAACCCGTAAAATGAATGAACGAAATACTAAAAATCATCAGATGTTAATGTTTTATCCAAAAAAACTAAAAAATGGAATGCAATTGTAATAGGGTAGAAGACTGATGTTTATATCATTGAAACCAATAGCTTTGATGAAGAATTTAAGTAAATATAGTATGTTTTTTGAAAAAATAATTTTAATCGGTTAATAATGTTCTGACATATGAGCGTTTAAAGTTTTTGTTAGACACAACTCTGTCCCTTTCCCACAAAACAAATAATGACGTCACACCTTACTTGTCAGAATAGAATTTATATGGCGTACTGAGAAGTGACGTCACGATTTGCTGTTTCGCCTCTCTGTCTAGCATGATATTAAAATGCTTATAAGTTGCTTATTTTTGATCAGATTTTCGTTTTCTTTTTATTAATCAGCTATATTTATGGGCCACATTTTAATAGGACAATAAAAAAAAAACAGACTTCTAGCCTATTCGCTCTTGGCCAAATAGGTGGTATAGACAATATTAATTCCCAAATACTAAAAAAAGCCGTTGAAAATCTGCTATATAGATAAAAAGGATTGCATACCTAACGATTTGTATGTTAATGTCCAGGCAATGCCCTCAGGGGTCATAAACAGGGCAGTAACCGAGCGGAAGTGTGCACCCGATTGTTATTCAAACCTGAGTTATTGGGCTAATTCTACTTGCGGGCCTTGAGAATTGAAGCTTGGTAACTTCTGATACCTTGAAATTATGATGTGGTGGCTTTTGAAGTTTAGTTACTAATAAAGAACATGTCATATGCCTTTAATAACTACATACACTATATACTTATACTACTTAACCTACTAGTTATTAGCGGCCTTACTTAAAAAAACTTTTCGATCGTTAGTCACTGCTTAAGATGCTCTGCCATCTTCTCTCTGACGTGAAGTTGCACGTACTAGAAAAGGACGGAGAAGTTTAAGCAGTGACTAAGAGAATTGAGATTATTTTAGGTAAGACCGTAGGTGTCTAGGTCAAGAGAACGTTTCTTTTTAACCGACTTCAAAAAAGAAGGTTCTCAACTCGACTGTGTTTGTTTGTTTTTTGTATGTATGTTACGCGTTTACTCCGCCAATTATGAACTGATTTAGATTGTCATATTTTTTGGGTGGTCCAATATAAATGTTATCGAAATCGATTCAGTAGTTTGGTTTTTAAATCAAAATTACTAGAAAATATGAAGATAATATGAATAATATGAAGAAAATATGATCCAGGTATTTAAAGTTGAAGTCGGTTGTATTTTTTTAAAAGCGTTTTATTGATCCTTGAGTGACTTGCAAATTAATCTTACCGGCCTTGAAAATATGGTTGGTGACCTTTAATGCTTTCTAATTTAACTTTGAAACCTAACGATATGATGTTGATCACTTATAATAATGATTTGCTAATAAAAAATCCGGGCTTGCAAATATATAGTGTTGATAATTTTTTCTAAACTGCTTTTTGAATGGCTTAAAAATACAGCGTTGGTGTCCCTTTAGTAATTATTATTAAATGTTGTAGGAATTTGTGAAATGATAAATTTATTGAATATGCACGTCTTAAAAATATAATGTTTGCGGCCTCTGATATTTTATATTATGCTAATAGAATTTGTCAGTTTTGCAAATATTAATTGGTGATCTACTCTGATACTTTGTTAGTTTAAACTAACAAAGTATCAGACTGATTAAGAGAACAGAAATGTACGAGTAGTATACAAGTTGTATCATCCTTTAGGTTGACACTACTGGAAACTTTACCCGTGTTGTAGTGTCAGTTGTACCATGAGTGGTGCTGTATGTTGGTAGAATTGGTCAAGTAGTATGACGTGGACTGCGAGGCGTCGAGCTAACTCCTAAGTTAGCTTAGCTGGCGGGGTGTAAAATCTTCTGTACTATATAATTAACTTTTTTACTATCAGGAAAATATAAGAATGTGGCGAACGCATTATTATGAACAACCTTTAGTAATTAAAAACAAATTGGATTGGATTCGTGAAAAAAATATCACCATTCGATAGAAAAACCTCATTGACCTTGCACAAAAAAGAATCCTGAAGGATGAAGTGATTTGTGTTTAGATCATTATTTACGGCAGCACCAATGATATGAGTTAATTTTGTTACGTTGCGGCTGTTGCGGGCCTTGAGAATTGAAAGTTGATGACCTTTGCTATTTACTAATAAAACTTGGAAAACTTAAGCGTAGTATAAAGATAGTGTATCAGGGAAAATAAAATTTTAATCGGTATCGACTTAAATTTTCATAATTATTGAAGTAATCGTTTAAAGACGAGCTTTGATACCTCAAAACAGTTAAACTGGGCAATTAGACTCGAAATTGCTATCATTTTACAAATTATCTCAATTTACATTTTCCAGCGCTATTTCACTGGAGATTACCGCTGTCAAACCCTATTTACCCAAATACATTAAAATGGCGCCAGAAAGAAAATCTACTTTAGAAAATTCTGTTAGAATATGAAAGAAAACGTCGTTATCTCCTTGTATTACGACTCAAATTCGTGTGTTTTGTGGTAGGTATTGAAATTAGGCATCGCGTTGGGACAAAATTTGCATACAGTGCGGGCCACGCTTGGCACAAAATTGGGTTCCCATGCCTCTCTCCTGAAACCAATATGGCGGACCACCGTCGAGCGACGTAATAGGTGTCAGAGTTGACGCAATCCTTTATTTGGAAAATTGTAGACACAGTGGAAAAAGGGTATTGTGAATGGTTGAGGATGTCTGTCAGACTAATACGGGTATTTTAGTTTAAAAAACTTGGGTCAAACTCTATGGTAAGGCAAGTTTAAGTACGCCTCTACAAATTGAATATAGCTAATATTTTCACTACGAACTTGTAGCGAGCAAACGTCTGACCAGATTAGGATTTAGTTCATTTCTAAAACATTCGTATTCTGACTGACTGACTGACAGACAACGCACAGCCCAAACCGCTAGTCGTACAGACTTGAAATTTAGAGGGTGTATTCGTCTCGATGCGGAGGGGTGTATTAAGAAAGGATTTTTCGAAATTCGACCCCCAAGGGGGGGAAAAGGGGGGGGGAGTTTGTATGAAAGTCCTTTGTTTTTGAAGTTATAGTGATGAAAATGGATATTTGGGTAGTTCATTCAAAGGAAGGGAAGTTGGGTGGTGAGTTGGTAGAGTCGGTAGAGTCGGTAGAGTCGGTAGAGTCGGTAGAGTTGATAGAATTGGGGGACTTGCGGGGGTAAAATAAATGCTCGGGATGATTTAAAGTACTGAATTTTGGGAGCGGACTGAATTTCTTCCGTACGCGGACGAAGTCGCGGGCGACCTCTAGTAATGTATAAAAACAAGTTATCTTTGATAAATAATATGTCTAGATAGAGTCTCGTACTGTTTATGAACGAAAAATTACAGGCCAACATTATTATACTAGTGTGCGTCACAGCCATGTCTTATACTCTGTTGCACCATTGTCGTTGTTATAGTGTGCGTGCATAAGAGGCTAACAGTTAACCGCTATTTTTTTCGACGCGCTTAGGATCCATCAGTCTATCTAGACATATAATTTATCAAAGCAAGTTATTGTAAATGGAAACCTATTACACCCGATATGGGAACTGTTCTAGTTTTTAAACACTGTTCTATCGTTTACCTACTATGTATATTTTCATAGTTTCTATGCTAGGGGCTCTGTTTATTTTTGGGTATAACATAATCAGTGACTGTACAAATTAAATAATCAGCTTGTAATAAAAGTTTGTTTCGATCACATCTCAGCTTTCCATCACATCGCCGATCTAGAGTAGCAAACACAGGCAGCGATGTAAAACTAAATTAGGACTACCTTCAATGTATACATCGTAACTTTCAGTTGTTTATTTTGCAAAAGTTAACAGTTTCGCGAGTTTCGTTCCGCGTTCAAATTTAGTTAGGATAGGTCAGTTTGCGTGAGTTCTGATGTTTGTTTGTATTTTACGTTAGGGCTTCAGGCATTTTTGTGGCGAAAGTGATGTTTCCTTGAAGGGCTTTTTCGTGTCAAGGCTTTTCAATGGAAACCATTCAGAACGGCACGTTTTCTTTTGTGAATTGTTTTTGTTACAAAGAAACGAAAAAAATATGTGTACAGAAACGAGTTTGTTTTGTTTTGTTATCGTTGGTTTCGCTGCGTCGGACGTTCAGCTGTCGTTCGAGTTGTAAGACAACCATAGTCACTTACATAGCATTTTTAGCCTTATCCTTTTAGCTTAGAGTTGCTATTTGTTTGAGTAGGTGAAATGTGCCACTATTTTCTACCGACTTCAAAAAAAGAGGTTCTCAATTCGACTGTATGTTTTTAAATTATTTTTGTATGTATGTTACGCGATTATTCCGCCAATAATAAACTGAGTTTGATTATTATTATTTTTTATAGGTACTACTACTTCAGAGGTGGTCCCATATAAATTTTATCGAAATAAGTTTAGTAGTTTGGTTTTTAAATCAAAATTACTATAAGATATGAAGATGTCATCCAGGTATTCGAAGTTGAAGTCTATTTCTTACCGCATTATATTTCTTACCACATTTCAGTTAAGACGTGCGATATCCTGTTTTTTAAATCGATATATATACTTTCATGTATAGCAGAATGCTATAAATGTATTCTTCAGCATAGATGATCAAAGAGATATAAATATTTTTTAAGCCACGTTAGCTAATTTGGGAGAACGCGTGATTCATGATCGTAATATCGTGGTTTCTATCCCGGGCACGTATAAAAAAAACTTCTTAGGCAAGTACAGATTTTGAAACATTATAAAATCTGCATGTCAGAAGTAATTCAATTGCGTATATGAATTGCGTAGTTGAAGCTTATTTTAAAATAAGAGATTATTAACGTATTTTTATTATTATTATTTCATTTGATTAAGTGATTATTTTTTGTGACATACTTAATGAAATTTGACGTGTAACTTTGGTGTTATCAATAAACTATTTGTATTTGAATTCACCAACCCGCACCGGGGCTGCTTGGTGGAATATGACCCCATCGGCTATTGAAAGTAATCGTATACCCAGTAGTGAAATAGCTAGGTAAAATATTTTGTACTGCGTCACCGAGCCAAGCGATATAATGTAAAATCGAGACATTGTCACATACAAATAGAGCACAAATTAGCTTGCACTGAATGACATAGCTGTAATTATAGGTATATCAACTTTTAAATGCGTTTTCTATGAGAGTTTATATGCCATGTGTTTACTACCGTCTTGTCGAATTTCGTATCGACCGGCTGAAACAGATGAAAATTGCTGAATAGACGTGAGAAGCTAATATAAACAGTCTGGGTTACTTTTGCGTTTAATTATTAATAGTACTTACTTGAAATCAGTGAAGTAGTGTGAAGCGATAACCACATCACTTTGCGACACGGCTTCCTAATGCGTAATGCATGTAAATCGATTGACACTTCAGACATATCGGGCCTATCTTTGATGTTTGGTAAAAGCTTTTTGAATCGATGTTTATGAAGTTATAGTAAATGCAAAGTATTATTGGAGCATGCAACCACGCGCAACCGCGGGCACCATGCAAATGGCAGGTTGTCGTACAGTGTGGCGGTCTAAGGGGAGGCCTTCGTTCAGCAGTGGACGTCACCGGGCTGATGATGATGATGATTGCAGCATGTATGTGGACGTCTCCGGGCTGATGATGATGATGATGATTATTGCAGCATGCAGACAAAGCATAATATAATTATTATGCAAAGTATCAGAGAATCCAAGGCAAACACAAAGTATCCATCAGTGTCAAATTATTGTCAAGGCGAGCATAAAATGGGTCCAACAGTGTCAAATAATAACAAAAGCTAATTTTTCCTAGGCTTACTACGAATGGCTGCATTAACATCTGCCAGGCAACTATAGGATCCAAACAATCAAGAAAAACCAAGATTGTCAAGCAAGATATTACAAAAATAAAAGAACGCGGGGGACTCGTAACAAATCCACCAACGTACTAACAACACCCACAAGTAACAGAAAATTGTAGTGAATGTGCTATGAATATTTTATACACCACACCTACACAATTTTCTAACGTTTCGTCTACATCCTACAATTTTGGTCAAACCTGCACGCACAAACCGACTGCAAAACCAGAACGTCACCCGCACGATAACCTCTAACGATAAACAACACTTACACGATACTACGAACCTTTTATGTTAGGGAGATAATGTACGAGATGTATTTATTTTTATTAATTCTATTGTTGTATATATCACTTTACGGATCACATACCTAAACTGCTAGTCAGTAGCGATCAAATAACAGTGAATCGATTCATATCGGTCGCTTAGGTACGTTGACTCCCGCGGTAACATTAAGGGTCATCGCTCGTTTTTATTATTTGTCTAATACAGAACAACCGCGATCCCTGATATTAAGTTATCTGAATCTGTTACTGTTGTATTAGTCTCACGTTGTCATTAATGTCAAATTTCAAGTCACAGACAGTCTGTTTGCGTCACGCATCACGCGTTCTTGACGCGCCGGTTTGGCTGTACTTTTAAACTTGTACAAATTCTATGTCGGTTCAAATTAGCGTTAGACGATACTTCGCCTTACGTAAGAACAACATTTGGGAAGGTTGTATAAATGTTACGATTCATAAGAGACTTTTCAAAGGCTTTTGATAAAATTCTCTGGCTTAACTGCTGACGTCGACATGTCAACACTGTAATATTAACAGTAACAAAAATCGAACGATTAATATTGAAAGTAAAGAAGTTTTTTTTATGAAGGTACATTAAAATTTTCTAAATTAAGTTATTAGATGATCCTTTTGTGCTGATTGATGCTAAAATTACAACATGTGCAAGAACATGCCAAAAAAATAAACGGCCAAGTAAGAGTCAAATTTGCACATCTTTGCTTTTGTACTGCCACAAAATATACAAATAGATGGCGTAGACTTAGTAAATATATAATTCGCTATAGTTCGCTAGTAAGAGACAAGCCTTTGTTCACATCTTTATTAGGCATAAAAAAGTTTTTGAAACTATATATCTAATTCATGTATTTATTTTTTTATTATTTATTGAACTAACAACGAAATATAAAATTAAAACAGTTAAACTACCTAATTAAAACTAAACTAAAATTAAAAAAAGTCAATAATCGATATAAGAGATCGTTTAAAGTATCTAGAGGTAGCAAAGACCTATAGATAGTATAAACGGTATCTAATTTCGATAAAAAAATATTAAAAAATATTTTTTTTTAACTGTATTCTCGTTTAATATTTGGTTAGTTTAACTCAAAGCACTCACTTATATGTTAGACTTAATATAAGTCGGTAAACCAATCTTTTGGTAGGGATGGAGTTGCGATACAAAAAAATCATACAATAGCATTTGATACCATACTGCATCAATTTCATACTGTTTGTAATGTCTGTGCTTAATAGTGAACAATTAGCTTACTCACGCAAAGATAGACCACAAATAGTGCACTAGGGCAGAGTTATACAGTTGTGGTCTTATGTGAAGTTTATGTACCCATTATCCCATTACTTGCTAGGGCTTCCACAAGGGAGTATTTTACGGGCACTGTTATTGAACCGAGAATTTAAAAGTTTTGTACGTTTTGAGGGATGGAAGTTATCACGTACATATGCAGATATGCAGTTCGGACATATGCAGATTTCGTTACGATGTTTTCTTTCACCGAATTTTTTATGACAATCCGTACGTAAACTCCAAAAATTACATCGGTACGAGCCCGGGATTTGAATCTACGTCCTCACGATTTCAAGTGTAGTGGTCTCCCACTACATCTTTCACCAAATAACTAGTGCTAAAATTAATTATAATACAATCCTTTATTCATAACAATGAATTTAATTTAATATAATTTTAGTAGAGAACTACAGAAGTTTGAAGATAGAAATGAAATTTCAAGGTTTTTGAGTATAAAAGTACTAAGCAAGATATATTACTCGGCATTACAAGGCGAGGTACTAGAGGGACACTACTTAAATTCAACTTTTGTAGTTAATCTCGAGACAGACGAAGCAGATTTTATTGTTCGGTTCAAAACTCACAGCGCTTTCAGAATGGAAAATATTATTTAGAACACAAAAGTTTTATTCGATGTGTTTAGTATGTGATTTAGGCTTTCGAGCTACCTCTTATTAACCCATTTTTGAGATATTGAATTACGTGTAAAGTCACAGAATACTCATTATCATCATCAGCCCGCCACACTGTACGACAACCTGCCATTTGCATCCACCGGTTGTCAGCGACTTTCACAATGGTGTCGGTCCACATAGTGTCGGTCCAACCTACCTACGCTGCACCTTTCGGTTGGTGGTTTCCACTCAAGAACCTTTCTACTCCATCGGTTACCATTTCTTCAAGCGATGAGGTCTGCCCATTGCCACTTCAACTTGCAAACCCTGAGAGCTATGTCGGTGACTTTGGTTCTATGGCGAATCTTCTGGGTCCGGATTTTATCGCGCAAAGAAACTGCGAGCATAGCTCTCTCCATTGGCCATTATAGAGAAAAATTGTTAAACCCCTTGATGTAGAGAAAATGTTGGCATAAGCAGTAACGGAGGTGTATAGGAACTGAAAGGAAGACAAGAAATGAAACTGGTTAATAATGACAAAGACAACGAAATAAATAGCCACAAAATAAATAATAAAGACAAAAAAAAAGGTTATTGATTATAAGGTTAACGTTAATTTGAAACCATCTTCCATAACATTATTGATCAATCCTCCAAGAAAGAAAACAAACAAAATATTACGTGGTGTAATTTCGGATGCTTAAAAATTACATTTTAAATGTATTTATTAGAATATTTTTATTCAGCTTTACATAGTGAAACATTATCCTTGCACCTGTAAAAATGATCTCCGACGAACTTTTAACGAACAAGAAACTTGGGAACTTTTATTCTTATTACTCAAAGACAGACTGCAAAGTTCTGACGTTGGATTAGTAGTAAGTACTCTCTCGGGCGCAGTAGACTTGTGTAAAAATGTTGAATTATTTCTGGCATTCGCTGAACTCCACCAGAATGAATGAGAATTGGATGAATTTGTGAATCTGTTGAACAAGGTTTACTGGGAGTTACAAACTACACAAACAGTGCAAGCACGGAACTTTTCCACTAACAATAATACTAAAACTATTTTAATCGATAAACCGCTAAAACTATTTTATTTAAGGGCATAGTTTATAAGATGACAAATTCGTCGATTCAGGATTGCTTTAACTGTGTATAAAAATACTTCAATATTTTTTTGACTAATTAGGGTAAAAATATGTCTGCAAAATAAATTACGTGAAGATGTTTTTACAACATAATTATATATTTAATTTAATACGTTGCTCAAGTTACAAAACGTAATTTAACTTATGCGAAATACAAAAACTTGCTCTGTACAAAGTATAATATTTTATTATGTATAATGTAATTAGCTCTATGTAGCGTTTTTAAGTAAGGCGATAAGTGTAGGAAATTTACAACATCATACTTCGCTTCTTATCCAAATAGAGTGGGTTCATCACAGCATGTTTCATTTCTCCTCTTTACTCTTTTTTCTTGCCACCTCTACTATCACTTCATTCGTATGAAGTGATCGATCCCCAAGCCGTCTGCCAAACGTGGGGATTATGGCAACACTCCTCTATAAAGGGGGAGGCCTTCGTCCAGCAGTGGACGTTTTATGGCTGACGACGACGACGATAGTAGAGTAGATGATTATCTTCACAAGGATAAATCATCTTGATCAGTTCATCAACTTCTTTTTTGGCGACTGATTTCGTTTACCACATCGTTCCCGAATTCCCAGTCCGAGAACATAAAATTGTAAAACCGCAAGTGAATTCCGACGTCAAAAATTAAATTGGAAAACAGAGAGGCCCCAAGCCGCTTAAAATATTGTCAGCCTGGAACCACAAGAGACAAAAGTTTTAACATTCAAAACCTTTGAACCAGAAAAGTTTTGGTCAACTTTTTGTGACTCGTAAACCGACGTGACTGGCACATAAAAACGCCGTGATAACTGGTGATGGGAATAATTTTGGTCATCCTCTTTTATTATTTGTTACAGTGTTCACTGTAACCTTCGAGCATATACCAATAGATGTGCAAGCTAAGTCGTACCCCTCTGCCAAAATGCTATGATCAGTGAACATATTATAATTATCCTTTGTATGTGTTGCGAGTTTGTTTCAGTGTGTATACGAACAGGAATTTGTTTTATTAGTTGAAAGCTTGTTTGAAAGTGTGCCACGCGTATTTACCTCGTCAACATAAAAAAAAAAACACGTGGCAGAAAAATATGTAGCCAAGTTATCATCAATGGTATACGTTTCTCCATTGGTATATTTATGCTCTATAAGACTAACAAATAATAATTATTTGTTACATTGTTGGCTGTCACAAATAATATCAGATATACATACCTGTATTCAAGTTATCGAGCACCAGACTCTAACCCCTTTTTAATTCATGAAATAAAATTCGATCGTTATGGCCAAGGCTCCTGCCCAAACCACAGATTGGACATTAGTTTCTTGGGGTGGCGGTTGATCAGTTATGGAGCAATTTCGTTACATTGTTGCACTACGAATTGAAACGAAATAATTATAAATAACACGTTTTATTTGAAGATTTGTGCACTAACACGTACATTTTTGTATGTGGAGCTTGTTTTGTTTGACATTTGCTAAATTAAAATATTTAAGAAACTAATATTAATGTAGGTATATTACATTATATTTTCACACATATTAAATGAGTAACTCCCAAAGTGTAATCTGAACGTACAGCAAAAACAGACACAAAGTAGAGGAAATGAGGCTAAATATTTTGCTAAATTATGTTCGTGTAAAATAGGTCAACTTTGAGAACGTATGGGTGAAGACAAAAACAAAACAGATGAGGAAGTCTGGTATTAAAATCTTTTGGCCCTCTTCACTTCGACGTCGTCGTCTACTGCTGAACGAAGGCCTTCCCCTTAGACCGCCACACTATACGACAACCTGCCATTTGCATCCACCGGTTGCCTGCGACTTTTACAATGTAGTCGGTCCACCTAGTAGGAGGCCTTCCTACGCTGCGCCTTCCGGTTCGCGGTCGTCACTCAAGAACCTTTCTTCCCCATCGGATAACGGTTCTTCGAGCTATGTGGCCTGTCCATCTGCACTTCGCCTATGTCTGCGGAATAAAAAGCACGTATGTAAACATTTTAGGGCAAATTTATTTAGTCCTTCGGACCGCGATGTAAATAGTCTTTGTGGCGTTTTTTGATGGCTTTAATATTTTTTTGCTCAAAATTTACTCGAATTTTTTGGCTGTTGAAACCAGTATGTCGCTTATCGCCACATGTTCTAAGTTAGCTATCTGCTCTATTCAGCATGGTGGCATGTGTAATGTATACTGTGAAAATGTGAAAATGCCTACTTTACCGTAAATTCTTGGTGGCATAATGACTTTGTAACAAATGGGACCCAAAACAATGTGTCTGAACATTTCCTTTTCAGCCATTGTAAATTTACTTTGTAAACGGGATGCGACCGGGATGAGGGCAGTTTTAATCACGGCAACTTTGGGAAAGTTCCTGCAATTACTCTTCTATAGTGAGTGTTAGAATTACCTGAAAATAATAATTTGTTAACAGACATGTAATAAAAATAAATTGATATGAGTTTAGTTTTGTAAGTAATTTGAACCCTCCTGTTAAGGTTAACGGTGGTGAGCATTCTGCGATCCCCAAGTCGCCTGCCAAGCGTGGGGACTACGGCAATTTTAAAGGGGAGGCCTTCGTCCAGCAGTAAACGTCTCCTGGCTGATGATGATAATGATGATGAAGTCATTTGAAATAAGAATAGTTAAAGCAGTATTAAATGATATTACACCAAAGAAAGGTTTAAAAACTTAGGTAGGTAATCATTTAATAGATAAATAATTATTTTCTATTGTCCATACCATACATTGAAAACGAATTTAGTAACAAGAATATTATCAACTAGTGCCACAAGTATCGGCTTTATCGCTAAAAGCATTATGAAGCATATTACATTATCATAATCAGTCTATCATAGTAATGTTTGACGAGACTGATCTTCGGATTTTTGTTACCTGCTATTACCAACAGTTTTGTACATTTCGTCACTCCATCAAGTTTATCGTCACTAAAGCTTCGTTTGCCAAGTCGTGGGCTATTCTAGTACACGCCTACCCAATAGTAATCGGGTCTACGAAAAAAAGTCATATATATTATTAGCGTACATTACTCCTAAAAATATATATGGGGTTGCCCCGTGGACCCACTGCTATTAGGGAATTATGTGTAAATACAGAAAAAATGGTGTTTTGGTTAAATGCATTTTTATAGCACCACCACCTGCAGCGTGGTGCGCTCCTGCTACTACGCGACCGTCCACAGTAACATCTCGTACGGGTTGGAGCTGTGGGGCCGCGCTGCCGATCAGAACAGAGTCTTTGTCATGCAAAAACGAGCCATACGTGCCATATGTGGGGTTCAGAAACAAGAAAAGAGTTCCCTAAATAGCTCTACGCATGATACGTCATGCGTAGAGCTATTTAGGGAACTTCAGATACTGCCCTTGCCGTGCGAGTTTATTTACCACATAGCCCTTTTCACCCATGTAAACCTAGAAACGTTCCAACGTAGGGGCGTTCACAGCACGTTAGATTTACGAAGCAATAAAAAGAAGGCCAACTGATAACCCCGACGCACCGTCTAGTCAAGTCGGAGAGGTCAGTGTATATTTTGGGGCCCGCGATCTACAACCGTATACCAGCTTCCATTCGGGATGCTTCTTCCACCGGGTGCTTCAAAACCAAGCTCAGAGTGTGGTTACAAGAGAATTTGTTTTATGACATTGAAGCTTATTTTAAAATAAGAGATTATTAACGTATTTTTGTAATTATTATTTCATTTTTGTAAGTGATTATTTTTTTGTAACATACTTAATGAAATTTGACTTGTAACTTTGGTGTTATCAATAAACTATTTGTATTTGTATGAAAATATGTTCTACGAGTACCTACTAGCTGTTTTTGGTAGAATGGTAGGTACATGTATTTTTTATGAAAATACATTTACTTAACGAACACAATTGTTTCAAAACTTCTAGACCAAAGCTGCGCTAGCTAGGTATTCTACTAAATAGTCTCTCATGAGATTGTTCTAGAACTAATTTCGCGACAACTAACCTAATCTGAGTGGAATCGCAATTGCGTTCAGCTTTACATTGCTAAATTAGTTTAAAAGCTGCTTCGTCTCGAACTTGAGAGTAATACGTTAGTACCTTACAGCACGTAAAGTTTAGTTTCCTCTACCTATACTGTACAGTTTCCACTAGGTTTAAACAATGATAGCCTTAAAGCTTGTACAGAACTAAAAGAGCAACAACAAAGCAAAGACAACTTATTTAATACTACGTTCATACGCAGATCCGCACGTTTTAGGAAAAAGAGTTTAATACAGTTTTTTTTTGGTTCTAAGATCCAGTGGTGAGAATTTCTACAATACAAGTACCATTGCCTTGATGTATGCTGTATGTACTGCTTTATTTACCTTTGTGCAAAAAAAGAGGTCAGGATTTTAGAAAAAAAATAACGTGTGTGTAAAAAACGTGATGAATTTTGCGAGCGGGCCGAATTTCTTCCATACGCGGACGAAGTCGCGGGCGACCTCTAGTCTTCAATTATTTTCTTGTCCATTTTTCTGGTGCCTGGTCTATGGGTTGTGCAGGGTTCGATAGTTCATTAATTCTAGGGTTAAGTAATCTTTTTTTAGGCAAGACACCTTCACTTCTCTCTGTTAACTGAGTAAATCAAGTGAGTGTTAGTTAACAAGAGATAATCGTGGGGCATATTTTAGTATGTGAAATTGCTACATGGACTACCTAGGATGATGATGATTTGTTCTAAAAAAAGTGTAGTACTATTAAAATAAATAGAATTAGAACGTAGTTGCTCTTTTGAACTATCACGGTTGTTCACTACAGTTCGACTTATAATTTAAGGGATATTTACCGTGATTATATTGTGAAATGAGCTGCCGATATTTCGGTGCATGTTCACGGACAGATTGAAGATGGGTGGTTGTTAAAAAATTCAAAATATCAAGGACATTCATAACGAACTACCTTCTTACATGGTGCATGCAACTGCGCCTAAATATCGGGAGCTCATTTCACAACATCATCAGCATCAGCCTGGAGACGTCCACTGCTGAATGATGGCCTCCCCCTTAGACTGCCACACTGTACGATAACCTGCCATTTGCATCCACCGGTTGCCCGCGACTTTTACAATGTCGTCGGTCCACCTAGTGGGAGGCCTTCCTACGCTGAGTCTCCTGGTTCGCGGTTGCCACTCAAGAACCTTTCTTCCCCATCGGTTATCAGTTCTTCGAGCGATGTGGCCTGCCCATTGCCACTTCAGCTTGCAAACTCTGCGACCTATGTCGGTGATCTTGGTTCTTTGGCGAATATCCTCGTTTTATCGCGCGAAGTAACTCCGAGCATGGCTCTCTCCATTCGCCGTTGCGCGACTCTGAGTTTCTCCAATAGGCCAGCAGTTAAAAAACCACATTTCAGTTCCATATGTCATCACTGGCAACACGACACTGGTTAAAAACCCTTGTCTTCAGACACTGCTGTTTCACAACATAATCACGGTAAATATCCCGTAAATATTAATAGAACTGTAGTTTCTCTTGTACGTTTAGCCCTACTTACAAACTAGTATCTATTACTTCCTGAGAACACCTCCTAAGTATGGAACAGGTTTACGATAGGGTTATAGCTACGTTTAGTGCTGGAACTTTAACATCTGCGGACTCCAGGTGTTGTAAGCACTTAGAGGATTTAATTAGTATGGTGAGGTGAGCTTTTATCTCGAGTGCTGGGTGATTGTTGTACTAAATGTACGCCCACGTTCCTACTCTTTGGAGAAATTCTATTTGTATCATTTAAGTATGTACGAAAACTGGAAGCTTATTGGGAGACCTATAACTCCGAATTGTGAGGTTGTGTGTTCTAATGCCGGGCCCGTACCAATGGGCTCATTGGAGCTTATACGGTTTTTCCTACCACTGATTTCAATTAAGTATATTTATTGTCTTTTAGAGTTATGTGGAAAAAATACACATCGTACGATTAGGTACTTCAGGACGTATAGTTTTACTTTTAGTTTAATTAAAGAAATTTTTAAGTTTTTTTTTAAAAGTTTAATTACTCAAAATATACGACTTCTAAAACAAAAGTAACGAAGGCAGGCCGTATAAGAACTGCAGAAGATGAAAAGATCCATAATTTTGTTTCATAATTTCATTCCATCATTCAAAAATACCTGGGTATGTCCTAAAACTGCATCCAGAACCGGAGGACGGGCAGCAGCGTCCCTTAGTTAACGGTGGTGAGCATTCTGCGATCACCGAGCCGCCTCTAAGCGTGGGGATTATGGCAATCCTTTCTTATTAAGGGAAAGGCCTTCGTCCAGCAGTGGACGTCTTCAGGTTGTTGAAATGAAGAAGTGAAGTAAACTGATTCAAAAATACGGAAAAAACTGCTAAATCTAGCAGTTTTATGATTATTTACGATATATTTCCCATGACTATGTTGTGAAGCGAGCTTCCAATATTTCGGCTCAGTTTCATGCACAATGTTCACAGGCAGCTAGTTTCACAAAATAATCACACCAAATATAGCGTAAATAATCATACAAACATATTGAACAACCGTGTTATTTAAAAACAGTGGAATATCTTGGTTAAAACAGCAAGGCGCGTTAGTTCAACATAAACTTTCAACCTCTCTTTATAAGATTAATCCACCCAGAAAACTAAAATTAATTAAGCAAAGAAAACAGAACAAAGAAAGCGGAAACGCCCAAGAAAGCGGCGGGAAAGTTGATCAATTAATCAATTTGTGGCGGCCAGGTGGCGCCTAAGTTTCATTAAACTTGCATTAAGCTGCATCAAGTTTGCTCTTCAAGCTTTACTTGGTTGGCTTATGTGAAATAACCAGCCAAGGGCAAGTTAGATTCGAGAACGCAGGGTTCCGTACAATTATCTTTACTCTAATCACACTAATATTAATATTATAAATGCGAAGCGAAGTTTGTCTGTGTGTGTACGAGAATGTATAAACGGATTTGGATGAAAATCGGAATAAAATAGCTTATTTCTCGGAATAACATATGGGCTACTTCTTATCGTCATCGTCATCAACATTGCGGGTTAAACTGCGAGGCGCAGCTGGTTAAGAAATAAAATAATATTTATCTCGAAAAATTATAGCATACAATGTTACTTTAGTTTGACTCCGAATTACACCTATAATAGGGTAGATGATTGATGTTTATATAGTTGAAACCAATAGCTTTGATGAAGAGTTTTAGTACATATAGTATGTTTATTATAAAAAAAAAACAAAAAGGTAAATAATGTTCTGATATATGAGCGTTTAAAGTTTTTGTTAGAGACAACTCTGTCCCTTTCCCACAAAACAAAAAATGACGTCACGCCTTACTTGTCAGAATAGAATTTATATGGCGTACTGAGAAGTGACGTCACGATTTGCTGTTTCGCCTCTCTGTCTAGCATGATATGAAAATGCTTATAAGTTGCTTATTTCTGATCAGATTTTCATTTTGTTTTCATTAATCAGCTATATTTATAGGCCACATTTTAATAGGACAATAAAGAAAACAGTCATCTAGCCTATTGTGATGACGTTTAGCTAATAACTGCCTTGTCTCCGTTCGTATGCAATGACGTCATCATGTTGGTATTCCTAGTAAATAAATAAATACACCTGGCCAGTTTTATCGGAGCGTCTGTTCGACTATAGAACGGACCCCATGTGGTATATCTTCATGGGATCGGACCAACGCAAGGCATGGCCAAAATGCTAACGTTCATCTAGCCTAACGCAAAAACATTGCCATTCAACGTGGACATTTAATACATTCACGATCATTCTATGATTTGTAGTTTCTCTTCCAACCAGCTAATCTTAACCTGATACATTTTAATATTTGACTAAAATATAAAACTTTGGTTACCTAGTATTAGAAAGAACATGCGCTGCTTTCCACCGGTTCGTTTAATTTTAGATTAACCCTCGGAAAACCATATTATTAAATTTGAAAACTTGAAGTCATAAACAAAAGTTCCCGGTTTGCAAACTCTATATTAATTTTATATTTAACTTCGAAGTTCTAAGAGCATGCATGCTCTAGCGCGTGGCAACGTTCTTTACTTACGAGTGGGTACGTGTGATGCTAAGACGCGCTATAATGGTGATTTAGTAGACGTTGCACTGCGGAAACCGTGGTAGCCTAATTGGCAGATCGCTTGACTTGATACCGTGAGGTCGCGGGCTTAAATCTCTGGACCAATGAGGTCTTGGTTTTTTTAAATACTTTTAAGTGATGAGATGAGCAAGACATTTGCCTGGTAGTAAACGTCACGCCTGCCACTAACAGTAGCAGTGCCAGATTTGTGATCTTGCGAACACAATCCTGCGCCGCATTACACTGCGCTCGTCACCCTGAGATATTAGATGTTAAATATTTTCATACCCAGTAATTTATCTGGGATTTACCTATCAGACCGGAACACAATAATGCTTGCACACTACTGTTTGGCGGTTGAATAACTGGCAAAGGTGTGGTAGTTCTCCAGGCGGACTCTGCAGTAGAGTGCTACTGAGTGACAAAGCTTGTCAGTGAAGAAAGATACAAAATATTTTGTAACATCAGTCAGTTAGTCAGTTCAGTTTATTAAATTATGCTATGTTACATATTTATATTGTAAAGATATCTTTCTGAGCACGTTAGAAAAAAAAACGAACGGAAAATTATCGTTCACACATAAAAGAAGAACGTTGGAGGCGCGAACTAAACAAGACTAATTTATTTACATAATATGTCAATATATAGTAACGTAAATTATGTAAGTACGATCTTTTTTCTCGTGTAGATTTAAGTAAAACAGAAAAGAAAAAGTCTAGAAACTTTACTCTATGAAAAGACTTACTATGCGTATGACGTACTATGCGTATCACATCAACAGCCGGAAGATGTCCACTGCTGGACGAAGGCCTCTTAAGGGTAAAGGGAGGTGTTGCCATAATCCCCACGCTTGGCAGGCGGCATGGGGATCGCAGAATGGTTACCACCGTTAACTGAGAGGACGCTGCTGCCCGTCCTCCGGTGGGTCTGGATGCAGTTTTAGGACATACCCAGGTACTATGCGTATACAGAGATTTATTTGGAACGGCGCGGCGGTCGTACTTAAGTGAAAAAAGTTCATTACATTTTCCTCATTATGTACCTGCACTTTATAAAACACTGTTTTAAACTATCACGGTTGTTCACTATAGTTCTATTAACACACAACATAATCACAATATAATCATGGTAAATATCCCGTAAATAATAATAGAACTATACACTTTATAAAACAAAAAAAACCGCTCTAAAGATTTCAAACTCTACCACTAGCACAAAAACTAATGACAAATAAGTAGTACGTAATTGATTTAAAAAGTACGAATGTAAAAATTCCGGCTATGACTGCAGCGCGAGTACCGTTCTATGTTGCTAAAGATTTGTCGGTTAAGCAGATTTATTTAGACGAATTTGAGAATATACCGATTTTTATCAAATCTTACAGATTTAAATGTCAAATATAACGATCGTCAAGAACGATACTCATGCTGCAGTTTTCTTTCATAATATTTTTTTCTGATGAATATTTTATTACGCATTTTTCAGTAGTTTCTATGGATTGCTGAACCAAATAAAAAAATATAATTGGAAATAAAGTGGGATTAATAAAGGATTATTTACAAATACATTTATGTACAAAACTTAAAATACATATTTAAACTATATACTAAAAACTACTTATTTACAATAAAATATATACATACTTTAAAAAAAACCCTAGTACCTATAAAACAAAAACGCCGTCTAGATCGCTACCATGCATGGGTAGGGTTCCCAGGATGCTGGCAGCATTTCCCCGTTAACTAGAAATACTTAGCCTCTGGGCAAAGTATGCGCCAGCTCTGAGGTCCCGAGGCGTAATATTAATTTTTGGTAAACAGAATTTGTCGCGTGGAGGTAAGGAACCCCCGATTCCAAGTTAAACTCACACTTGCCTGATATTATACTTTTTATATACTTTGTTAAATATTTCTGCAGAAAAAATTGTTTGTTTAAATGATTACTAAAATCCTTTACAGATGTAGGTCCTACCTGAGAGCTTTAAATAAGACCATTACGTAAAATTAGTAATAATACTTAGCACTTACCATCGCTATAGGGTGGTGGCAAATGCTAAGCGGTGGGTAAAGTGCCACACTTCTTAGTCTTCAGCTGATGATGATAGACCCAACCGACTAACATTGACATGCAATTACTGTTATATAATCTGTATTAAGATTTATAATAACATTCCTGAGGATTTCAATGAATATTCCTTTTTTAAAATTTAAATGAAGTATGACTCAGTGGCTCGCTAGAAAATGTTTTTATGAACTAAAGTATTTTTTAAATTATTATAGTAAATACGCTGTGAAATGTTAATAGTTTAATAATAAGGAATTAATAGTTTGAATTTGACATCTATATTAAATCAATATTATTCCTTTTGACATTCATAACTTTTAAATACATTTTACTATACACTTATCATTTCAGGACTTAATTAATATTATAATACAATATAACAATAATAATTATTATATATACGCCTGTAACGGCAAGTTTTGGCAATAGACGCCCAATTTTGTATCTACCATCCTGTACACCTAAAATAAATAAAGAATAAAGCCTAAGAATAAATGAATGATATGATATGATATCATGATATCAACCACAGTTGTGGTTGTGGTGATAAAATATAATTTTGGCGCTAACTGTACTTTCAATAATTTTTGTATGTGGGACGAATAGAGACAAACATGACATTATCATGCGAAAACTCGAAACGAATATGGTATACATCCCGATTTTTATCAAGTCTACTTGTCTACCTGTTGTTGAATACTCTGTGCCTGAAATACACATTTCAGATACTATACTTACAACATGAAAAGGACGACGAATGAATATTTAATAAACTGTAATAACAACGTGGGACGAGAATATTATGTCTGGGTGAGGGTCTGTCGCCTATCTCTGAGATATTGCGATACTTACTGAGTATGCCTTTTTTGTTCTTTATGAAACATAGTTTTTTTTTATACCTTTAAGTGACGAGACGAGCAAGACGTTCGCCTGGTGGTAAGCGTCACGCGCCGCACTGCACTGCGTTCATCATCCTGAGATATTAGATGTTAAATCTCTTCATACCCAGTAATTTCTCATGTAACATTGTTCTTCAAACCGGAACACAGTAATGCTTGCACACTACTGCTTGGCGGTTGAATAATTGGCAAAGGTGTGGTACTTCCCCAGGTGGACTCTGCAGTAGAGTCCTACCACTACTATATTAGTGATAATAATTTATTATGCAGAATGCAGATTATTATTACAGAATTATTTATACGTGAGTATAAATAGCATACAGATAGCATTTCGCCATTCCTTGAATGGAAGCCGTGGTACCCTAATCAGGAGACAGCTCGACGTATAATCGTGAGGTCGTTAGTACAAGCCCAGGCCAAGAAATGAGCTCTTTGGATTTTATGTACGTCATACCATGGAAAATAGGGAGTTGCGATGAGGAACTTACGGGCCATAGAACGAAATTGCGGACGGAGTGTGTGACGTCACACTTTATTTGGTCAGTCTGCGAGCGACCGCCTCACGTAACAGTCATTCAGGCTTTCAAGACAGATGTACGACTTTTAGTGTTTTTACGCAGTAAAAGTGAAAAGAAAATTTGTGGCTGCGTTTTTTCTTGCACTTATTATCGAGGCAAACATTCCCATGACATGATTAGCGTCTCATTTCATTCATAAGTAATTTTATTTGTGTTTTTTGTGGTTTGTTTTAAATATGTAACGTTTCTTGATGTTTCTAACTAGCTCCAGAGATGGCGCCACTAGTAGTAAATCTAGCGTTTATAAGAGTTCTCCATTTTGTCGATAAAGCACTTCTCAAAAAACTTATCCTGAATTCTGCTAGATGGCAGCACCATGTGCGGAATTTACCACTCCGCCCGCCAACCTTACACCTCCCCGCACGATCACGCGTCCTTCTATAGAAAAATCCTTTAATCACATCTCTGCTTCTATTACTCTGTGCGTCATAGCACTAGCTTTTCGGTGAAGGTAAACATCCTGAGGAAACCTGCATACACAGATCATATAGTCTGTTGATGGCTCATGAACATAATTTATTTTTCTTTGTTATTGGCATCGCACGTTGTGCATTCTGCCAGAGTCAAGTAAATATGAATTTTCAAGTTTATGCAGTATTATCAAGTCAAATATGTCATGAAGTCACAGTTAGTCACACGAAATTAGTCAAAGTCGAGTCCAAGTCATGCCATAGTAAAGTTGTGGCGACTTTACTATGAGCTTTTACGATGTTTTGAAAACAAAAAAAAGACAAAAGAAAACAAAACAACACAAAAATACATGTTTCATCACACTATATCAGTTGCCCACACTCGTGCTTACATGCACGAGTGTGGGCAAGTGTTCATCACTCAATGAATAAAACACCACCATTTTAAAAAAAAAACGCCAAAAAACACTCACCATCATCATCATCAGCCCGGAGACGTCCAGTGCTGAACGAAGGCCTCCCCCTTAGATCGCCACACTGTACGACAACCTGCCATTTGCAACCCACCGGTTGCCCGCGACTTTTACAATGTCGTCGGTCCACCTAGTGGGAGGCCTTCCTACGCTGCGTCTTCCGGTTCGCGGTCGCCACGAGAGAACCTTTCTTCCCCATCGGTTGTCAGTTCTTCGAGCGATGTCTGCTCATTGCCACTTCAACTTGCAAACCTTGCGAGCTATGTCGGTAACTTTGGTTTTAGGCGAATATCCTCGTTCCGGATTTAATAAAACTCAAGTTTAAGAAAATAATAGATTGCAGCGACATGATTTTGCCGTGTTCCCGCCAAAACTCAGAACTCCTCCTATAATTTAATAGGAATAAGATAATTTCTCCTACAAACACGACTCACCGTTGCGGGCAGGGGGCGAGGTAGCGTTCCATGCTTGCGATTGGCCAATCACTGGGATGACGCAGTCTGAGTTAAGAAATAATAATAATAATAATAATAATAATATTTATTTACTATAATGAACATGTACAGCATTTAGGACATTAAAATTAAAATGTAGTGAAGAGTCTAGGTACAATTCAAAGTAGCAGCGGCCCCTGCACTAAGCGAAAGCTTGAATCGCAAGAAACCATCAACAAGTTAACAAAGCAGAATTAACTCATGGGCTGACAAACCATTGTCTAAGAAGTAGCCAAAGCAATGGCATATAATTTGCATGATTTAAAAATAATAATAAAATAAACAAGCTTAATTTAAAATTAAGTTAAGTTGATACAATTCAGATTTGGACAAAAATAAATAAATATTTAAATAAAGCTTGCAAATAACTTTACATAAAAAGAAAGGACACATAATAATAGTTACAATTTTAGACTACATAATACAAAGCACTATTGTAAACTGTGTGAGTGTGCGTGTGTGTGTGCGTGTGTGTGTGACGGTGCTGTGTGTGGGTGTGTGTGACGGTGCTGAGTGTGGGTGTGTGTGACGGTGCTGTGTGTGGGCGTGTGTGTGTGTGAAAGAGAGTGGTGTGTGTGTGTGATTGCGTGAACGTACTGTATGTGTTTGTTTGCGAGAACGTACTAACAAGTCAGTGAGTTGGGTAAAAAGCTTTCTGTTTGTGTGTAGTCAAGACTGAGAAGCCATTTTTCTACAATTAATTTGACTTCTTTGTTTGAGCTACTTATCAGTTGTCGCAGTTTTCTGCAAATTGAGTTGTAGAGGTATGCCAATAAATAGTGGGGAAGACGCATTGCGAAAGTTGTCCGAACCTGTGCTACCTTAATTTTTGGTACTCTCATTTTTAATAAGAGATTGTAGTCAGGTGCGACTAGTACAGCTTTGTGCATTGCGCTTACTGATCTCAAAATGTAGAGCTGCCGAACACGTAAGACACTACATTCTTCGTATAAGCTGTTTGTGGGGAAACGGAATGGCCTTTTCAACATAATTTTCAGCACAGCCCGTTGAGCTCGTTCGAGTGTAATCATTTTTGTCTTAGCAGCGCCACCCCAGATCTTTATACAGTATAAAAGTAATGACTGACAAAGACTTTTGTATACCAGGATCAATGTTGCTCTATCCGCTGATTGTCTCAACGACTTCATTATACAAATTGTTTTTCTTATGCGCCCCGACAATGCCGAAATTTGTGCCCCAAATCCAAGAGTTTGATCAAACAGCACGCCTAAATATTTTATTTTGCCGATTCGCTCAATTGTCTGGCAACTGCATTGACGGTGCATATCAGTAGTACTACCAGATTGTGACGATAACATACAACTAGGGGAGTGAAGCTTAAGGGGGGCAAAGTTACTGGGTGCAGATGCTAACGTTTTGTAAAAAGAAATGAATTTTGTCTTTTTTACGTTAAGCGTCAAAAGATTTCTGTCAAGCCAATTTGCGACCACCTTAAGGCCATTTTCAGCAGCTTTGAAAACGCCTTTCCAATTATCGCCCTGGAACAGGATTACAGTATCGTCTGCGTAACATATTACCTCAGCGTTTTCGAAGGGAGCGTCTATTAAATCACTTAAATATAATAAAAATAGAGTTGGTCCTAGCACGCTGCCCTGGGGGACGCCAAAATCTATTGGGAGCATGTCACTGAGAAATGGAGAGACTTTCACGCACTGCAGTCTTTCTGTAAGATAACTATGAAACCACTCATATGCCACGCCCCTAATTCCTAGAGTTTGCATTTTTCTAAGTAAGATTGGGATTGATACCGAGTCAAACGCTTTCGCCAAGTCGAGAAACACACCTATACAGCGTCGATTTTGATCTATGGCAGTTGATATAGTGTTTGTCAGATGTAGCATGGCATCTTCTGTAGATTTGCCATGACGGAAACCGTATTGCTGAGCTGGAATTATACTATGCTTGTCAAGAAATTTAATTAATCTTTTATTTACAAGTTTCTCTAGAATCTTAGAAAAAATTGATAGAAGAGAAATGGGTCGGTAGTTACTAGGTTCTTTTTTGTCTCCGTCTTTATGAATTAGCGTAACAACGGCGGATCTCCAGCAATCAGGGAAAGTTCCCACTGATAAGCTTAGGTTGAAAATGTGTGTCAATGGTTGAATTATTAGGTGTTTTATTGATTTTATGAGAGACGACGAGCATCCGTCTAGTCCAGGTGCACTTTTTGGCTTGAGATTATTAATTAGTCCTCCGACTTCTACGTGATCAGTAGGGGTTAAGAACATGGAGTCTGCAATTGATCTTGGAGTAGTGTAATCCGCGGCAAGCGATGCCTGGGTAGATGAAAGTTTGTCAAGAATTTTAGCCGCCGCAATGTTACCAACTTTAGTGAAGTACTGATTGCACTTGTTTAAAGACGCCACTGGGTTTTGATCAATTTTACATAATTCTGTCGGGTTGCTGTGTTGGCTATTCAGATGACAGATATCCTTTATTTTTTGCCACAGCATCTTAGGATTGTCTTTGTTTTCCGTGAGCATCCTCTTTTCGTATTCTGATTTTAATTTGTGTTGTAACTTATTTAGAAAGTTCCGATATCTACTATAAGTCTTGACAATTATTTCGTTGGAAGGATTACGCCGTGCTTCTAGGTGGAGACGGTCTCTATTTTTCTGACATCTTATTAAGCCAGGTGTGATCCATGGATGGAGCACGAATTTGGATCGACTAAAGCGGGTAATTTGGGTGTGTTTCTTAATAGACCTGTCTAGTATGTTAAGAAAAATCGTACATGCCTCGTTTACATCTGAGGATGATAACACTGTAGCCCAATCAACTGTTCTTAATTCGGACACAATGGCATTTATATCGGTTTTGGTACGTGACCTGCTCCTGGGTGGCTGTCTTACTTTAGATACCAGTCCCAATATACAAATGTAATGATCTGTTATACTAGATTTGCAGACAACTCCAATAGCTGGAGATGATTTGTCCACAAAGAAGTGATCGAGACATGTTGAAGATGCAGCACGCGTGTATTTTGTAATGGCAGGTAGGAGTTTGTGGCTAGATAAAATACACTGGTAATTAAAGCAGTCTTCGGAAAGTGGCTCAGAGCATAAATCTAAGTTTAAGTCACCAGTCAAAATTATTTTTTTATTGTTAAATTTACCAAGCAGGTTATCAAGTGACACAAGAAATGGATCAATGTCGCGAAAGGATGGAGACCGGTATATACCTAATACAAATATTTCACCGTTCAAACTAATTTCAAGGCAATTACAGTCAGCACAATCCGGCTCACATACAGTTGCATCCCATTTATCGTTGATGTAAGCAACTACACCTCCGTTTTGGTTGATGAACTTAGAAGTACGGAAAGACTTGAATCCTGGGATTTGTTGTATAATGCAATTGTCTGAGAGCCAACATTCACTGAAAATTATAATATCCATGTCTAATTTTAAACGATGATAAGTAACTAGAAATGAGTCAAAATTTTTTGATATGCTTCTAATGTTAAGAGAGAGACATCTAAAGTTATACTCTGACGCCAGTAGTTCAGCGCACAAGTCCAGGTCGTCGAGCGAAACACAGTTAATAGATAACGTATTGTCTATATCATCCGCTAATTCAACCATTGTAATAATTGCAGTGAATAATTATTACGTTTACCCGATGAAATGTATATGGAAATGATGATGTTTGCTCGGCAACCTGCGTGCTAGAGAGTAATAGATAGCAAGTTATTGTGTATATGTGTGCTTGTGGTTTGTGTAGTGCATGTACGTGGTTTTTATGAGTAATCTTAGTTGTGTATTGTGAATGAGCGTAGATACAATTAAAGTTTTGCATTGTGGCTCTGCAGTTAGAATCCATACAGAAAACTTGGTGGTTAGATAGCTTCATTTTGGCAAGTATTTTCAACAACCTTGTTAGCTGAGGAGTCACAGTCGAGTCGGTCCAGATCGTGTGTTGATAAAATTCGGGTGGCAGGTTTGCCGTCAGACCGTCGAATGAATATTGTACCATTTTGTACCCAACAGTAGCGGTAACCCGTGCTCCTTGCTCGATCTCTGGCTGCACGAAATAACTGCCTATTCCGTTTGGTTAGGCGTTCGTTGAAATATATCTTGCAGGGGTCAACGCCGACTATGCCCTCCGTGGTCATATTCCGTCTAGATTTTGCGGTGCTTAAGATTTCGTCACGTTTACGTCTACGCAGTAGCTTAAGTACAATTGGACGTGGCATTATATTTGGCGCCTGAGATGATTTTTGGGGTCTCGGCCCGACACGTCTAACGTCGTCTATGTCTTCTTCTACGAGATCGATCCCAAGTTTTTTAACCGCTACCATTGATATATGACCAACATTTTCACTATTAATCTCAGGTACGCCGACTATTTCCAGCTCATTTCTTAAGAGTTCTTGTTCGTGTGAACTAGATAATTGACAGATATAGTCGACAGTCGTACGCAGGTCCATAATTTTGAGATCAGCAGCCTCGAGTTTTTTTGAGTGATCTATAAGTGTGTTGTTTAGGACTAGCTGGTATGAAGATAATTGATTTTTCAACTGAAGATTATTTTCTTTAAGTTCCAATATCTCCTGGCGCAACGAACGGATCTCTTCAAGCAACATAGAAACGTCATTTTTACGAAGAAAGTCTCTGTCGGTGGATTCGCCAGGCATTGCCGTTTGCGGTTGTGAGCCCCTTTTCGTATTAACATAGTTGATATTTTTAGTGTAAGTATCATTTAATGTAGCGCTTGGTGCTGAGGGTCGTACTGGAGTAGAAGAATTATTACTTTTCGGCAGGGAGCAAGTGCAGGAGGGGCACAACCAAGACGCCTTGAAATCCTCTGTGAGCGCATTAAAGCTGTCCTTGCTTATATTTAGACACAACAAGTCGAATAGTTTGCTGCATTTTGAGCACTCCATAAAAAATAAATCTTTAATAGAGTTCCCACAACCACCACAAACAGTCGACATGTTAAGAAATCGGTATGGGTCTATACTGTATTGAAGATTCAGACGGCAGTTCCACTGCTCTGCTAGTGTAGTGGTTAGAGCGCCCGCTTTACGGCCTGTAGACTCGGGTTCAAACCCCGTCAACAACTTGTCTTTTTCAATACAATATTAATTTGTTCTCACCAAAATATGGCACAGAGGCCCTTCCCAGTTTTATCTGCTTCTCGCTCGCGCCGCCCTCTGGGTGGAGACTTCCGTATAAACGTACCAAGAGTAAACGAGAATTGAAATTTGAGAAACTGACCAATTATAATTTAGAAAAATAATAAATGGAGCGCAGGTTCAAAACACGACTGACTCGGTCAAAGCCCACGAGTCGATCGAGATCCTGACACATGAGATATGTACAATGAGATTCTGACGTACTCGCAGTGCCTAGCAGTGGTTTTTAAACTACTAATTTTCGTTTGAGGGTAAGTCGGACAATCAGTCAACAGGATTTATAGTCTTTGTCTGCATACGCCCGGAGAAGAAATTCAATGGCATATATGTGAATCCACCAACCCGCAACTGGGCCAGCGCAGTGTGGTGGAAATGACCCGATCGCCCTTCGAGTCTAGGCCTATTTTAGCATGTAATCTTACAATATATACCTTGAAAAACTTTGTCATAAAAAAAATTCTCTAATTATTTGAAGATGTAAAATAATAATAGCCCGACTTATTTAAACATTGCATTATAATTTTCAAATGTAATGGAGCTCTGCAACTGATTTTCTAAAAATAACGAGCTATGAGATTACACAAAATACATTTCGTCTACCATTTTAGAATAAACCTTTAACATCGTTAAATTAATGTTGTTTCGGACAATGAAAGTGTTTGTAGAGATGGGTAATAGTAAAATTAATTTAAATATGTAATTTATAAATGTTAAAATAATACATTTAAATCTTGCAACATACAGTTGCAAGAATAGATAGATATAATCTAATCTTATGGTGTACACCAAAAAAAAAATTTGAAATATTAGCCATAAGATTAGGTAGTGCCACAATTCGCGGCTTTATCGCTAAAAAAATCTCTGCCAGGCAACCATAAGATGGAAATAATTTACAAGTATATAGTCTAGATACAAAAACACTTTAAATAATATAATAAAAAAAAACCTAATGCTTTTATACAGGGTTAGTTCTAATCAGTTAGCATCATAATGGGCATAATAAGGGCATATTCTGTTCATCAAAACAAACAACCTTTACTATGGGGCCAACATTGAAATCGCAAAGAAATATTTTATTTTTATATGCCATTTTTTTGCGATTTAAATGTTGGCCCCATAGTAAAGGTTGTTTGTTTTGATGAACAGAATATGCCCTTAAAAGGATGCTAACTGATTAGAACTAACCCTGTATATTATAAGCATCAATGAACTTCACTATGGAAACTTACGAGTTTTTGGCACATTTTTTTATTTTCTGCTCGGATGCTTTGGTCTTGCTTGTTTCGACCGCACCGGTGAAGTTTTTCTAGGAATGAAAACATAATCCGACCGCAATGGATTGCAAGTGCGTAGAATCCCGTACAAAATTAAATAAAACAGAATTTAGTTTAGAGAAAAATCAAATTATTGATAATATTCCCATCACTAGTTCTACTCGATGATTAATATAAATTCGAGGACGCACTCGGGGCAATATAACAAAATAGCCTATCTCACAGCCTCTCACCGATAAATTAACGTTGTTGTGACGTGGTCATAGATTACACCGTATAGCTAGTAGCAGGCAGTTTGATTCAATTTGTGGATGATCTAGAGTTGAGCACCTAGGTTAAATTGATGCCTATCTTGTAGTCTCGAAAATATTGCTGTACAATGGTACAGTGTATTTTAATGTTTGTGTTGAGCATACGCATTTATACAACGTGCTACAAAAAGATGTAGTTATACTGAAGCGTATGTATGTACTCATCATTAAGAAAAACTTTTACTATGGGGCTAACATAAAATTCGCGAAAAAAATATCAGCTGTTCCATACAAAAAGTTCATTGACCTTGGACAAAATGTATGCAACAGCAGTTTTTTTTCGTGATTTCAAGGTTGGCCCCACAGTAAAAGTTCTTCATAAATCATAATACATACAATGCATACATCACTGTTTTAAACTATCACGGTTGTTTACTAAAGTTCTATTATTATTTACGGGATATTTACCGGGTATTTTTAAATTGATTTTTTATACTGTCAAGTGACGAGACGAGCCAGAGTTTCACCTGGTGGTAAGCGTCATGCCTGCCACTAACTACTGGTAGCACTGCTACTGCAGTGCCAGAATTGTGAACTTGCGAATACAATCCTGCGCCGCACTGCACTGCGCTCGTCACCCTGAGATATTAGATGTTAAATCTCTTCATACCCAGTAATTTCTCTGGTAACATTGCCCTTCAAACCCGAACACAGTAATGCTTGCACACTACTGCTTGGCGGTTGAATAACTGGCAAAGGTGTGGTACTTCCCCAGGCGGACTCCGCAGTAGAGTCCTACCACTACAATACTTACAATATGATTATGTTGTGAAAAGAGCTCCCGATATTTCGGCGTAGTTGCATGCACCATGTTCACGGGCAGACTGAAGAATGCACGTATAAAACCCCTTTGGCTTCAAACTTACAAACAGCCCATACATGAGATACCATTTCATTACTAAACGTTTCATGGTTTCCACAGATAAAGCGCCGTCAGAAGCGACTTTCCGCGGCGCTGAGTTCCTGTCGTACGACCTGACGCAGACCGGGGGCGAGCCCATCGTCAGCACGCAGGATGCCATCTCTCTCTACTTCAAGACTCGACAGCCTAACGGCCTGCTCTTCTATACTGGTAAGTGGTTAGACTAGTGGATGTTCTATTATTCTGGTGCCTTTTCTAAAAAAAAAACATAAGTAGCTAGATTTTTGACATTAATCACAGGCCAGCATGTATTCCTTTTTTTAATGCCATGGAGTGACTAGACAAACGAGCCGTTCGCCTGGTAAGCATCACGCCTGCCCATAACAGTAGCAGTGCCAGAATTGTGAACTTGTGAACAAAGTCCTGGGCTACACTGCACTACCGTCATCACCTTGAGATATTCATTATCATCATCATCAGCCAGAAGACGTCCATTGCAGGATGAAGGCCGCCCCCTTAAACGGCAGGGGTTGCCATAATCCCCACGCTTGGCAGGCTTGGGGAGCAATCCCTGTTTCAAGAGAATTGGCATATCTAATATCACAGGAATTTGTCCTGTGATATTAGATATGCCAATTCTCTTCATGACCAATAATTTCACACAGTGCTGCTTGCACACTACTGCTTGACGGTTGGAAAATTATCAAAGGTGCTTGGTACTTCGCCACACGAACTCTGCAGTAGAGTCCTAGCACTACAAATATATATATATACCACCATCTCTCATCTATATTCTACATCCTTATTTCCCAGGTCACGAAGCCGACTACTTAAACCTGGCGGTGCGCGACGGAGGCGTCTCCCTGACCATGGGCCTCGGAAACGGCAAGCAGGAGATCCACATCAAGCCACCGAAGACCAGGTTCGACGACCACCAGTGGCATAAGCTCACTGTCCACAGAAAGATACAGGAGGTAAGAGCTTCCATCATCGAAAAGTAGAATCCTTGAAATGATACGGGTATTACAGGAGTTGTGGTAGTACGATTGATAGAAGACCGCGTCCCCTTTTACAGCATAAAAGAAGACGCGTAATACAATGCGCCGGCGTCGCATTGTATTTATTTTGACATGACTGACCGACGTGGGACCGATGGGGAAGAAAGGTTCTTGAGTGGCGACCGCGAACTGGAAGACGCAACGTAGGAAGGCCTCCCACTAGGTAGTCAAGATTCAGAAGAGAAGAGCGTCGCGATGGCGCGGTTTCCTAAATATAAATAAAATTGAAAACCGATTTGAGATGAAAAAGAAAGACATGAGCTTATTTTGCGTTGAAAATATTAAAACTAAGATACAACTTAAATGGTAACCTAAGTAAAAACTGACGTGGTTTTGACACATTTTTGTTTTATTTATACGGGAATACTCACGTTTAATTAAATCGGATACTCCGACTATAGTTTCGATCACATCCGGTGACCTTTTTAAAGAGTGAAAGCTTGACTCTGCTTAGCACTCAAGCTAAGCAGAGTCAAGCTGAGTGCTAAGCAGGACGCAGCTGCAAGCGCGTCGGGCTCTGTTTTCACTCTTTGAAAAAGGTCACCGGATGTGATCGAAACTATAGTCGGAGTATCCGATTTAATTAAACGTGAGTATTCCCGTATAAATAAAACAAAAATGTAACCTAAGTACTTAAAATAACTGAGGGGTTGAAGCACTCAAGTGGCTCCCAGCCCATGGTGTCAGCAAAAAATTGGGTATGTTGCGTGAGGCATCTACCTGCTTGGGCTGGTAACATAACTAAGTGGACCACAGATATTGTAAAAGTCGCGGGCAACCGGTGGATGCAAATGGCAAATTGTCGTACAGTGTGGCGGTCTAACGGGGAGGCCTTCGTTCAGCAGTGGACGTCTCCGGGCTGATGATGATGATTACCGACGTGAATTTTTCGCCTTCCCGCCAAAACACACAAATTTATACAAGTCAGTGTTGTCAAATATACGTAGCAAAGTCTATCTACTTCACGCTGTGTCCAACTCCTCGTGCCCAGTTGGTGAATAACTTTACCCTGATAGTCCTTGTCTGATACGGAGCGGAAACAATTAACAGCCTTACCTAAAATAATCTCGATTCTCTTAGTCACTGCTTAAACTTCTCTGTCTTGTTCTTGCATGTTACACTTCACGTCAGAGAGAAGATGGCAGAGTATCTTAAGCAGTGACTAACGGTTGAGAAGTTTTTTTAAGTAAGACTGTAAGTAATTAATTTCTGAAAGGCTGTGAGAAAACTGAAGTACGGGTGGTTCATGTGGTTACAGCCGACTAGAAATTAGAAATGAATAATGACACGCTTTTAAAAAAAGATACAACCGACTTCAACTTTGAATACTGGATGACAAAAAAAATTACATCTTCATATTTTCTAGTAATTTTGATTTAAAAACCAAACTACTGAAACGATTTCGAAAATGTTTATGGGACCACCTCTGAACTATTACCTACCAAACAAAAAAACAGCTTTCTACTGCTATACGAGTATTCACCCATCAGCCAGAAAACGGCCACTGCTAGACAAAGGCCCCCCTTAATAGGGAGGTGTTGCCATAATCACCACGCTTGGCAGGCGGCTTGGGGATCGCAGAATGTTCACCACCGTTAACGGAGAGGACGCTGCTGCCCGTCCTCCGGTGGTTCTAGTTGCAGTTTTAGGAGATACCCAGGTCCTAGGCTATACGAGTATCATTAATAATTAAATCGTTTCACCAAATCGACAACTGCTTAAAGCACTTTTCAGATCGACTTTACGTGAACTTTTCTTCTGACCTTCAATGTGGCGAACCTTTCCATATCAAACCTTCTGCAATGACTGAGGCGATTGACACCTTTATGGACTTACTAGTGACGCTTTGCGGTCCTCCGAAAAAGTGTTGTTTAATAAGCCTAAAGTATCAAAGATATAAGAGTATAAATTATTACACAGACAGCTGTTCTCTACCTAGACAAAAAAAATGTTATTAGATCTTTCAGTGGCGAGATTAACAGTCTCTTCCTTGGATGGTCTAGACAAAGTCTAGACCGATGTACTTTTAGCATTTACTACTAATACAATTGATTTACAGCGTGCAGTAATATTGTTCCCTAAGATCCAATACCCTTTGCAAAGCCATGGCGAGATGCTAGCGGAAAATCATCGTTGAAAACCACGTAGCTTTGACTTTTCCAAGCCGCAACTACAGACCAGAACGTGTCTCGTCACAAGTTTGCAAAAATATTGAGCGTTATAATATTACTAGTAAAGCTGCTGCCCGCGGTTTTTCCCGCTAGGGGTAGAGTGTGAGTGATAAGTTAACAACATCATTATTCTTTATTGGTACAACATTATTGAATATCAATTAACAATATTTTAAGAAAGAGTATGTATGGTACTTGTACCAGACAATAGAATGGAAGTTCTCATTTTTTTTTTATTCACACACATAAATAATATTACATATTATATAGGGACCTGGCCAAACTCTTGGTCGAGGTGTCAACCGGAATGCAGGCTTTGCCAAAACCTAAGCATTGTCATCCAACGTGGCAATGCCGCCAGCATTCTGGCCGCTTTTCCCTCAACCATGGGGTTATTAGTTTAAGCTTTGTACCTATATATATATATATATTTTATACGTTCAAGTGACGGGACGAGCAAGATGTTCGCCTGGTGGTAAGCGTCCCGCCTGCCACTATCAGTAGCAGTGCCAGAATTGTGAAGTTGCGAACACAATCCTGCGCCGCACTGTACCGCCCTCGTCACCCTGAGATATTAGATGTTAAATCTCTTCATACCCAGTAATTACTCTGGTAACATTGTCCTACACATTGTATATACTTTTATATTTTATGGTTTGTAAATATTTTAATTAGTTTCAGTTTTATTTTAAGTAATTTTAAATATTCGTTTACCTAAATGTTTTTATGTGTTTGTAACACTATTAGGACGAAGTATAGTACGAGTAATAGGTACAGCAGTTTACTTAAGAATTCCTTGAACCCAGATCGATGGCGGCTTTATGGCAGTCTAGCGTGCCTTTGTAGAGTGTTAATTGCTCAAAAATAAAATGAATCGGTGCAAAACAAACGTCATGTTTACCATTATGTTAATTATCTGCTACAAATTGCTGTTTTACGCTCTAGGTAAAAGCTTAAATGAAATTCTCACAAAATTATCCGTGGGTGTAACTAGGTAGGTATGACTATGTACCAGTACTAAGAAAAACAGTCGTTGGTTTAGGTGGTGAAATATCAACAGGGAGATAATCGCAAGATGTCCTTTATTTTCAACTGACTTCAAAAATGTATAACTATTATTATGCTTAATAACTAAATAATGTATATTCTTTAAATGCCTTATGAGTTTTAAATGTTACAACATTAAACCATTAACCATTAACCATTTTAACCATTAACCATTTTAGGACCTGTGTCCGAAAACTGCATCCAGATCCCCCTCCCCCCCTCTTCTCTCATACGCCCTGAGATTACGCTGTTTGTAGATATTCAATAAAATTAATTCCATTATTGTCCTACTCAAGTTCCACGATCCGAACAATGCATTCCTAGCTTGGGTCATTAGATATAGGTATACCGGAACTAACAAGTAAGAACCTAAATTCAACAACCGCCGACCGACCCTGCCACAAATTATTCGGGTAGGAAACAATACCCGATTCTACCTTCCATTCCACCTTCCTCGATTTATCGCCACCAAATTGGTGCAATTATATGGCCTATACAACGACTTTATACTCAAAAGACCGGTCCTTAGTGTAACCACATTCAGTTAACACATCGGCGGTAAACGTGCATATGTTATCAAAATGCTCCACCTACTCTCACTAATGACACGTCAATTGACGTAGCGTCGTCTTCTTGAATAGGCTAATCAACACGTTCAATATCCCAGCAGGGTTGATTGATATATTTTTGAGTTGCATCTAAATAGTAAAGAAGCAAAAAAAACTGTTTCGTTTCTACATAACTTTATGACAATATTACCTATAATATAATTATTTTCTGTTCTTTTTCCAATTTCATCAAAGCAAAACAAATATCTCTTAGGTACATGGAATAGAGATACATACTTTAGTAGAGTCTAAGAGCACGATATAAATATAGCGAGCTTTCTCAAAACATTTTAGTAAATTGATTTGTGCACTCTTACACCTATTACGAGAATTAAATTAATAAAGATGATATTATTATTCATCCCATCTAAAAATCATACCCCATAACCGTCTATCTGTTTTTTTATTATTAATATAACTAAAACGAAAATATCCTAAAATCCATCATCATCAGCACCATTTATGCATCAGCATTATCATCATCATTCGTTCGTTTGTCATTTTAAACAATACATTTCTTTATTTTTTGTAATGTGTTGTGTAAGTAATGTCTATGGTCTATAATTGTCTTTGGACCCACACGGAATAAGATCGATCACCATAACTAATTACTACCTCTAGAATGTTCGACCCATTTTACTTGATTGAATTTTATTTGGGACAAAGTGCTTCTATTCGGTTTTTACAGCCTTGAACGCACATGCTGCCAGTTTTATTGGCTGTAATTTATCACAAGGAAAAGTTTGGTTTGGAAGGTATATTGTGAAGAGCTTGACACAAAGTATAGCGAGGCGAAGCGGGCTATAGAGAGCTGGATAGAAACTGAATATCAGAGCTACTGGCCCAAAAATAATTGAAACATAAAAGTTTTTTTTATACGGTATGAGACAAGCAAGTCTTACACCTGGTAGTAAGCGTCACGCCTGCCACTAACAGTAGCAGTGCCAGAAATGTGAACTTGCGAATGCAATCCTGCGCCGCAATGCACTGCGCTCGTCACCCTGTGATATCAGATGTTAAATCTCTTCATACACAGTAATTTATCTGGTAACATTGCCCTTCAAACCGGAACACAGTGATGCTTGCACACTACTACTTGGCGATTGAATAGCTGGCAAAGATGTGGTACTTTCCCAAGCGGACTCTGCAGTAGAGTCCTACCACTACAAAAATTTGTATTTGTATACGCGTTTATAGAGTTTGATTAAGAAGCACACAAACTTAGATACTTTTTCACTCTATCGTTGACGAAGTAGTTATCAGCGATCTTCTACTACTCCACTAGCCAACATACTATATAACGTTTAGGACCAAACAAATGTGAAGGAAGAACAACACTGTTTAATACTTTATTTACCTGAGGCCCTTCTATACATACGTGTTTCCTTAATATATCCAAACATTTCCTGGCATAGTTTCGACCATGACCCGTTCCGTTTAATTATGTATTTATGTAGCTCTTTTACTATTCTTCACGGTAAGGGAATCGCTTACAGGGATGTACTGAAACGAAAGAGAATTTCTTGAAGTAATCGAACTATTTTCTTGATAAACTGTACTTTTATTAAACTGCCCGAGAACCGAGGCCCAATATTTCGGCGCAGTTGCACGCACCTTGTTTACGGGCAGATTGAAGAATGCATAACTATCGGGAGCTCGTTTCCCAACATAATCATGGTACTTAAATATCCCGAGAATAATCATAGAGCTAATGTAGAATCGTATTTGTTTAAAGATTACCCAAGAAGGATTGTTTTTAAAACTCTATTTTTTTGTTCCAGGTGCCATCTGGTGCAATGAGCTTTTGTCGGGTAAGTTTGATTTTGAACAAACCTTGTTCTTCGGGCGATTTTCTGACAGCCAATAAAAAAAAAATGTTCATAAAAATCCGTTCGATGGCAATGAAGAGTCATGGCCCTGAACAGTTTCACTATCTTGTTTGTGGTTCTGAGGATTTTGAACGAATGAACGAAAGTAAAAATTTCAAAAATTTAAAAGTTACTTTATATCATTTATTTCAGATTTGTCATGCGTTTTTTGTGGTTATTGTTTGTATAACAAAGTACTTGCCCATAGTATTTATTAAGCTTTCGTTATTCCACGCAAATTAGCAAGTGCGCCTTGCCAATCGATTAATTACTATCAATTTAAAAAAAAACGATTACTATCTACAAAAAATAATAACAAAAACGTAACGTAACAATAATAATTTATCAGAATTTCAACAAAATGAAACGAATTAAATGTTCGTTTGTGAAGTGCTATTCCATGAAAACTTGGAAAAGCACTCCACCAACGAACACGAACTGTGAAGAGAAGCAGTGAAGGTGAGTGAACTGCTTTTTTTCAAGAAAAATAGGGAAAAAAGTGGGCCATATCTCGTCAGCGCCATCTATCTTTTTACTGTATGTAGAACTATGTTTTCACAGCTGTCAGAAAACTTCCCAAAACAAACATTGAAAAACATAACGTAGGTTTTTTTTAACGTATTTTTATTTATTTATACGACTCTAGACTCTAGCGCCAACCGTGAAAGCGTGAAAAAAATTACTATTGTTCTATAGAAAAACGTCACTCACGATCGACGAAACAATTAATTAAATGGAGCAGCTGGAAATGTGGAAATGGCCCCTTAGTGAATGTCACAATGATGAGTAAAATTACCTCTTTTGGTCTTAGTAATACTATATTATTACTATAATAGTAATACGGACTACTCTACATAAACTGATTATAATAATCATGACAGATGATCTAAGATCTCAATATGATAATCATTATTAATCTCACTAAATTGTGTCTAATAACTTCAGAAGCGATAGTAAATTGCTGTAAGATAAGTCTTGAGGTCTTGACACTAACTTTGGTTAGATAAGCTAATCTTGCAGGATAAATGGGCTGACTAGATTGTGCTAAGAGTTATACACTAGACTAGAAACTTAATTACCTCGGCTATAAGGTATTACGGCTCGCTTATCATATTTTTTTCTATTCCTTTATCCTATTATTATTTCACTTTTTTTTTATCCTATTCTACATTTTTTGTTTCGGTTGGTTGGTTGTTTAGATTCACATAAGTACGTCAATTAATTTCTTCTCCGGAAGTATGCAGGTTTTTCTCACGATGTTTCCTTCCTCTGCCGAAAACCCAGTAGTAAGAAAATCCAAACTTACATAAATTTTAAAGAACTCATTGATGCGGGCCTGGGTTTAATCCCTCAATCTCAGGACTTTACGTCAACCAGTCTCCCACTAGCCAAATAGTCTCCCTCTAGCCAAACAGTCTCCCACTAGCCAAATAGTCTCCCTCTAGCCAAATAGTCTCCCTCTAGCCAAACAGTCTCCCACTAGCCAAATAGTCTCCCAGCAGCCAAATACAAAAAAAAAGAATTAAAATTTCTGTGCAAACTGCACCTGAATTTCATGTTTACCTTAGAATTTAATAAACAAACGCAATGAATAATCACAGCGTTTGAACAAATCCAAATTAGTGAATGGTAATTAAACCCGCCGTTTCACCGTGGTCCCTTTGTTAAGGGAAATAATGAAGTTTTCGCGAAGTGCGCTGAAAAACGTCGTTTATGACCGCAGCGCGGTTGTTAAATTATTATAATTGAGTAATTATAAAATGGTTCCATTAATTAATGAAACACTTATCATAAACACAAGCGCTGTTACTCGTGTCACTAATTAGGTTTAATAGTCTGTGGACTACTTTGTAGGGAATTAACTTTTTCTATTTAAGATAGGTTTGCATTCTGTCTGATAATTAGCAAAGATGTTGTCTATGATAGAGCTCACTTTACCTAGATCACAGATGAAGTAAGGTTCATCATCAGCCACTGTTGGACAGTGATAATAGATGGAAACTTCAAAATTATGTTAAACATGAATCTTTCAAGTGGAAAATCGACATTATCTGATGAATTAAATAATCCTTTAATTGAATATTTTAAGTGTTTCCACGCTTTGGGATTTCTATGTTTTTAAAGCTTAAGTAGTAAGATAAAAAAAATCGACAAAAAAAACATAGAAAAATCCTTTAAATCAAACGGACATCAATGAAATTGTATTATTAAAATTTGACGTGGTTTAGACACATTTTTGTTTTTTATTTTTATTATTGTTTTTAATGAAATTGTAGTTATAAATAATCTGAGGTTGCCTCGTTGACGGCACGTGGCTTCCGCCGGCTACGCGCGTGTGTCAGCACTACAGGAAAATATCGACACAGTTCCTTACAATAAAATTAATATGAATATGAAATTAGCTTTCACGGAATGACGTGGTAATACTTACAGTTAAATTGTGGTTCAAGTGTTATATACCTTGTCTGCTGTACCTAGTAGACTTCTATACCTATTAAGTTTTCTGTGGTATAACCAAACGTATACTTATTTAACAAGATATAGAAATAATAATAAATAATAGGCTTAGAACCCAAGTCAGCCCAAGCTAAGTGAAACAATATCAAGTAAGTCTTTTTAAATGGCCGAGTACGGTATTGGACCCGTTTTTCTCACGATGATAATGTTTTCTTTACCCCCTTCGTTTTAATTTCCCACCATAAGGCAAAACGCCTATTTATTTTCAACATATTTCGAACGCTTGTGTGCGAGTCAAATAAAGTAATTAAGTAATATTTACTTGCACATTGATTGTTTTTCGGCTTCACCAGTAAACGGAATTTTGAACGAAACTATCACTCTAAGTGTTATTACTCTAACTAAAGTCTAACTTGTGATTGCATAAACTCGTGCCAGAGTAATTGCGTCGCTAACTCTGCTGCATATTCATGTTGAATCAGAACTTACGAGTCCAGTTTGTAACGTCCAATGTACATTACCCATTTTAAATATGGCTTTAAGTACATTTTACTAGTTTGTACGATGCACGTAAAACCAGTTTATTAGTTACGTGAGCGAAATTGGGACGTTTGGATTACTTTGTTTTGTCAACAGTCGTAAAAATATTTATATTATCACAATTTTTTGTGAAATTAATTACGGGTATCACCATCAGTCAGAAGCAGTCCACTGCTGGACGAAGGCCTCCCGCTTAATACTTGGCTTGGGGCTTGGCACAATCGCCATGCTGCAGGCGGCTGCTCTGAATGCTCACCACCGGCACCGTTAACCAAAAGGACGCTGCTGCCTGTCCTCCGATGGTTCTGGCAATTTTAGACATACCCAAGTACAAACCGTGCAATAACGGCTGCTAAATGGCGCCCCATCAACCTTTTTCTTTTTGAGCATCAACAAGCAATAAATCAGAGGCGACAAAAAAGTCTATGAATTTTGAGAGCTTGTAGTTGGGACCTGGGTATGTCCTAAAACTGCATTCAGAACCACCGGAGGACGGGGACCAGCGTCCGCGATTCCCAAGCCGCCTGCCAAGCGTGGGATTATGCCAACCAGGCCTTCGTACTGTTTAGTATGTAGTAGAGACATCGTGAGGTCTACAAGAGAGGAGCTAAATCCTACAAGGGTCTACTGTTCACATAACTACTAGTCGTATCGAATTATTATATATATTGTCTGAAAGTGAAATAAAAAAAGTAAGTAAGTTCGTATAGGCTGAGTGGCCAGCCCTAGTGTCAGAGTTAATGTGCCGCCCGAAGGCCTCTGACATGGCTGACGGTTGTTGAAAGTGAAATGAAAGAGGCGTTGTTCAGTAAGTTCAACAACGAATCTTGTTAGGTTATTGGATAAGTGTAAGAATATTTCAAAAAGAAACTTCGGAATTGTTCGGTTCACTGAATTGTGATCGTTATAATAATTCCAAAACTTTTACACGTTTTATAAATTATAATGTTTATTGGCTCGTTTGATCGCATAATTATTGCCTAAGTTGCCTAAATCGTAGTCATTTATATAGAATAAAATCATCAGCAAGAGCTGCTGATTAAGTAATATAAGGAAAAGCTAGTAGTGTTGTTAGTGCTAAGCAGGACGCAGCTGCACGCGCGTCGGGCTCTGTTTTCACTCTTTGAAAAAGGTCACCGGATGTGATCGAAACTATAGTCGGAGTATCCGATTTAATTAAACGTGAGTATTCCCGTATGAATAAAACAAAAATAATATAAGGAAGCTTGCATAATATATAATTTCAAAATGATACGATATGTAAGTACAATACCTAAAAAACGAATCATATTTAATTTATCAAAGGAGAACACTTATAATTTTGAATTAGCAACCATTATAATTAAAAATCCCGGAAGTTAACAGTATAATATTATATTTCGATCTAGTTAATAATATTTATGTTACAAATTTTTTAATTATGTTCTACGAAATACAACAAATGAAACTTTTAAACTTTCGCGATTTGAACACATAATTATGTTTATAACCGGGACTTAATCGCGCAATTTATTCGTGCGCGATTAAGTCCCGGTTATAAACATAATTATGAAATACAACAAATTTTAAAAAAAATTTGCCGTTATTTTTAACGCAATAAGGTTCTTAGTCTTCGAGCATTTAATCATGGACATGGCCTTATGTAAGTAAACAGCTGTTAACCTAGTAGCTCTACTCTGTTCGTAGGCTTTACTTTCTTGGTGCCCGTCTGTTCAGCTAGTAGACCTTATGAAAGAAGTTTCTCGACACTGGGAGCTTGAAAGAAGTTAGTCGCAAGTAATATTGATCTAAGTAAACTTGTGTCGAGGAGTACTAGGTATTTGTTTTAAAAGTTGAAGGTACTTAACAACGTCTAATCAGAACCATAGAATACGGCGGACTCTTATAAAACAAAATATTTGCTTATATTAACCGAGTAGTAACTACTAATGTAATCTGCTTATTTGCGTCACATTAGATAGACATAGTGTTTTTTCACATTATTTATGCGTGGTTCTTAAGAATAGAATTCTCTGCCGTGTTTCCTGAACTACAATACAAGGGCATTTGTGAATAGATGTGTTCTAGGTCGACGAGCTATACTTTCGGCTTGGTCTTTATCATGAAACGATTTGTTATAACAAGCATAGTTCTATTTACAGTAAACACCTACACAAACTTAAAAAAAGCAACTGACTTTAAACAATTACAGGACAACCTCAAAAGACTCAAGAGTCACGTTTCAAACAACGTAATTTTAAAATCACACACTAGATGGAGAAATCGGTGAACACATGAAACAATACATACAGTCAAACATAGAACCTACTTCCTTTACCAAATTCAACGGTACAATTGGCATCATTCAAAAACAAACACTATATATCAGGTTTTCTCCGCAGGTATCGGCGATAGTAGACGACGTGTACACAGAGCATTCACACGTGGCGGGCACCTTCACGATGTTGGCGAGCTCGCGCGCGCATGTCGGGGGGTCGCTGAACGCGCGCGCGCTGCCTGGGGCCCGGGTGCATAACAACTTTATTGGCTGCTTGAAGAAGGTAACTTCAGTTTATGTACCTTTTAGGACTTATGGATTTTCATATCAATGGCTTTGGTGAAGAAAAACATCGTGAGGAAACCTGCGTACGCTTGGAAAAGAAATTCAATGGTGTATGTGAATCCATCAACCCGACACTGGGCTAGCGTGGTAGATATCGCGCAATCGCCCTGCAAGGGTAGGCCTTATGACCCACCAGTGGACTATTAACAAGCTGATCGTGTAGCTATAAAACTATTTCCAATGTCCACTCTCTGTCATTAGGTGGAGTTCTCAGCCGACACTCTCCGACTGAACCTGATCGACCTGGCGCGCACCGGTAGCAAGCTGATCACGGTGACGGGCCGCCTGGACTACGCCTGCACTGCCGTCGACACCGCTGACCCCGTCACCTTCACCACCAGGGACGCGCATCTGGTGAGTGCACTACTTGACGAGCTCACGAAACATTCAAAGGATATTTAGATTGTTTATGCAATAGGGTGGTGAGACCAGCGAGACGTTCGCGTAGTGGTAAGCACCACGCCTGCCCATAACAGTAACAGTACCAGAATGCGAACTTGCGAACAAAATCCTGCGCCAACCTGCACTGCGCTCGTCACCCTGAGATATTAGATATCAAATCTCTTCATGCCAAGTAATTTCTCTGATAACATTGCAAACAATTTCCAAAGGAATGAAATCCGCTAGCCACGCAGAAAAACTTGCGGATAATAGATGACGTTTAATGTACAATTTGTACAATTGTAATTTGTACAATCTTTATGATACCAAGTTCGCTGACTTCAAAAACTTAAATTGTCCCACAAGAGTTTTTGTCCCAATTACATCGCAAATCTACGTAACAGGCAGCGATTCTCACAACTCATTACCCCAAAACGTCCCACAAAAACTAAGCACCAATTAAAAACAATGGAAGAGAGATGCTCACAAAAGTCGTCCCCTAAAAGCCGGCGCACTAAAGATGCCTAGCAGTTGTTTGGAGGGCCCTTTAATCGCTGGACTCTCGAATTCGGTCGAGTATCTTTGTCCCAATCAGGAGACTGGGGTGTCCCCCAATTGAGACGGGATATTGGAATTGAGTTAGTGGTGATTCGTCGAGGGCACTTCACTCGCCCGAAGTGATGTAATTTTGGGTCAATTTTAAGTTGGACTGTAGTTGGATGGGATTGGAACGGTCTATTTTCAATTTAGCTCCTATCCCACTATAGTATGTGGCTAAGATTAAATTTTCTTGTGGTTGTATGTGTGAATACATTTGATTTAGCGGAGTTTAACAAGATTAATAAAGTTACGTGAATCTATTGTAATTTCGTTTCAAAGTCGTCCTAGTACAATGAGGGAGTTTTGGAGGGCACGCGAAAAAATTATGTCGTCGCATTGTATTATTTTCCAAAACTTGTTTTTTTTTCGGGTGTTAATTTATAAAGGGTGTTTTATTCATTGAGTGCTGATTTACACGCTTGAGTGTGGGCAAGTGATTTAATGTGGCGAACCATGTCTTTTCGTGTTGTTTTCAAAACTCCGAAGAAGCTTGTATATAGTACAGTTGCCACGAATTTACTAGGGCGTCACTGGACTACAGTGACTACTATGCGTGACTTTGACTGTGACTAGTCTTAGTCACATTTGATACGAATGCATCAACAACATGAAATATTAAATACAAATGCGACGCCATACTCTCTTAAAAGTAGGTAGGTACAGAAAAAGTACAATAACGGAAAATAATTTTAGCACCATTATTCTAATAAATAATTCGTTTATTTTGGTTTGAAGGACCAAATAATACTTAATATAAACTTAATATTAATTAAAATAATACTAGTTTTGTGTCCCCATCACTACTAACGGAAGGTACTTACGTACATAAAGCCTGTACCTACAGCCTGATAGCCTTATAGCCTATGCTTTAAGTAGGTATTTTACGTAGGACCCAGAATTGCTTGTTACCTATAGAAATCGAAACACTTCTTGCTAAAAAGTAAGTACATTCTTACTTGATGTGAAACAATCAAAATACTAACCGAGCGAAGCAAAGGTCTCTATTAGAATACATCGGCGTTTGTAGTTAGATCTGTAAGTTAGTCCATCAGCTTTGTTCAGTGATTAAGTACCCTTACCCAGCCACTTTCTTGGTCTAATCTACATGTTTTTTTGACAGATAATGATTTTAAACTATTTTATTCATAACAGAGTTGCATTTTACTAAATCCTGGCAATGATGAGGTCTAGAATAGATCAAGCTTACCTAAAAGTAACCTATTTACTATAAATTTAAAACACTTAACTATGATTTCTTGGAAACACCGATTCCGACAGAGTTTAAGAAGAAAAGTGTAAACAAAATCGGTCCAGTGATAGCAAAGCATACCTACAAGTAGTTAGAAATCAGTCAACTAGATTATTAAACCATTACGGGTTTGTACAAAAAAGGGGTTGAGCAATATTTGAGGTTTAAAAACAGTCAAATAAATGGCGAAGCACTTAGCAAGAACCAGTGAATAAGTAATGGAGCCCTTCAAAATACCGAGAATCGGACTTGTATAAACAAATTAGCAGCTTTCACGGTAAGCTTTCAAGGTGACAATGGGTCATTCAAGCGAAATAGGTTAAAGCTCTCGCAGAGCAGTGATTGAAATGCTTGACCCAAAATCCGAAAGCGATGAATTATGTAAAGGAAATGTATTTTGTTTAATATTTATGCATAAGCCTTTATTAACTACAACAAACTATAAAGACTATTTAGCCTACTACACAAAAAAAGAATTGTATCCAGACTGATGAAAGTATAGAGACAATCCAAATGCTCAAACCCACTACCAGTCGGCAGCGTACCCAGCATGCTGGCGGCATTGCCACGCTGAATGGCTATGCTTACTTATATAAATAAATAAATATAAGCAATATAATATATATATAATAATAATATTATATTATAATTATATATATAATAGCAATATATAGCTTATAAGCTTAAATATTTATCAAATATGTGAATTAAAAACAGAATTATAATAATGTTATCTTAATTTTTCAACCAACTTCAAAAAAGGAGGTTCTCAATTCGACTGTATGTTTTTTTTTGTAAGTATGTTACGCGATTACTCCGCTAATTATGAAATGATTTTAATCGTTCTTTTTTTTTGTTTGGTAGGTAATTTCAGAGAATTTTATCGAAATCGGTTAAGTAGTTTGGTTTTTAAATCAAAATTACTAGAACACATGAAGATGGATGACTCCAGGTATTCGAAGTTGAAGTCGGTAATTTTTTTTTAAATCGTATTATTTATTTTATTTTCACTTATAAGTTTGCGTTTGACAATTTAGTCATTAACTCTACTCTACTATTTAGTCAGTTACTCAGTTGAATAACTAGCACAGGTGTGTTACTTTTCCAGGCTGACTCTGCAATAGAGTCCAACAAATGGCAAGAATGGCCATGAGTTCCATTTTTAGGATTTCCTACACATGCCTCTGCCCTCACCCCACGCCAGGGACCGATATCGATAAATGAAAAATTGTTAAACTGTACCGATACTTCTAAAACATATCGATAAGTTTATCACTTTTTTCAAATATCGGTATAAAACTACTGAAAAAACTACTGTTAAATAGAATATCTATGTAAATAACCCGTGTACCTATAAGTTAACATATATTGAGTTATAAGTTTATTTATCGCTAAAATGTCAATACCTACTCCTACATACTCGTAGTAAATAGTAATGAATATGAGAGTCGATGTCTGCCTACAAACTGCTATGCAGTTTGGCAGAGTTATAAATTGAGCTATGTAATTAATTCACTAAGACAAAATAAACAAAAAAAAAAGGTATCGATAATTTTATCGATACTCTATACAGATACGGCGTGGCGGCGACATTGCCAGATTTCTCGGCTCTGCGGTGCGGAGTGGCAACAGCACCGGTAGCGCGTAAAATATTTAAAATAAATGTGAAAAATAGGGTGCAAAAGACAAAATCATGATTTTGAAAGACCTTTTGATTTGAAATTAATAAAAACAAATTTAAATTAATGTGATGAGATAAAGTATCGGTATCATTAATATATTGAAATAAAGTTTCAGTATAAATACCGATAAATAGATACCCAATTGTCAGTATTTATATCGATATAGCGATATCGGTACCATAGAAATATGGATTTTACAGTCCCTGCCCACGCTACACCTGTCTAGTCGTGTCTTTCCCTAAAATACATGACTTTTACTCAGTCAAAGTAGCATGTGCTTTCAGGCTTGCTCTCAGCCTTTTCTTCAGGCCTTATACCACTTGAGGCAGTGATTACAGCTTAATGTCTGACCTTTGAACTTAAGGAGTTCACGAATCGTACCAGGTAACACTACCAGTAGTGGTCGGAAGTGCGTGGGTGGTGTGTTATGAAACCGTTAACAGGCGACCTTTGCGAATGAAATAGTCTGTGACGACACAAGGGTTTTGGATTCGGATTGGATGGAAATCTTGTTTATTGTTTTCACATAGCGCTATCTTTTTTTATTCACTGGAGTGACGAGTCGAACGAGACGTAAAAAATAATCAAAGCATGTATTATGGCAACCAGAACATTGATAAAATAAATGTTTTTTTTTGGATACATACAAAACATGACACAGAACAAACATCTATGCCCATAAAAAATAAGGATGCAGACCAAGTCCGAGTCGAACTCGCACTAAATACTCTAAAACCTACAAACTTAAACCAACAATTGAATACAACATTTTGTTGGTGTAAAGTAGGTATAGCAAGCTCTGTGGGCCAACGTTTTTAGTTACCGCAATGTCTTATAATTTGTCTAGAAGTTGTGACAAGTAAGACTTAATGTGGCTTTATAGATAGAATAAAAACAAAGATTATTAGTTTGTTTATTTATTTACTATTTTTTAACTGCTCTTCGGTTAAAGCAACAATTCAATTGGTTATAAGTAAACACACATTGAATTGGTTAATATAATATTCATCATCATCATCAGCCCGGAGACGTCCACTGCTGAACGACGGCCTCCCCCATAGACCGTTACACTGTACGACAACCTGCCATTTGCATACACCGGTTGCCCGCGACTTTTACAATGTCGTCGGTGCACCTAGTGGAAGGCTTTCCTACGCTGCGTCTTCCGGTTCGCGGTCGCCACTCAAGAACGTTTCTTCCCCATAGGTTGTCAGTTCTTCGATTGATGTGGCCTGCCCATTGCCTTCAACTTGCAAACCTTGCGAGCTATGTCGGTAACTTTGGTTCTTTGGCGAATATCCTCGTTCCAGATTCTATCGCGCAAAGTAACTCCGAGCATAGCTCTCTCCATTGCCCGTTATACAATATTAGGTAGGTATAATATACGGAGCTCTCGGACCAAGAGTTTTACTCGCACTTGACCGGTTTCTGTATTCCCAATATAAATTTTATGTTCATTAAGTTTAGAGTAATAATCGTACCAACTCGTCGAGTCCCAAGTCCTTGATCCTTAACATTCCTGTTACCTCCAATAAAGACTACCCTACTTCCGGGCAACTACGCTGTAGAGATCTGAAGGGCACAGCCACTATTACATAATCTGTGCTCAGGGAGCTGTTATCATTATAATAGTTACGTTATACGTATTGTTATGGTTGGCGTTATCTTCACACGGCTTTAGTGTTTCAAGGTTTTTGAAATGGTCACAACATAGGTAAGGTAGGTTAATTATAGATATCTACGGCTTATGCTTTTGTATTCAAAACATTGGATCTGATAGCTTAGTAAAAATTGTATGGCGTCAGTTTTTTTTATATAAATTGTCGAATGATTATTTATATAACTAACTAGAGGTCCCCTGCGACTTCGTCCGCGTACGGAAGAAATTCGGCCCGCTCCCAAAAATTCACCACTTTAAATCATCCTTTTTTTATTTAACTTGCAACGTTGCAATCCAGCGGGAAAACGCGGCCATCATTTTAGACACATTACCCGATATTAGAGATCGTTTGAACTATCTATATATATGTTAGTTGCATATAGATACTTTGAACGGTCTCTTGTATCAATTATTTAAATTTTAGTTTAGTTTTAACTAGTTAGTTCAGGTAGTAAGATTTTATGTTTTTTTTCTATAATTCTTATTTAAACCGAATACATAATAATACATTAAAAAACTATTACGTATTCTGTGGTTTAAATAAAAATATAAGAATATCACGTCTAGTGATAGTGACTTTGGTTTTAAGTCTACATAATTTATGGAATATAAACTTAATTTTTAGCGCAGATTAGCGTGGGTCGGATGACACGTTAAATTGTTGGTCCCGGTTGCTTGTTCTAGTTTCTATAACAACAACCGTCAGCCATGTCAGAGGCCTTCGGGCGGCACATTAACTCTGACACTAGGGCTGGCCACTCAGCCTATACGAACTTACTTACTTACTTAGCGCTGACTTGAGATATTGATTATATTTGCTGTGATGATAACATTAATTTTAGTTATAATCCATAACTTAGTTTATAACACCAAATAACCACCAACCCACAACTGGGTTAGCGCAGCGTGGTGGATATGGCCCAATTGCCCAGGTGACAGTCTTATAGCTTAGTTGGTAGCATGTCTGCCTTCAGAGCTGTAGGGCGTGGGTTCGACCCGACTGGGACCCAGGACAAAAAAAAAATGAGATGAACATAGATTTTTGTTCTGTGTCTGGGTGTAGTATGGATTATAAGTAAGATTATATGTATTTACGAAAAAAAATATTTATAGTATTCTATCAGCTATCTGGATCCATATTACAAGCTTTGCTTAGTATGGGGCTAGATGGCGCTGTGTGAAAATTTTCTCCTAATATTTATAGGTAGTATAGTTAATGTCTTGCAGTTGACAAAAAAAATATTACTAAAAAATACACAAAAGATTAAAAAAAACAGTCTTGATTCGAAATTATGATGATTAGGTTGATTATGAGTTTATAATTATATATTTTGCTTACATTTGCACTAAAAAACGAGTTTACCGTCAAAATGTAAGCTACTTTAAGGCTTATCTCAAGCTGAGCAATGCAGCTTACTTCACGCTATATATCCAAGCGTTAGTACCATTTAACCTCGTGCTAAATATCTCCCGAGTGGAACCCTGTCTGCGAGCATTTTCCTAAAGCTACGCGGCGTAAATTATAGAGGAAAGGGGAGATTTCTAGAAGTTCCAGACATTGCTCTATTCTTATCGTTGGCTTTAAAATTTAGTTTTTATCCTTATCATAATCAGCCAATCTTAGACCCTGTTATGGGTTGTTGTATATAGGCAGTACCTTTACCATAAGAGCACATGAGGCCCTTGCCCAAGGCTCCCATCCTCAGGGGGCCCGCAGGACCAATAATTTATCTCAAATTTATTCTCAAAACATGATTGTCGGGCGCAGTAACAGTGAGCACAAGGTCGAAAAAGAACTTACATTTGTCTTAAAATTTTAGCCAAAATTATGTCGATTTTATTTAACCAAATTAAGACAATATCAAGTCAAACTTTGTCTTTTTATTGTCTTTTTATTTTAGAAGTATAATATAATTTCCTTAACATTTGACTTATTTGGCTTAGTTAGGACCTATGTATATAATATTATATATAATAAAGCCAGTAGAAAAATATTAGTATAATTCGGTTTCTTTACTTTCTAAGAGGGCCCTAAATTCTTGTGTGCCCAAGGGCCCCAGCATAGTTTAAGACGGTCTTGGATATAGGCCTCTCCAGTACGCAAACCAGCCTGTGATCTTCGGCACTCCATCCAGTCTCAGGGCGTCCTGTCCTTTGAGTACGTTCGGTACTGTGGCCTCTACTCTACTTATAGGATACGATGTGTTCACGATGTTTTCCTTCAGCGAATAAAGTTCATGTTAAGATTTGAACCACCTAAGTATCTCCAGTGCATTCTTAAGAGTTAAAATCACGTCCTGTCACGTGTGACCTGAACGCTCTAACCACTGAAGTGTCTTCGCTACAAATCGCCGTCAAAATAACAGATGATTTAATGAAATTGGATACTTCAACTACCGATCATATCCGGTAATCTTTTTCAAGGAGTGAAAATAGAGACTGACGTGCATGAGGCCGCATCTTGCTTCACACAAATGTGACAAAACATGAAACTCTAGACATAACTTTATTTACTACAGAAAACATAACAATGCACATGATCATCATCATCATCATCAGCCCGGAGACGTCCACTGCTGAACGAAGGCATCCCCCTTAGGCCGCCACACTGTACGACAACCTGCCATTTGCATCCACCGGTTGCCCGCGACTTTAACAATGGCGACGGTCCACCTAGTGCGCGCCTACGCTGCGTCTTCACTGTATGCACATGATATATACATATAAACATAAGATATACATAATAATATACACATAAACATAACAAACACATAACATAGTGAGAATTTTTTGTCAAAAATCTTTCCGAACTGAGCAAACCTCCATACCTATATTTTATTTATAACAACTTTCTGTTAATGCTTATTAGGCACACACTTAAGGAAATAACGAAAGAACTGATTTATTCCAAAGATAAGACGCCGGGAGAATGAAGTGTGGCGTTGTGAAATTCGGAAAGCGCTGGTTTTTAGCTTTTAGTACAACTTCATGGTTGAGGAACTCTTGGGGGTGAAATAGAGCGTGATTTCGTACTACGATACAACGGGGTCGTCTGTAGAGTCTGTACTTGTTAGGATTCTAGATATGAAGATTATCTTACGGGATCCGATTATGCTAAGACTATTTAACACGGCGTATACCGTCTTCTTATTTGACTTACTTTTGATATTTAGTATCTTTTGGACCATGTTTTGATTATAAGTTATGAGCAAGTAGATAGTTAACATTTTCAAAGAATGCAAAGTTTAATAGGGCGGCGTTTATAATGATGTATGCCATACTCTTCCCGAGAAAGGTTGGCACACATTAAAAAAACTGCTTTTTTATAATGTTTTAATATTACATTACATTTAATATAAATAAAAAACTCACGTGGTCTTTATACAACAACCAAATAATATACGCTTTAAAAAAAACAACCGAATTTAATTTCGGCTATACCTACATGTATGACATCTTCATATTTTCCAGTTATTTCGATTTATTCCAGTAATTTTGATTTTAAAACCAAGCCCCTGAACCGATTTCGATAAAATTTATATGGGACCACCTCTGAAGTATATCACTTATCAAACAAAAAAAAAACAAAATCAATTCATAATTGGCGGAGTAACCAAAAACAAAAACAAAACAAAAAACATACTGTCGAATTGAGAACGTCCTTGTTTGAAGTGTTTTGGAACAGTTTTATATCTCTAAAGTTCAAGCTAAGTGCTAGTCCAGCTTGGACTAAGACAGATAGATAAAACTGTACTAAGTAGGTGGTGCCTACGTAGTCAGTAAGTAGGTAGTATGAGTTGCATTTGATGGCGCGCATAAGCAGCGGGTGGTAATGAGAAACGGTGATTTATTATTATAATTATTTATTATTTTAATATTTAATAAAACACGGCAACGCCAATTACATGAATTAAATCAGAATGTTAGTTAAACAACAATTAACTTATTAGAACTCTAATATCATTACAGAAGAACTAATAAATTAAAGAAGGCACAAGAATTATAATTAACAAAATATGATATCAATATTCCCCCATATTAATTGATCCCCAAGCCTGCCTAGCGTGGGGATTATGGCAACACTCCTCTATTGCGAGGCCTTCGTCCAGCAGTGGGCGTTTTGTGGACGTCGTCGATATCAATTTTAAACAAAATCAAATCAAAATTTGATATCAACTATCAAAAACATACAAAATATGATAAATCATTCATTCACACAACACTCTCATAGTACCTCAAACATGCCGACAATATATCCGTCCATCCATCCACAAACAGGTCACAGATAGGGTTTGAATTCAGGAGCGATTCGAGAGTGGTAAGCATACGGGGCAGAGGTGAATTAGCGCACGCAACGGTGCGGTAACTGGGTAAGTCGAAAAATTCGTGCTTCCTACCTCTCAAGTAGTTATTCGGCACATTAAACCTACACAGCTCGTCACTCAGCTAAGGTGCATCTATTTTACCCCGAAAAATCTTGCGGGCGGTCACAATCTGGTCACTAAGCCGACGAACCTCAAGAGAGTTGTAACCTTATTGATTATCGTTATTATGTTACTGTGCACAAAAGAAATGAAAAAAAAGAACCATAACAAAAACCTTAAGAACTAGTACCACAAGTGCTAAAAGCGATATCTCTTCCAAGAAATTATGGCAATTCCGAACTAATTCAAAGAAAATTGACTTTTATTTAATGCAGCTAATTCTAGTCCGTGGAATGCAATGCCGTATAGCCTTTTCATTACTCATACTCGGAAAGTAGGTCTGAAGTTGCCTGAGGAGCGGGTTGAAAGTGATACATTTCAGCCCTAGGGAGAATAACTTTCAACTGACAGTGACAGTTGACAAATGACAGACACACAAATTATAAAAAAAACTAGTCATATTTTCACATACACATACATTTGTATTGAACCATGTTTCAACTTTTTTTTTCTCCTCAGAGGGTTATGGTCCCGCACTTCTCTTGCATTTTCCAGTGTCAGTTTATTTTTAGTTTCCTTGTATTCGTAATGAAAAGTACAGTGTTTACCTCGGGGTTAAAGACATATTTAGTCCCTCGAGCTATTAGATCCTTCGCTCTGCTCGGGCGCCAAACCCCGTCTCGGCACTAAATAAGTTACATTCATCCCTAGGATAACAATGTACTATTGTACGCCCGGTGCGGCGTCCCTTCAGGACCAGCGCCCGGTCCCTGCGAGCACCGTTGGCATTACCCTAAACTGCACTGATGGATAGGTGTATTTTCATCAGGTTGTAAAAAAATACGTGTAATTTGACTACATAACATAATAAATAATAATATACTTACTTACTTGCGGAACGAAGGTTGGAAAATGTACTCGAAATCAGTGTTTATACATTATGTACTTACTTACTTATTTAAGTTCGCTTTTAAATTAAATAAATCAGATTAATGATATACTTAACCTGCTACACAAAGACGTTTGTATTGCCTTATTTAGACCAATGAATGAAGTATTGAGATTGATGTTAGCAAAGTTTGTATTCTGTAAGCTGTACGTACAAAGTCTTTATGTCTCATTGTAGGAGAGTACGAAATGTAAAGTTCTTACGTCAACACAATATGAGCAGATCTCATTTATTCGCAGCCAAAAGTACTTTGAAAGGATTATGAAATGTGTAATAGCGTGGTTTCCTCGAGGCCGCTGTGGGCACGTTATTCTGAAGACTCAATACATGTAACACGATTATGTTAAAACTTTATGCGTAATTTATGCAAAGAGTGAATTAAACTCGTAATTATGCCAAACAGTCGTGGTAGCTTATTGCAAGCAAACAAATAGGAGGAATCATGTAAATTTTATAATGTGGTACAAAAAAAAGTACTTATCTATTATTATAATGATTACCTATTAAAATAAGAATTTTTTGTATTATTTTATTTTATCTGATTATTGTTTGTGATATAGATACTTAATGAAATTTGACGTGTGACTTTGGTGTTATCAATAAGCTATTGTATTTTGTATTGTATTGTATAATGTATATACTAGCTGGGACCCGCGGTTTCACCCGCATGATGATGAAAAACGGCGATGATGACGACGATAAATGGTAAAAATATTTTAGTAAAAGCTTGAGCAAGTAGTTTGTCTCTGAATTTTGACATGGCAGTAGTGGTTCGCGGACGAAGTTTATTATACTTTTCTCCGGAAAATGCGAAATAATCATGTGTATATTCTTCCTTATAGTTGCCTGGAAGAGATCGCTTTTAGCGAATCCTTTTAGGCAATTGTGGCACTAGCTCACAAGGTTCTTGTATCTCTTTCTATTGTATTTGTTTGGTGTGCCCAATAAAGAGTTTCTATCTATATCTATAAATACAAAAATATCGCAGGCGAAACCGCAAGACGCAATAGTACAATATACAAGGTCACTGTATAATGGACCTCTTATAATAAAACAAAATCAGGAGTTTCATAGAAAATCTAATTGAAATGTAGTCTCGGCAAAATGTATGAAACAAATACGAATAATGTAAGGGTAAAACAATTAAGTCCAAAAAACAAATTACTTTACACGTTAAACATTAGACTGAGTCTGATTAGATAATATTTTAACCCTTAACTCGTTTAATTGTTAACACTAAAAAGCTCTTAGATTTATGACACGATAAGACAGAATTTCTTGTGAAAAACTAAATTCTTATAAACCTAATGTTTCCAGTGAATCAAGAAACCTGAAAGCGTTATTAAAAACGTTGACTACAATAAATGTTGGATTTTTTATCCAGACGCAATCTAGACGCATGTTCACCTCTGAAGGTCGGGTGACTAGCCCCACACAGACTAGGGTTGTAGCCCAAGTATTTTTAACCCCTGATGCAAACAGGGGTGTTATAATAAATAAATAATAATAATCGTTTATTTCAGGCAACAGGAATTAGTTAAAAAAACACGGGCCCATAATATAATGAATACCTTACAGATAAACATACATTTAAAAATAATCTTAACTAACACAATTTGGGCTCACATTTTCCTAGCAGTGTTGCTTCACAGTAGCGTCGGAAAACCAGCCACTTAGGCCAGAAATCTGACGAGAGGAATACTTCACCGGAACCTGGAGTAAGAAGGACTTGACGTTTGTTGGCCGAACAGTAGAATTACTGAAACCTACATCGTCGTCGTCAGCCATAAGACGTGCACTGCTGGACAAAGGCCTCCCAATAGAGGGGTGTTGCCATAATCCCCACGCTTGGCAGGCGGCTTGGGGATCGCAAAATGATCACCACCGTTAACCAAGAGGACGCTGCTGCCCATCCTCCTGTGGGTCTGGTTGCAGTTTAAAGACATACCCAGGTCCGCAAAGGTCAAACTAACATGGTTTTGGAGAATCTCACTTCATACAAAATTATTTGCTTAAACATACAAAAATGTTATCGACTACACAATTCTAGGACCCATGAAATTATTATCAGATAATTACTACCCATCAAAATGTATGATGTATTGATTTTAACTCGTTGTATTATTCAGCGGTAATGACTGATGTGTTGATTGTTATTCGATTGTAGATTTTATCTGTATAGATATAATAATGGTTTTATAATGGGACTCCTCGTAGGCATAGCTATTGTGTTAGTTGTAAAAATTACTCGTAAAAGGATGTCAATGAATTTGACAAACATAATCGAATCATAGGTTTTATTTTGATCGATTATTTATTTGTCGTCTGTTTTGTTAGAGAGAGCCGAATACTCCAAAGTTTTGATGGACTGATTTGGATTCAGTGTAGCCAGCGTTCTTGGGAGCCAATTTACACAATTGACCCAATACCGCATTTATTAACTACAACAAACTACAAAGACTACTTAGCCTACTACACAACAAAAAACAAAAGGATTGTATCCAGACCGATGAAAGTCTATACCGCATGGAAACATTTTTTATTGTTAGTTCAAAAGGTTGTTATTGGATGGTTTTTAAATTTCAGTTGCAATTTTTAATACTAGTACAAAATCTGATTTTAAAGTAACATTAAATTGCCTACATCAAGTAGGTCGAATGATTAAATTCAAATAGTTATTATTTCTTTGGGAGTAATCTCGTTTTAACGTAACAGACCCATCGTAGGAAGGCCTCGATCTCACTAGGTGGAGCGACGGCATTATAAAAGGCGCGGGCGACCGGTGGATGCAAATGGCAGGGTGTCGTACAGTGTGGTGGTCTAAGGGGGAGGCCTTCGTTCAGCAGTGGACGTCTCCGGGCTGATGATGAATCTCGTTTTACGATGTAGGTAATCCGCATCGTCTGGCTGTATCGGCGTGTAGCATAGATTTCCCCTTTGTTGTACCATTTTTCTTCGTTTCTAACTGTGTTCGCCATGCTTAAGAATCCAACAGGCTTCAATGAAATTATTTTAATAGCAAATAATTGCAGTATTTTTTTATAAAAAATAAAATAAAAATTGAGATTAAACACGGTCAGGCCAATTACATTAGAATCTCACAAAAATAATTGTAAACAAAAAAGTTAAATGATAATAATAAGGGAATACATTCAATACAAAAACAATTCAATTATAACAGTTCAATCAAAAATAACAACAACAACAAAATTAACATTATTTATTAACATTTACTTATCGGCAGATCAAATCTATTGTTGCGGTTTGAATCCACGATTTGTTACTTGCGGTCTGATCGCGCTAACCACTTAGTTAGCATCGCCACAAAAACATGTCCTTACTATCATTCAAATTTTAATTCAAGGTGGTTAGGTAAACGCCATTATCGTCTATGCGAAGCTGCTATATTCGATCATAAGGTACTCAAAAGCTGCAACAACTATGTACTTATTGAATACACTAGCCAATGTCTTAATAATTATGCAATACATGCTCACATATTTACCAAACATTTACATAACTAAGAACATAAAAAGAAGAAGACAAATGTCTCGTACGTATAACGCAAACTAATGAAAAATGTTTGTGTCGTGAATATTTTATTTTTCGATTCACAAGCAGACCAGACTTACCTTCCTCACATGGGTCCTTCTAAATCAGCTTAGTGTAAGCTGTGCCTTTGTTTTTATGTGTTCTTGCGGTTAGTGGGTCTCTTTTAGGTTTTCTTTGAAATGACATTAATTGTTTAGCCCTGTTATAAGATTTCTCGATTTTCTGACCTTAAAACTTTGGAGTAGGGTATGTCTTAAAACTGCAGCTAGAACCATCGGCGAACGGGCACTAGCACCTTTTTTGTTAACGGTGGTGAGCATTTTGTGATCCCCAATTAATGGGGAGACCTTTGTCCAACAGTGGACGTCTTCTAGCTGATAATGAAGACCTTCAAAAATTCTTTAGTGATTCGAGTGAGTAGTCGTTGCTCTTTTATGCTATCAAGTAAGTAATGAAACGTGCAAGACCCTCTTCTAATGGTAAGAGGTAACGGTAGTGTAACCCAAAACGTTGAAAAACTAAATCCAGGGTAGCGCTCCATTGGCGCCCATTACTTCGAGACAATCGATGAAGTGCCTCATCAACCCAGTATAATGCTAGCTGCCGTAACTTGAAGGCTGGTAAATAAATCGGATAGTGCCCTTTAGCAAACGGGAATACAGGAATACAATACTACTGCGTGGCATCAGATTATTTGGTACTGCGGTGGTCCCTACCTTGACAGCTCTCCGCATAACCTAACCACCTAGTAAAACAAACCTAATCTAGTAAAGTCGCTCTAGAAAGTTAAGTTGTATTGCTACTTACGGAAACTCATCTAAGAGTTGCTGAACTTTACTTCTCTATTTGCTAGAAACTAGTCAAACAATTGACTACTCATCACCATTATTTAAATTCTCAGTTCTTGTTGTTAGGTTTTTTTTGAGTAAACTCGTGAACCCTTTTTGTGCGATACGAGATTTACCTTTAGGTCAGATCAAATCAACATCCAGTAAAAATCCACAGCTAGACAACCTCCCCTTTAAGGGCGGGTAGAGGTGGTTGCCATAATACCCACGCATGGCAGGTGGCTTGGGGATCGCAGAATGCTCACCACCGTTAACCAAGAGGACGCTGCTGCCCGTCCTCCGGTGGTCCTGGATGCAGTTTTAGGACATACCCAGGTCCAGATCATAGGTTAGAAAATTAGACGATAATGAGAATTGACGTTCAGAACATTGACCTGAATGGATATATTAAAGAGTTGTATATTCTGTGAATACTTTTATCTATATTTTTTTAAATAATAATATATATTTTTACAGGTTCTGCCAAAATGGGAAGCAGTGAAGACAGGAACGATATCTTTTAAGTTCAGGACAAACGAACCGAATGGATTGTTGATATTCAACATGGGCGCCAAACCACCAAGGGTAGGTTGCACGGTAAGGGGTGAAGCTTTTGGGGTAAAAGATCATAAAGAAAACTCATGTTGATTCCATTATTATTGCCATATTTGTATCAATACTCACTAAAATGATGCTTGATCTCGGAGAAATGTGGTTTAATTTTAATTAACGATACTTTTCTTGGTATTACAAATAAAAACACTTCTGATAGAAAGATCTTTTCTGATATGAAAAATCATAGTTCTGATAACATAATACCAGAACAGTAAATATTTCGTGAATAAAGTAAAGAATATGCTATTACTGATGTTCGTAGATATGCAAAATTGAAGATCAAAGATAAAATGTAAAAGAACGAAATTGCATTTCTTCGTGAAACGCCCCAAATGGATAACCAAATCTAATATCTGGTACATAATGGTCCGCGATATCGTAATAAAAGATTTAATGAAATTTTGATTAGAGACAATTTAATTCCGTCATATAGGCTAAATTGAAGAGAGACTTCGTAATCCCTTATATAAGCCATTTTGAATTTACCGTAGATATTTTGATACAATTAAGTGAAACGGTCTAGAAACGTCTACAATTTTGTTCTACAAAGAGATAAAAATATACCGTCTGTTAGTTTAAACACCGTTAACCCTCTAGACTGTCATTGTTTTCATCATTATGAACAACTTTTATTATGAGGCAAACACTGAAATTGGGAATAAAACTATTAAACCGCGATTTCAAAGTTGGCCCCATAGAAAAAAAGTACAGTGATATCCTAGATGAATAACAGTGTTTAAACGAATTAGCTGCTGCATTTTGTTTTGTTTATTATTCTGCAACTGTTACATCAAAGACAGGTTAGCTAATAATAAAAACAAATTTAAAAAACCGCTATTTCACATTCGGAGTAGTAGTGGATTCACGGAAAAAAACGAGCAGTATATTTAGTCCTAAGAATATCAAAATATAATATTTATAAAATATAATGTTATCCATTTGATGGCTGCATTGTAGGAAAAGAGATCAAAACACAAGAATTAGGGGAATTTGTGTACGGTACCTTATAAAGTTTCACCCACTTGAAATGTTGACAGTGTTTTTATGTTTGTCGATTTACCTGGCACCGTAGAACACGAGAGCGATCTATGGCCTGTGCACTTACACGCAGTATGAAAGCTAATTGTTGTACGATATATTTTGTATTTATATAAAATATTTACTATGTATATATATTTATGAATATTATACAGTAGTTGTAGAATTTTATATACGTGGTCGTTGTGCTTTCAATATATTGAGGAACACACAAAAAACTAATAATATAGGAATTCTGGTTACAAAATAGATATCGTTAAATCTTACAACACTTTTAAATATTACTAAAGAAAAAACATGTGGTTTATGAAAACAATTCCTGATATAATGACTAGATAATAAAGACAAGAAAGGACTCACGATAAATACAAGAAAAAATCCGCACAATTGCAAGCTTTAGGAGCTTTATTAATACCTACACAAATTCGCACCATTGCGCTCGTAGTATCGTTTTCAGAAACTGATTCTTTATGAGGACCTATATAGATTTCCTTTTAAACGTACTCGTAAATCCTAACATTTTAAATACTGATTCAAATGTTTTCTCTAGAATTGCTATTATTCAGAATTTCATACATCTAATTTAAGAGTTAGATGAAATTTAGCAAAATTTGCATGTCTATATCTTGATATTTGAACGGTTTTCCAATAGTTTGCATAATTTATGGCAGTCAGACAGTTTTTTATTCATTTTGTGTTTAGTGTCCCGTAGCGTTCGAGTTTATTGGTTCTATTGGTTGCGAATGGATTGGTTGTGACGTTGGAATTCAAAATATTGCTGTTTCGGAATAATTTGCAGTTTCTGCATTGTATAAAATAGACGATTTATAGATGCTTTGTGTTGCAGTCTAGATTTTATTCAAACTTATTATTGTCTTTATTACTTCGGTACTTAGTTTATTGTTAATTATAATTATTATGGTACAACAGGAATACTTCAAACAATGTGAAATATAGACATTATGTAAAATATCAGTTTAATCTGCGCGTGTATCTGTTTATGATAATTTCGACGCTTGATGCAATAAACAACAGAAAAGAGAGACCAGATTATTGTCTGCAATAAAAACAATATCTTCATTCAATTTTACATTTGGACTTGAAAATAGCTATAATATTTTTGTGTCTTATTAATTAAAATGCTAATTCCTTCCACCACGATTCTTCCAGGCTGATATGTTTGCTGTGGAAGTTCTGAACGGCTATATCTACGTGCATATGGACCTCGGCTCTGGAGCCGTCAGGGTCAGGGCGTCTAGAAGACGAGTGGACGACGCTCACTGGCACGAGTTCCTTCTGAGAAGGAGTGGAAGAGACGGCAGGGTTACTGTCGATGGTGCTAATGCTGAGTTTAAAACTCCTGGTAAGATTAATTTGCTCGCTTGTTTCAGTATAAAAAAATATGTTGACATAATATGTAAGATGTGTTGGGTGTATTCAGACAAAGAATTATTTTTGTTTGCAAACACTACATTATTGTCCGGTTGAACATTTTAGCCAAGGGTTTAGTTAGGCAAACAACTACCCAGTAGTTATTTAGTAAAACAACAACCTACGAACTTTGCATTACGGCATTGCCATTCAGCGTGGCAATGCCACTAGCATGCTGGATACGCTGCTGACTGGTAGTGGGTATGAGCAATTGGATTGTCTCTAGACTTTCATCGGTCTGGATACAAACCATTTGTTTATTTTTTGTGTAGAAGGCTAAGTAGTCTTTGTAGTTTGTTGTAGTTAATAAAGATTTTGAAAAAAACGAACTTTTATTCTTGACAGTCACCTGCAATTTTTAAATGACTTTTTTTCTAAAGTTAAACGATTGGGAAGTTTTTTTTTTGTTTGTTAAGATTTTGTAATATTATGATATAATAGATAAGCGTTGTCTTATCATAATTTTCAGGCGAGTCTAACCAGCTGGAACTAGACGGCCCACTTTACGTCGGTGGCTTAGGAGCAGAGTACTCTGCATCTAGAACACCACCCGTGTTGTGGACCGCTGCCCTGAGACAAGGCTTCGTGGGCTGTGTCCGTGACATGGTGCTCAACAGCAAACCACAGGATCTCACGGCATACGCTCGGCAGCAAGATGCTGGTAAGATCAATTTAATTCATTAAAGTCGTGGTATCCGCCGTTTGTAGTGGTAGGACTCTACTGCACAGTCCGCCTGGGGAAGAACCACACCTTTGCTAGTTATTCAACCGCCAAGCAGTAGTATGCAAGCATTACTGTGTTCCGGTTTGAAGGGCAATGTTACCAGAGAAGTTGCAGGGTATGAAGAGATTTAACATCTAATATCTCAGGGTGACGAACGCAGTGCGGTGCGGCGCAGGATTGTGTTCGCAAGTTCACAATTCTAGCACTGCTACTGTTAGTGGCAGGCGTGGCGCTTACCATCAGGTGTAAGTCTTGCTCGTCTTGTCACTTGATTATATTTTAAAAAAACCTTATTTCATCGATTAAGTGAAGATTGATACGAGGATGTAGCAACTATAACGTAGTAATATAAATAATCAGGGTTGCTCACTAGTATTTTGCGGTAATTTTTATTTACCCCCAATACAGTACGCAGATATGGCCGGGCATTTTTTTTTTTTTTTTTATTACACACGCTTAACAAAAAATAAAAAAACAGGTCTTAAATATTTCACTTATTACTAGCATGGTAATCTATAATCATACACTCTACTAAAACGCGCGCGCGCGCTAATATGCTAGTGGTATTATTAAAGGACCTTGGCTTAGATTGACTCACGATTTCAAGTCGAGCGGTTTCCCAATTAGTTTTCCACGGCTTAACTGACCTTGTAAACACAAATGTTTCAGCATCAGTGCGTCCAGCATGTCACGTGCTGATGAAACAGTGCAGCAGCGCGCCCTGCCAGCATGGAGCGCCTTGCAGCGAAGGATGGAACCGGCCGCTATGTGACTGTTCGTACACCAACTACGGAGGACCCACGTGTGGACGAGGTAGGTATCTTCTGGACGATCAACTTAAATTTATTTTTTTCGGTAATATAGCAATTTTTCCTATTGGTTGCGCTAAAATTCATAAAAAATATATACTTCTGCCCGCCTAGCACGCGAGCCGTGATAAAAGTCTATCCACTCTTTTTTCCCACGAGAAAACGAGACAGACGTATCCATATTCTAGCTTTATCACGTGCCCGCCCGGGGAAATACCAATTAGTCCTCGGCGCGTGCTGGGGGCTGGAGACTATAAAAAAAATCTCTGGACACGGCTTTTAATAAAATAATTATGATTTGAACAGCGCGGCATCCATTCGTTGATCAGCTGGTAAAAGTTACTATTCGAATCCGGCTACGACTTAATATTATGATGACATGATGAAAATATGTTTTGCTACAGAACATCCAATTAACTGTGACTCCAAATTCTTCATTTGACTTGTCTCCGCCTGTCACTTTTTTTAGCTACCTTTCCTATTGCAGAATCTCCAACAATCTTCCTAAACGGCAGCCAGCACCTTACCGCGTCGCTCGGTCTAGAACACATCACCCAAACTGAGGAGTTGCTACTTCGTTTCCGGACCACAAAGGCTGGTCTGCTACTGAGAACAGCTTCAGAGCACTCGGCTGACAGGATCGAGATAGCTGTAGCGGCTGGCCGCGTCCGCGCCAGCGTGAGGCTTGGAGATCGGGAGAAGGTATCTCATCATCAACCAGAAGACCCCCTTATGGCCCCCCTTGGCCCCCAAAGGGGGGCCATAATCCCCACGCTTAGCAGGTGGCTTGATAATCACAGCCGCTCTTCTCGTAACTCCATTGCTTTAGTAAAAACTCATAGTTTTCTTTTCTTGACAGTCTGTAGCACTTTGTAGTCAAGCCATATTTTAAGTTTTCCGTATAATATTCAGATTATAATTAAATGTATGTCGGTTAAAAAAGTAACGTATATCGTGTTAGAATAGGGTATTATGGTATCTATTATCTTAATGGCGAACAAAAATCCATTCAACCGTCACAGCGTCACAAGTTACAAACATAATTACACACAAATTTTACAACTACTACAACTTTTTTTTTACTTAACTTTTTTTTTCTTTTTTCAAGTTCCATTTTAATTTCTACCTTAATTTCAATTTCAATTGTGTTTAATGTACGTTATTAATGTGACTGCTACTGCTATAAATTGAATGTAATTATGTATATATGATGTATGAGTCTTTGATACTTGATGAATAAATGATTATTATTTTTATTATTATTTTACACATTTTCACTAATAAACTTTGCATTATATTGTTAGTGTATGATGATGAGTTTTTCTAGTAGTGCACTAAGGAAGCCGATGATGATCATGAAGATATCTACCTTTGATGGCGATTTGTGTGATATCTACCTGTTACAGAGTAAAGATAGAGAAAATAATGACAGTAATTATGTTTTTGATGAAAAACGTGTGTACATTCCAGAACCTGCTAGCTGGAACTAACGTGGCGGACGACAACTGGCACACGGTAAAGTTCTCGCGCCGGGCTTCGAACCTGCGACTACAGGTTGACACGGGGATGGCAGTGCGCGGTATGTTATGTACGTATGCACGGGCCGCACACCCGCACCGTTTTATTTTGACCCTAATGTAGTGGAAAATAAGGTTGGTTTTGGTTTGATTTCACTGCAGAAAAAACAATATCTAAAGAACTAAATCCGTTAATTTTGTACTTATTGGCTAAAGTACAACATTTTACTAAGTACACCAAAATAGCGTGTTTTGATAACCTATTTATCAGCTGACATGATATTCAGCTATTGAGTAAAAGCTTTATTCAATTGGAATCTAAACAAATATAATTATATAAAATATAACTAACAGAACGAAATCAAAAAATAAGATCTGAGAAAAAGGTAAAATGGAAGGTTAAAAAGCTAACCGAAACCGTCTATAATGATAATGGAAGAACTCAAACTCCACAATGAAATTGAACCAAATATAATTTAAGACAAATTTAAATTTTCTTTACTGTGAAGCAAATTTAAATTTCACACTTCTGAAGTGTGTAAATGTTAGACGTCCTTAGCGATGTAGATTGCTGCTTTGTTTGAGTTGGTTACTAGTTGGCACTTCGTACCTTCACCTTTGAGTTTGATGCTTTGATTTCTTCCGTCTTTGGTTTTCTTTTTCCAGTAGAGTCCTTCGTGAATGTGTTGAATTGAAAATAGAAAGTGCTGCCAGTTAATTTTACAACAGAAAACATCACTAATTAATTGGGGATATCATTTTTATTAATTGGCGAATGGAATTAACATTCATAAAGTCCGAATACTTTAATCTAACTGGCAACACAATAATAATAAGTAATATTAGAGGCAGTGTAAAATCTGTTTTCATTGAGTAAATATAATATAATTGTTATAATAATTATAGAGAAGATGCTTTAACAATTAACAGTTTTAGTGCAATAAGAACAGATTTGCAAATTAGAAAAGTTTACGTAGGCAAGTTTGAGAAAGATTAGATAGGCAATGTAACATGTTTTCTTGAGCATTAACTAACAGTATTGTTCACTTGCTATGTCTCTAAGAGAACTCTTCTAGTCGCTGACTGTACCATCCAACACTCTGGCTATCTCTAAGCTTAAATCCTGTAACTGCTCTTTCTATTGATTGTACATATCAAAATTGGCTGCTAACCAAAATCTGTGGAACGTTTACTTTGCTAATTTATTTTACTTTACCGTCAATGTTGTGGATAGGTGTTCCTAGTTCTTCATTTCCAAATTGTGAATAATCAATATGTTTTACAGCTGAGACGATTTTAGGAAAAGCATCAACTCTAGAAATTTCGACGCTACATTTAGGAGGACTTTACCATCCTGAAGAAGAAATTCAAATGACGTCAACTTTGCCAAACTTTGTTGGCTACCTGCAGAAGTTTGTTTTCAACGGCATCAGATACATTGACCTTGCGAAGACTTTGGGTATCGGTGCTTCTGAAGAAAGTGACCATATTTACGACACTTCAAACATCATATTCAATGGGAAATTTGTGAAACCTGATTCTCTCAACGTTTACAAATCTGTGACCTTCAAATCTAAGCACACATACGTTGGCCTTCCTTTATTGAAAGCATACGCTAATACTTACTTAGATTTTTACTTTCGGACTACTGAAATGGATGGTTTGTTGTTTTACAACGGAGGGAAGAAACAAGATTTCATTGCTATAGAGCTAGTGAACGGTCACATACATTGTGTGTTCAATCTTGGCGATGGAGTGGTGACGATGAAAGATAAGCTCAAGAACTTCTTGAATGACAACAGATGGCACTCTGTGTCTGTGAGGAGGCCGACTCTTAAAATACATACGCTGCAAGTTGACGACGATTTGGAAATGCATACAACAAGTAAGTAATTAAGACAAGATCACCACTGATTTACTTTAGTTTATTATTTTTGTTATTTTACCCGAATACGAGTGTAATGTGTGTTGAATGACATATTTTTGCGAGATGCAATCACTACACTCATTTTAGGTTATTGTGTTTGGAAAGGCGTCAGTATAATTTTATCGTGCACTATTAAGCATTACGAGTTTTTTTTAAGTATTTAGGTTATTTTAAATATCTGGACACATAATTTGAACTAATAATATACTTATACTAATATATTTTCAAACTGTTTTTTTTTATAAAATGCAATCTTCTAACATATTTTTTGTAACTCAAATTTGCATACCAAGTTAACTGAACATTTAATTTACGAAACAATGAAATTCAGTTCAGCTATATAAGCTTGTGAATAGTTACATTCGTCGTCAGCCATAAAACGTCCACTGCTGGACGAAGGCCGCCTCCTTTATAGAGGGGTGTTGCCATAATCCCCACGCTTGGCAGGCGGCTTGGGGATCGCAGAATGGTCACCACCGTTAACCAAGAGGACGCTGCTGCCCGTCCTCCGGTGGGTCTGGTTACAGTTTAAGGACATCCACAATCCAAGAATAGTTACATTATGGACTTTTAATTTTAAAAACACCTTGGCTACCTTATAGTTCAGTTGGTAGTGTCTCTGCTTTCAGAGCCGTAGGGCGTGGGTTTGTTTCCCAGGAAAAAAGGTTAAGGCGAAAAAACATAAATGTTTGTTGTGTGTCAGATTGTGGTTTGTATTATAAGTATGTATGTGAGTATTTTCAAAAATAGTTTAATAAATATAATACAAGTATTCTATCGGCTATCTGGTTCCCATAGTACACGCTTTACTTAGTTTGGGGCTAAATGGCGCTGTGTGAAATATCCACCAATATTTTATTTAATTATCGAGGCTGCTGTGTACAAAACGAATCATGGATTAATACTTATAAAATGGCAACGCTTTCCATCTTCAAGCCTTGTTAAACCTTCTTTTCCAGGTTCAAACCTGATGCTAGAACTGGACAGCATCCTTTACATCGGCGGCGTCCCTCGAGACATGTACACTTCCCTGCCCGTCGGAGTATTGTCTCGACAAGGCTTCGAAGGATGCATGTCCAGTTTAGATCTGCCGGGAGAGTCGCCATCTTTGCTTGAAGACGCTGTAGTACCGAGCTCTTCTTTAGTATCGGGCTGTGAAGGTCAGTTTTGTTGAATAGTATTTTTTCTCAAAACACTGATATATTTTTTGAATTGCAGAGATAGGAAACGAAAGAGCAGTTAAGTAAGTCAGTAAGCTTTTAAAGGCTCAGGTGTCAGATTTAATGGCCTCTAATTCTCAAGGCCTCTGACATGCGGCTTCACGGTTGTTGTAACATAAATACCTATAAACCAAACAACCGGGACCAACAATTTAACGTTTCATCCGTCCCACCGTAGCGTTCATATAATTATAAAAACCACTCACGGTTACCCATCCGAAGACTGACCAGGTCCATCGCATCGGCGATCTTTCAGAACCGCCTAGTCCAGCTACGCCACCAGAGCTACGTAAAAGCCACACAGAGAACTTGACTATGACTTGATATTACTACAGTTAACCTCCGGTGGTTCTGGATGCAGTTAGTAGACATAACCAGGCCCATTAAATAAGGAGAATAAATTAAGCTACTTATGAAATAACATATATATCGTATCTTCTACGGAGTAATTCGGTAATTCCTGAAACGAGGTGTTTGTTGCTAGTGGACGATATATTAATATTAATACTTAGTATATTTAGTTTTACAATACTTTATTATGGTCTTCAGGTCCAACAAAGTGCACCCACAACACGTGTGCCAACAAAGGAGTGTGTGTACAGCAATGGAACACTTACGTATGTGACTGCGACCTCACGTCATTCACTGGACCAACTTGCTATGATGGTAAGGACTGTTTTAATAGTGGAACGAATTAGAATATTTTTTTCTTCTCTCCACCCACCACCACCTAACACCCACCTAACGTAACCACTACCCAATGTAACTATTAAAATGTTATTAATGCATACACAGTATGAAAAATTTAGTCTGGCAGGTCTAGAACCTACATACGAGCAGTCTCGGGTTTTCGCCCCTATTGCTTGGCTAATTGCTAATCAACGAGAGCGTTGATGGCACCAACTGTAAAATTTTGTAACACCATAATTATGATTTACTCAAACCGGAGCCGTTAGAAGTTCCTTGGTTTTATGGGAGATGTCGCTGTGGCTAAACTATAGTAAATATTTATACGAAGTGTTTCCACGTTTGGTATTTTTATGTTATTTCTATGCGTTAATAATATAGAAATACCCAAGTGAGGATACACTTTATATAAATATTAACTATTATAGACTTAAAATGTTTAGTGGTATTCTAGTTTATCATCATCATCTCTACCAAGCTTGCCTACTGCAGAGCAATATGTCTTGTTCCTCTTTCAATCAATCATTCGCCATAAATAATTTCTGCTTTGCGATAATTTTATTCAACAAAAATGTTTTATAACATTAAGTATCTTGTTGAAGGTTCGTTCAAATATTAAAAATTCTCTACCTCATCTCAAATCTTTTTCTTCATGTAATAATCGTCACTGTGCTTATATGATTATAGTTCTAATTAAATTACGACTGATTACTAATAGACACCACTGTCTAGACTCCATTCTCCTTTCCCGTGTCTTATAAAATGTAAGCATCGAGTTCGTATAGCCTGAGTGGCCACTCTTAGTGCCAGAGCTATCGTGCCGCCCCAAGGCCTATAACATGGCTTGACAGTTGTTGTTCGACATATTAAACAAACCACAGAGCTCCAATAGAACATAATTATTATACAAGGAACAAACGATGTAAGTACCACTCACGGTCACCCATCCGAAGCCTGACCAGATCGTCGCTTAGAACGACCTTGCAAGTTACGCCACTCCTGTCTTTTACCTAATTAATACGATGATTAAAAACGAAACGTGGCCTTTAACTGCTGGCCTTTTGGAGAAACTAAGAGTCACGCAACGGGCAATGGAGAGGGCTATGCTATGCGGAGATACTTTGCGCGATAGAATCCGGAACGAGGATATTCGCCAAAGAACCAAAGTTACCGACATAGCGCGCAAGGTTTGCAAGTTGAAGTAGCAATGGGCAGGCCACATCGCTCGAAGAACTGACAACCGATGGGGAAGAAAGGTTCTTGAGTGGCGACCGCGAACCGGAAGTAGCCTAGTGGGAGGCCTTCCTACGCTGCGGTAGGAAGGCCTCCCACTAGGCGGACCGACGACATTGTAAAAGTCGCGGGCAACCGGTGGATGCAAATGGCAGTTTGTCGTACAGTGTGGCGGTCTAAGAGGGAGGCCTACGTTCAGCAGTGGACGTCTCCGGGCTGATGATGATGAATACGATGATTAACATTATATCTTTTCTAATTCCAGAATCAATAGCGTACGAGTTCGGCCCAGGGCGGGGGATCATTACCTACACCTTCCAAGGGTCAACGGTTCTCGATACGGAAGCCAACAAAATAGCTCTGGGGTTCGTCACCAGCAAAGCTGATGCTGTGCTACTGAGGATCGAGTCTAGCAATACCCAGGATTACATGCAGATGGAAATCGTGAGTGTAGTTAAATATTGCTGATAATTTTTTTACACACCATTCACCTTTCGAATATAATTTATAGTTACTATTGGAGGATATACGCGTTGGAATTATGACAAAACCTCTCTAATAAGGGGGAGGCCTGCGACCAATAGTAGACGTCTTCTGGCTGATGATGATGATGATCACTGAAGCACGGCAAGCCAAAGCAGTCTCTGCCTTTGCAGAGTTGAGTTGAGTTTGTTTTAGTGTGCGTTCATGCGAACAGGAATTTGTTTTATTAGTATGAATGTTTATTTTGAAAGTGTGCCATGCGTGTTACTTCGTTCTCCACAAAAAGTGGCGGAATATTGTGCAAGTAGATTATCGCCATCGACATATGCTCAAAGCGTTAAACCTTCGGCCTAAACTTTGAGTTTCTTTGATATGTTATACGGAAGTAAAATTTACGATTATTAAGATACGAGTGACGAGACGAGTGAGACGTTCGTGTGAACTTGCGAAGAAAATCCTGCGCTGCACTGCATTGCGCTTGTCACCGTGAATTTTTTTTAATCAAATCTCTACATGCCTAGTAACTTCTCCGGTAGCATTGCCCTTCAAACCAAAACACAGTAATCGTCGTCAGCCATAAGACGTCCACTGCTGAACGAAAGCCTCCCAATAGAGGGGTGTTGCCATAATCCCCACGCTTGGCAGGCGGCTTGGGGATCGCAGAATGCTCACCACCCTTAACCAAAAGGACGCTGCTGCCCGTGTTCCGGTGGGTCTGGTTGCAGTTTAAGGACATACCCAGGTCCAAACACAGTAATGCTTGCACACTATGCTTGGCGGTTAAATAACTAGCAAAGGTGTGGTACTTCCCCAGGCTGCAATAACAGTACTCTTTTGCGTAAAAAATAATAAACAATATCTTTATTTTCACCAAAAAACATTAAAATCAGAATCTAATACTCTACTACTGATTCCAGATAAACGGCAACCTATTCATGATATACAACGTTGGTGGCGGCGACCAGCCGCTCGGGGACGAAGCGGCAAAGGTGGACGACGGCGCGTACCACGTCGCGAGATTCACCAGGAACGGCAGCCGAGCGGCGTTGCACCTCGACAACTACGCGGTCAATATACGACACCCGCAAGGTAAGGGTTTTGAGCTAGATACTCCATTAGCCAGAAGACGTCCACTGCTGAACGAAGGCCTCCCCCTTTGAAGAAGAGTGTTACTGTTTCCCATCGAGAACCAGTCCCAATTTGGCAGATTCTCGGGTACAGAAAACATAACAGTTTAACGTAGCTCGGGGTACAGTTTGAGTTTTTTCTTCACTAAGGTGCTGAGTTGCGCGCACAATTAAATTTAAAGAATGGAAGCATTATGATAAAAATTGGATTGTGGTGCACAGTAGTCATCATCACCAACTCAGTTTGACCTCCACTGCACTGTACGACAACCTGTCATTTGCATCCACTGCCCGCGACTTTCACAACGTCGATATTTTTTTGAACGATATATGAGCTAGATTCTGGATGCCTTATATAACTAAATGTGTTGCACGCTAGCTAATAACATACGATAATAATACTTAACTGCTTTTAAAAATTCATAGCAATGATTTTTCGGTGATAACATTGTGATATCTGCGGAGAAGAATTCAACGGCGTATGTGAATGCACCAATGCTCAACACTGTTAACCGAAAAGACGCTGTTGCACATTTTCCGGTGGTTCTGGATGCAATTTTAGGATATTCCCAGGTCCTTACCTAGGTACCTTAATTGAATAACTTTAACATCCCCTCTAAGAGTTAGATTTTTATACGATAAACTAAGGACATAGTAAATTTATTCAATAATCCAACCATAGAAAAGCGAAGGCCCTACTATTACTTCTCTCTTCAGTGAATCCAACACAATGCATTTTTAATTCCAGGCGGACAACAATCCACTATCTTCAATAGCATGTCGACCATCACTGTAGGCGGCGGTGCGGGCGGCGCGCGGACCTTCTCCGGAGTGCTGGCCGGGCTGGTGGTGGACGGAGTCAGGGTCCTGGACCTGGCGGCGGCGGGCGACCCGGCTGTCTCCGTGAGGGGGGACGCTAGGCGAGCTTCCACGCCGCTCGATAGGGACATCAACCGAATGCAACAGGTGCAAATGTTTTTAAGTGTTGGCTATATTACATCACCAGCCAGAAGACGCCCACTGCTGGCTGATGCTGACGAAGTCATTAAGGTAGGGGGGATCCCGTGGTTTGGGGATCGCAGAATGCTCACCAGCGTTAACCGAGAGGACGTTGCTGCCAGTTCTCTGGTGGTTCTGCACTTTTAGGACATACTTGGTTCCAATACATCACGGCCAATATATCAAGTTAAATTTAAGGCATTTGAAGACAAATACAGCATTGCAATTATGATGCTCCACTAAGACAAATAATCGTTAAATTGGTGACATCCTGACCACAGGATTGTAGTAGAAATTGCTGTTTGTACAAAACTTTAATGAGTCATCATTCATCGTCACCCATAAGACGTCCACTACTGGACGAAGGCGTCACCCTTAATAGGGAGGGGTAGCTATAATCGCCACGCTTGGCAGGCGGCTTGGGGATCGCAGAATGCTTACCACCGTTAACCAAGAGGACGCTGCTGCCCATCCTCCGATGGGTCTGGCTGCAGTTTAAGGACATACCCAGGTCAACTTTAATGAGTCGTCGTCAGCCATAAAACGTCCACTGCTGGACGAAGGCCTCCCCCTTAATAGAGGGGTGTTACCATAATCCCCACGCTTGGCAGGCGGCTTGGGGATCGCAGAATGGTCACCACCGTTAACCAAGAGGACGCTGCTGTCCGTTCTCCGGTGGGTCTGGTTGCAGTTTAAGGACATACCCAGGTCCATCCTTTAATGAGTAAATAATGATAATTCCTTAGCTATAAGGTTGATTCCTAGTCGTAGTATTATGAAGTGTGGTGTCCCACAGACCCCGCCGTCAGGGTACGGCGGTGGCGGGCCGCTGGACGAGCTGGTGTACTCGGGCGCGGGCTCGGGCTGCCGGGACGACGACGAGGACGCGTGCGTGCTGCCGGACGCGGCCGGCGCCGGCTCCGGGGACGACCTCATCACGCCCGTGTACGTGCCCTCCACACGTCGCCCGCCGCACCGCGCGCACAACAAGGTCAGGGATCAAGTCGGAGAGAGGGAAAATCATATCACCTCCTAGTATTTAAAACTAGTCTTACTTTGAGTGTTAGGACATAAGAAGAATTTTACTGTTACCGTCTCGCATCAAAAACCAATGTGTCAGTGTTAGCAGACGCTCGGCACAAAATACATATTTATGCATATAACTCAGCACTTAGCTCAGCGCACCTACAGTTTTTCAAACACTAAGTGCTGAGTTATGTGCTTACAGGCTTAGGACAATTCCCATACGCAGGGTGGCCTAGTGGTACAAAGTTCCCATACTTTCTTGTCTTTAGCTTATGGAATGAAAGCATACGATTAAATTAAATCCGTTGCGCACAGTGTCACTGGGCTAAAACAATACGCCTAAGTGAACTAACCAGGAGCTCGATCTCAACAATCAAAAGCTGGTAACATTTTTGTACAAAGTTCCATTAGGACTTGGAAGACAGATTATTATCAAAGTAATAAGATGACAAAAAATTGAGACACGATTGATTGAGCTTTACGTTATTGCGATGGATGAGCTTATTTTTAATAAACCTTAAATTAATTCGGTCCGGTGGTGTTACGAAGTGAATAAAGACGTACGTCTTACGTCTATCTTGCCACGCGCCTTCTGTTTCTTTCAGAGCAACAACCTGATGAGTTTTTGCTGTACTTGGGAAGCTTAACCTTTTAAAGATAAATTTTCCAAATACCTTTAGAAACTTCTGCGCCATATTTGATGCTGTCAACTGGTTTAAGTCTGTACATTATCGGCCAGTTAGAGTAGATTTTCATGTACGTTATTTGTGTTTTGCAGGGTAATATAAGCGGGAAGCTGATGAAGCCGTGTGATGATGAAGACTGCATAGAAGGATCCGGGTCGAGCGTAGATGAGATCACAGAACCAGAACATCCAATCACTACGTAAGTGTTGAACTAAAAAATAATTCAGTATAAGAAAAAAACATTTCCCGTACCTAGTATAGTATTATATTATTATCTTTGCCCACATCTACGCATTTATATGGGCAAGTTGTGAAACTTATGCTGAATTACTAAAGATAATTTAATACTATATTAGTGCATATTATTTACGTATAGGTACGTTCTAAGCTTTTACTTATCTTACAATGTAGGTATGTATGTTTACCCCAAAATTTTAAAATGGTTTTTGAATCTGTTCTCGTAGCCAGAATAACTTGAAATATTATGGTATAGTATACTTGCATAAACCTGATGATAATGTAGTTTTATGGTAAGCTGGATGCTGATACCATGGCAACCAACAGATAAAAGATTGTTTTTTTTAAATGTTTTTTTTAAACTTTTATTTTTATGGTATCCACATCCTTCAAATTTCATGTTTCTAGGACCAGCAATTTAGATTGTTTATAGGTATAATAATGTCAGGAGGTCAGTCAGTGATAAACGACGGCTTTGAGTTTTAGACAGAAATAATCACTTTTTTTAAATGCTGAAATGTCTGGTATCATCATCATCATCATAAGCCAGAAGACGTCCACTTCTGGACGAAGACTTTCCCCTTAATAGGGAGGGATTGGGTTGTGTCTGGTATAATTTAACGAAAATACTGCGCAATTGTCCACATAAGATAAATTTCAAATATTAAGATATTTTATGGGTATTTTTCGCATCTTTTATAATGATGATTTCTTTTTTCTTAGTGGCATTTATTTCTGAGCGCTACCGTGGGTTGGATGACACGTAAAATTGTTGGTCGCAGTTGTTTGTACTGTTTCTATAACAACAACCGTTAAACCATGTTAGAGGACTTCGGGCGGCATATTCTGTCACAAGGGCGAGCCACTCAGCCTATGCGAACCTACTTTAATGTTTCATAAAAATGTTTCACTACTTCATATCCAGGTCAGGCAGTAGCAGCACCCACAGCATGACGTCACCCACGTCTCCGTCCACGGAACACGTGGACAAGTCCCTGGAAGGGTCGACTGATTCCACCACGGGTGAAGCCACGAAGGTGACCGATCCTCAGACCACGCTGCCGGACCATGACAACATGCATGCTGGGACTGTTGACAGCAATACCATACCGGACAGAAGAACCACGCCTACCGATGGTAAGTGTAAGGTTTTAATATTTTTTGCTGATGAGTTTTGCAAGACGAACATTATCAGCCTTACTATAAAACACCGCTCAAACCTTAGTCACTGTTTAAGATGCCCTGACAACTTCTCGCTGACGTGAAATGTCACGTGCGAGAACAAGACAGAGAAGTTTAAGCAGTGACTAAGTTTGAACGGCGTTTTATAGTAATGCCGTATATTTCCTACAAGTCCGTGGAAGAAATGAACGTTAAAACCTCACTTTGTGAAATGTGAAATGAAAATCACTACACTTGGGAGTTTTAGGAGTGCGTTTATTGAAATTGTCTGAATATTCAAATTCAAAATATTTATTACCGGAGACATGGGTTATAAACAGATATTATATAAACAAGTTACAGATCGCCATGCTCTAGCCCTGGCATGATCATTAATAATTCATTATTCTTTACATTTGACAATTAAAGGTTTGTGGAATTTGAGAATTTGGAATGCTCTCTGTTCGTTTCGCACTGAAGTCCTTCAAACTTTAGTGGAAGTCATTTGTCTATGGAGCACAGAATTAATGAACCAATCGCAGGCAAATTCTTATATGTTACTTCAACATATAGCGCAGGGGGCGACTGCACGCTTTATATTGCAACGGGTCTATATAAAATGTTTCACGGGTTAATTCGTTTGCTTTTATATTATTTAATTTGTCTATAGGTTTGCGTTTGACCACTAGCTCACCTGGAGCGAAGATACGAACTCCATTAGAGCAAGCTTGCCTAGAGAAACCGATTTCTTCGCGACTTATGAAGACACCCAGATTGTTTTTATCGGGGAAAACTCACTTGAGAAGCGCATTCCAAGCAAGAATTAAGCTTAATCGAGATGTCTACACTATAGTCACCGCGTTACCAACTGAGTCGTGCGGCCATAAATCATTTCACTATGTCTATCTCGCTCGCACTTGTGGGTCTTATGGAGCCGCATAGTGATGTGCGTAAGATGGTTATAGGCGCATATCGATAAGAATAAAACCTGATCTAGTGCGAGCCAGATAGACATAGTGAAATAATTTATGGCCGCACGACTCAGTTGGTAACGCGGTAACTATAGTCACAAGTGAATTAGTTTCTTCTAGTAGTCTATTAGTTTAGATTGTCTCATTGTAGAATGTATCTTCACTTAACATCCGACAAGATGTGGTTTGCCCTTCTTAGTTTATCGAAAACATCTGTTTCTGTGTCTCGATCCCCATTTCCATTCCAGAACACTCCCACACGGGCCACTTCACTCCAACGCAGACAGGCAAGCACTCGGAAGAGACTGTCCACACCACTGAAGAGGACCACCATATACCGGACTATGAGGACAGGCGGGAGAACGAGATAGAAGCGCGGACGCCTACGTATGAGATCGATGAAAGGATACCGGGCGGTGGCAGGTACGGTCATATTCTTACTTTTCCATCTCTATCTATTCTTTTTTTTTCTTCTTACATCTTTTTTTTTTTAGTTAATATTTTTTGTGCTTTTGAATAAATACATAAATAATAATAAATATGGAGGTATTCGAAGTCGAAGGCGGTTGTTTTTTTTTTTAAAAGCGTATTATTGTTGCTCTTTTTGTTCTACTATGATCAGAACTGCATTTCTGTTAACAATTTTACACACAAATGGCCCATTCCCAAGTTTCAAAATGTTCTTTATTTATCTCGGCGGAGACGCGGCGCAGGTTGTTCAGGGCAATTTTGAACTTACGGGAACCGGAAAGAACTGAATTGTCTAAGTCACCGGAACGCTCGTGCTTTACATTGACGTTGCAGTAGAATGATTTGGTTGACGCAGATCATTGCAAACCACCATCTCGCCAATGATAAAAAGGAAAAAAAACCCTTTTTATTAATCACATTGATCTGATATGGTCAAATCCGTACATAAATACTGTGTGCCTGTTTCATACTGTTAATAATAGACTATTTAGTTTGCGAAGATCGCGGTGCATGATCACCATCGAAAGAAAGAGAAAAGTGTCAGATAAATTTACTTTTTTTTATTGCTCTCGTTGGTCTGCCATCACGATCAGATCAACACTATGGAGACGTCGTAATCGCAAAAGCAACGTTTACTTGTCTTAAAATTTGATACAGCTAATAACGTGACTATTTGATTGATATTGCATGTAACGTGTTTTCCAGGGTTCATCCCGACTACAACGGATATGAGCATGAGATAACGACAAAGTGGTATCATCCGAAGACAACCGACAACAGAGTGGTCCCGCCTGAATCAGAATTCTTCGCTACTATAGTCGGTAAGATAAGTATCATTATTTCAAATCACATCAGCATCATTTATAAATACGAAGAGTTTCTTTGTATTTTCCACAATCTGTTCTCCGGATGCTCTGAAAAACTAGTTGACCTTTTTTTGAACCTTTTTGCTTTCTGACTGCGCTGAAGTTTTACCACATCACATCCCAATTCCTTTGAGCTTAGAAAGCTTACTTCTAGATTTGGAAAGATCGACAATTCGGCACCTTAAAATTTCTGCTCATTTCGTTTTATAAATTTGTGAAAAGTGGGGTATGTTCTTCTCCTAAGTTCTTGTCGCAGCTTTAGAGCTCATCTTGATATTAACTGATGATGATGATACCAAGCCTGGAATGCGAACAGATTCTTAAGTAAGGCTGCCGTAGCATGCTGTAGATGGACGATAACTTTAAGCTTGTAGATGGTATCTAGCCAATAAGCCAGCTGAGTAATTAAGCACTCTACCACTCACCAGACGCCTTTCAAATCATAGATCTTAATGTGCCTCATGTGTAATCTCATTCAGAATTTCCCGTAACCTCCTAGGACCTTATAAACTTAGAGTATCTAGATATTTTTTGATCCGTCGTTTGTCTTTTATCCACCAAGCCCTAACAACGGTTAACAACTATCGCGACGCTAATTCAGATTTAGTAAAAAAGTCCAGCTGTACTCAACATGAATTAAGCTTAGAAATAGTTAATCCGTCTTTTGCCTTTTGCTTTCTTTCAAATTTCTTACTCTTCATTGAAAATTAAAATAATTTATTGACAACATACCTACTTTACCAACAAACAACTTGCAGGATCTAGCTCTCTCTCTCGACCTATTCAAAGACAGAATATACAAAAAAATATATTATAAAAAATCTATATTGAATATTGTTTTTGTATTTTTAATTTGTTTTAATGTAAGTCGATGGATAAATGCAGAAGACGATTAACCCGAGGGTCATCCACGTTTACTAAAAAGGGGATTAATGTTTACAAACGGTTGTCTGTTCAAGGTATAGTGGCGTCCGTGTTGATAGCGATCATCCTGATTGTGATCATAGTGCTCAAGTACATCGTGTTCAAGTTCGACCCCTCGTATAAGGTCACAGAGGACAAGAACTACCAGCAAGGAGCCAGCGCGGCACTGCTGGGCAATCAGGTACTTACCTATCATTATTCATCATCTGTCAATAAACATCCACTGCTGTACAGTGCCAGATTTACATTTTTAATGAGTGTAGGCCTCTTTATTTCCGCCGCCCCATGTAACTTTCTAAAATAATAGGGGTGGCAGCGTCCTCCGAAATTTGGCGCCCTTAGGGCGCTGCCGCCCCTAGCCCGTGGCTTATACGGCCTATTGACAAATCCAGGACTGCTGCTGTACGAAGCCTCTTAAATAATCTCTTTAATGAGAACATGAGAGACATTATGGAGTGACGATTTTCATAGAATGGCTGGTAGTGGTTGGAAGCGGAAACGCATCTGTTTGAAACTGTGGTAGTCCACTCAGAGAAGTCGAGTCATAATCACGAGGTCGTGGATTCTAACCCGAATTCGTAACAATAAGTAATAGGTAATGTACAGACAAAAAGACATACCATTGGCTTTCGGTGACAGAAAACATTTTGGAAGCACCTGTATATTTTTTTTATGTCCCAAAAAGAAGTTCGATGACGCATGTGAATATTCTTACCCGCGCCAGATCTGCGTGGTAAAGTATCGGACAATTTCCCTTCAAGTGTCCTGCGCCAAGTAATCGAATATTCGCAGCTAGGCTGTAATGAGAAATTGGAGATATTTTAGAAATTAGATACGATCAGTCACTCCATTGCCTAAAAGAAAAGCTTAGACTATAGATAGGTAGGCTAGAATTAATAGGCTTGCGAAACACTTTTTCGATAGGCTAGGATAGGTTGGCTTCCAAAATACTTTTTAGACGCTTGGATAGGTCGGCTCCAAAAATTTTTTTCTTAATTCATGAAATGTTGTACCCTAGGCTCACTCCAGCTACCAGACGGGCACGACGAGCTCGACAGGGGGCGCAGGGGGAGCGGTGCGCAACCTGCAGCCACTCCCCCTGCACCGCAGCTCCCCCGCGCCCCTCACCCCGCTGCCCACGCAGCCTGCCAAGAGGGACGGTATCAAGGAGTGGTACGTGTAAGAACAGCTAGAATGGTGAAGTGATTAGATTGGTACACTCGTAGCTTAATTAGGCTTATTGTAGTCTGTTATCGGACTACCAGAATTAAAATGCTACTGCAATTTAAATATGACCACCTAATATTGTTTTGATACATTAAGGAGTGAAGGTTTTGAATGCGATGCATGGTCACCGGGTTTTGTAAAGGTCACCTGATATGGTCAAAACTGTAATCGGAGATTCCAACTGAATAAAATTAAAGATAAGGAATCTCGTATAAATAAATAAATAAAAAAGTCAAAAGTCAGTGAAAATAGATTTTTTATAACTAGCAAGCGTTTCTCTTCGTAGACATTGTCTAGAAGAAACGAATTATCAAATTCAAATATTTCCTAAAACCCATGCAATTAATAGCATCATTAATAAAAATAAATGGTTAATACAGATACAAAGCAGATAATTTAGCTACGAGTAAATCAATCAGAATCCCAGATTGTAAATGTCAGTTGAAGCCCACCAATAGGGAAAGACAGCCATACATAGACACGCTGCTGTTTGTCATATCAAAGACTTAGGTGGTGTGAGTGTGTTACCAATGTTTGTGAACCTGTAGTTGCTTCTACCCTCTTTCCATCTCAGTGTGAACATAACAATGCTGTATAATGTAATAAATGTGAGGCGAAACTTATTTTGTCAGATATGCCAATTAATAAAGCCGAAAAATCTAATTCAGACGTTGCAACTTTAGGAAACAATAAAGAATGGATGATTAACAACATCAATAAGGTAAACATAAAAAAAAATGCTTTAAGGCGTTAAGATGATAATGTAAGAAAAGAAATACTGACTGATACGCAAGTGTGTAGTATTGTAAATATTAATTATTATAATAATGATAGAACCACTTGTGCGATCAAAATCAAAATGTGCATTTTAACGATCGATAAATTTGTTATCTTAAACTAATCTAGTGAAATCTGGAATTGCATTTTACTACGATTGAGGTTTTATTTTAATTGTATTTGTTTAAACTTTTGGCTTCTCTTAACTGTACATTGCTATATGAATCAAATGTTTGCAACTTTTCTATCTGCATCGCCTTTGATAGTTTATCCTAAACTAAGACTTAACGTATTGGTTAAGAGTTACTTTTGTCGAGGATTTTAAGAGTGACCTACTTCTTTCATGACTTTGTTTCTAATTATTTAAACAAAATGGTCATTTTTGGTATCTTCTCTTAAGTAAATTTTACCAATAACTTACAAATAAGACCAACATCGCTAAATATTAACTTTGGGCTGCCATCATGAAAATGAAGCATATCGTTCTATTGAAGACTACAATACTTTTACAAACTCAATAATCTTTCCTATATTTAATAGATGTTATACAATATTTTTAATAGATTAAAAATGGCGTGTAGTGGTACTAGAAGGAATCATAATCATGAGAAGTTAAGATCTAAATTTGCTTGGAGTTTGTACATTATTGTAGGATGCGTACATCGTTACGAGCTTGTAGATTTGGTATGGGAGATAGATAGAAATACAAAAATAATTGGTTTCCGTTATAATGTTTATAATTGCTCAATAACCCCCCCGATCATTCATCTGACACTAGAAAGATTTGAAGAAAATATAAGCTCATTTAATCATGTTGCTTTGAGTAACGGTAAAATATGAATCCTCATATTTTATAACTTGAAACTTTGCAAAAATTATCACTTCGTTTAATTTCAAATGAGGTTACATTAAATTATGCTTTTTTTGTGGTAAATAAAACGGAGTCTTACAAGGAAGTATTTTTGGTCCACTTCTCAATGATTTGAATATTGCCAGTTATTAAAGATATTTGTTATAATCATTTCTTGTATCTTTCTATCATTCCATGCGATTCTCTCATGGCATTATAACCGTTCATGTTTTAAGACTAGAGTGTATTGTACATCCACCACCGTCCCGTTTTCCTCTTTCCGACATACTTAAATTAGCTTTAAAAAACTAAGACAAAACATTATTTATATAGATTGTTATGAAGCACAGGTTCTAGGTATTTAAAGTTGCATTTATTGTAAATAGTTACCAACTATGATATTGTAATATTAAGCGGTACTGTACGGTGTATGTCACACTCGTTTTACAGCACAAAATATTAGAAAAGAAAAACAATTTGTTTATTGTCAATTTTAGTGATAAAGATAAATGGTTAACGATAATGATTTGTACCGTAATTATAATTATTAAGAAGTAATTTTTTAATGAATATTTTACGGACTCAAATATTAGATTTGTAATTAAAATTATTTTTAGTATGGCAAACGATGTAAAGAAAATAATTCAGATTAATTTAAAGAGTCTAAGGTTGTGTCCGTAGAAAATTCCTGACATGATAATATTTGTTTCTTTACAACAAGTTAAATTGAAGTTGCTAACACACGATTCCGGTCGGACCAAGTTATGTTTCATACAAAAGCAGCAATTTAAAAGAATAAATATAATATAAATTACAGACAAGACTTTGTTTCATTTTCTGTAACTTTTAATCATTTTTAGACAGGGTAAAGAGATATGATAGAAAATGCCCCTGAAACGAGCACAGGGCGCTAATTTTAAGACTAAGCACACAATTTCAAAAAGGTGAAATCACTTGACTTTTATATTATGTGTGATTAAGATCTAGTAACAGGCAGGGTTCTATGAATCGCAAGGTATGTGAAAAGATAGTTGAACTGTAGGTCCAATAAAAGGTTTAAAAAAATAATCACCAAGATAGTAATAAATAATAAGATCTGTATACTACAAAGTTATTAACAAAATTGAGTTTAAATCTTTGTAAGATTATAAATTGAATGTAAAGATACTACGAATACCATAAATCTAGTTCAAGATATCGCAACCTATTGTATAAAACTTCAATATTCCACGATAAAAATCTCAGCACGAATCACGCTCTTCATAACTTTTCCATGAGGAATTATTCAAACTACTTCAACATATCTGAAACAACGTAAAAACAGTCGCGTGCAGTAAAATTCATTGGATTGCGACTTTGAACTTCAGTTTCAAAAGGCACCTTGTAAAATTAATGGTTATTATGCTTTAAGTAAATGTGAATCCACTTAATGTTATTACTCAAATAGGTATAGCCAAATCATTACATTAGTCGTGTTTTAAAACTTATGGTACATCACGATGTGGGTTCACTTCAAACTTTGTCTGAGTTTGATACCATTTTTAGATCGTACTGTTTGCAGTCTGTCATAATCATGCGTCCTAAGCTCATATTCTTATATTATGTTCAATGTGTTTATTCAAGCATAAGTGAATATCCACTGTTAATGACTACTGGAAATTCCGGACAAATAGCAAAAACGGCTGAGTGCGTTTTAAAACTATCTGCTAAATATTTCGTCGAGAGGAAAGCACTGAGCGGTAGCATCGTGATAATCAACATTAACTCTTATACCTCTACGACACAAAGACTACTTTTGCAAACCATCCACGGAGGCATCAAGTATTCCGTTATGGTAAAAGACTCTTTTTACCCGCATGCAAATGCGTCGCATTTCCCGGAAAAAGCCAAAAATTACATGTTGATTCTAGAAGAAAAATCCGAACTAACGAGAAACATATTGCAACTAAACAAGTTGCCAACTTGGAATCCGCTCGCTAAAGCAATAGTTTTCTATAAAGTTAAAGAAAACGAGGACGCAGAAACTACAGCTATCGAGCTCATCAATGTCTTGAGAGAGTATAAACTTTTCAGAACTATTATTTTTATTTATGATGCCACCAAAGAAGAAGTTGTTTCTTATACTTGGAGACCGTACAGCGATACCAATTGCGGTGGTTTATGCGACTCTGTTTATATTCTCGATAAATGCAAGGATGATGTAGTTTACCAGCTAAAGCCCCTGATCGATTTGTTTCCGGCAGATATGCAAGGATGTCCTCTAGTTACTTACGCTATAGTTTCAGAGCCATATGTGATGCCTCCAGTCAAGAAAATTGAACACCGTTTTTATAATGACACTTACGAATTTTTCAACGGCGGAGAGATTAATCTAGTCAAAATAATTAGTGAATTTACAAATATGTCTCTGATCGTAAGAATGTCTAAAGATAAAGAAAATTGGGGTAACATTAATTGGAATGGTAATGCAACTGGAGCGTTTGGTGTACTCAAAAACGATGACGCCACTTTGGTTATAGGAAACATTGAAGTTACGAGAACAGTAAGAAAGTGGTTTGATCCCACTGTGAGCTACACTCAAGATGAGATGACGTGGTGTGTTCCTAAAGCTGGTCAAGCTTCAACTTGGAACAATCTTGTGATTATATTTCAGTGGTCGACTTGGGTGGCTACAGTCGTAAGCGTCATTGCGATGGGGTTGGTATTCCATTGTTTTTATTACAAAGAACGTTACGGAAAAGTTACAAAATGGCCAACGAATTCCTTGTTAATGACGTTTAGTATGCTACTGGGATGGGGAGCGACGTTCCAGCCAAGAACTGCGACGTTCCGCATTTTGATGTTCGGTTGGCTGTGTTTCAGCATAAACATGGGGATTTCATACGAATCTTTCCTCAGAAGTTTCTTAATGCATCCGAGATTTGAAAAGCAGATAAGCACCGAGAGGGATCTTGTACAGTCCGGAATACCGTTCGGTGGTAGGGAGATTTACCGTTCCTATTTCGAGACCAATAATGCGAGCTCGTTTTATTTGTATCACAAATATAACTCGACGACGTTCGCCGAAGGGATCAGGCGCGTTGCTTTGGAAAGGAATTTCGCTGTAGTATCATCGAGGAGACAAGCAGTCTACCAAGACCAGGAGTTGGGGAGAGGTGCGCCTTTGATCTATTGCTTTCCAGAGAGCGACAACCTTTACAAATACGGAGTGGTCCTTCTGGCTCGTAAATGGTTTCCTATGTTGGGGAGATTTAATAACATAATCAGAAGAGTTTCTGAGAACGGTTTGATTGTGAAATGGAATGAAGAACTTCTTACACGTAAAGTAAGTACTGAAGGAACTGGTGCTATAGTAGCGCTGAGTATTCCACATTTGCTTGGAGCGTTTATGTTAATAGGATTTATGTATGCTGCTAGTATCGCAGTGTTTCTGGGAGAGATAGCTTACGGGGGTTTCAAAAAACGAACGGAAGGTTGGAGAGTGAATAATAGGATTAAAAATCGATTTATAAAGTAAGTATGATACTAGTTTGACAATTAGATTTTGCATATTTACTTTGCTTATCCGAATTGCATTACGCCAAATTTATAACAACTACTCAAAATATAGCTATGGTAAATTTAATGTAAAATTTTGCTCATCTTGTGGTGTTTGCTTAGGCGTGTGATAATATTATTTTGCACATCCACATATCATTTTAGAATGGTACCATGTTGTACACGGTAATGCAGGTATTAGGTTGAATATGTAACTATACCATACAGCAAATATTATAATGTAGCAGGTAAACTCGAACAAATTAGTAGGAGTTTCGTACAATGTCTAGGCTCGGACATTCATAACGACTTATTAGCTCTGTATAGCAGTTTACAGCAGTTTGTATTGCTGATTCTAATTGACTCCGTTCGAACCGAGTCCGCGGGATCAGAAGTCATAATATTTTTTGAATTGCTATGACTGATCCCGTTGATAATTTGTAAATACCGACTTACTAATAATAAATGTTTCTATTGATGTATGCGTTACTATTAATTTCCTTTATTAAGTTAGGTACGTCCAACAATTTAATAATATCAAACAAGTTTTTTTTTACAACTAACTAGGCATGCGTTTGACCGGTCTCACGAGCGATAACGTGATCGAAGATGGAGCATGCTTGCCCAGGAAGAACACATTCATGTTTTTCTTGAACAACTCCGGATTGTACTTGTTTGGAAAAACAGACGGTAAGAAGTTCTAAACCTCAGCTATAAATAAATAAAAATAAAATAAAACCTCAGCTATTCTCGCTAGAAACTTTTGAAACAGTTTGGAGCATAGTTCGCTGAATTTTATTATTTTTAAATATTTTTGGAGCTTTAAAAATATAAAAAAAGAATTTTATTCTGGTTATTTTTTTCGCTAATTTTGTTTGTTGTACTTTCATAATTTTTGCCCCATAGCACATATAAGAAATAATAGTATTACAAAATCATGTACTAAATAGCTATAATGTTACTTAGTACAGGTTTTTACCCACAAAGATTTTGATTATGCCGATATTCTAGGTTTGGTCTTGATAAAATAATGCTTAAAAAATAAAACTAAAGTTGTGCTTATCCATACAGTAAACAACCAAAACGCCTATTCTTACTTACCTACCCGCAACATAAACATATTTATATCGCCCCATAGAATATAACAGGCAAAGCGTACGCGTATTAGGGGCGCAAAATATACGTTCAATCCCCCCTAACTACCCCTACGGGAAATGTAGTATTCGGATGGAACAAAATTGAGGGAACGCTCAACATAATTTTTGTGGTGTTACTACGCGTTTAGTAGTAGCACCTCTGAAATGGCTACCATAAAGAAAAATATCTGCAAAAATATTCAAAAAGGTAGAGAAAATATCAAACAAAGTCAGCCGCGTACTTTGGAATTTATAACGATTGATTACTCACTGTAATTGACAGATGTTTAATGATGCAATGAGCCTCGTCGTCGTCAGCCATAAAACGTCCACTGCTGGACGAAGGCCCTTTATAGAGGGGTGTTGCCATAATCCCCACGCTTGGCAGGCGGCTTGGGGATCGCAGAATGGTCACCACCGTTAGCCAAGAGGACGCTGCTGCCCGGTGGGTCTGGTTGCAGTTTAAGGGCATACCCAGGTCCCAGGTAAGAGTCTAGCCTACCGCAGCTCAAATAACCTCTTTTGCCTGGGCCGGGTGGCAGGAAAGGTCCCGGTTAAACTGGTACCAACACTCGATTGATTAGGTATTTCTTCTTCACAGTTAATATAATAGTTATTTTTGCAATTAAAAACGTTCAAGCCCTCCCTTAGAATGAGTTCAATTGTTATGCACAGTTTCAAGATCTCATTGAGAGTATTTTGTAGTTTATCATTTTTATTGTGCGTTTTAGAGGTAACTTCGTATTTTTTTTCTATCGAGTTTTTTTTGCAATAGTATTTCCACAAAGTTCAAGTCCTAGCCTTTGATAAATAATATGTTTAGATAGAGTCTCGTACTGCTTATGAACGAAAAATTACAGGCCAACATTATTATACTAGTGTGCGTGACAGCCATGTCTTACACTCGCGTTGCACCATTGTCGTTGTTATAGTGTGCGTGCATAAGAGGCTAACAGTTAACCGCTATTTTTTCGACGCGTTTAGGATCCATTAGTCTATCTAGACATATAATTTATCAAAGGTCCTAGCAATTATCCTATTGTCCGTAACATTATCATGTATTTATTTAAAATTTTATGTATCAGTGTTGTCGATCGGACAGATCTATAAATTACGTAATGTCCTACGGGCTTTTAAAAGACAAACATGACTCTCTCATGATGACGTGAATATAAATCGTGAGCTCACTTGGATGATTCAGCTCTCTCTCAACATTTCACTGTGTTCTCATGGACATGAACGTAGCAATGACTATCACAGATCTGACTAACATTAACACTACCAGAGAAATTACTGGGTAGTTATTCAACCGCCAAGCAGTACCGTGCAAGGATTACTGTGTTCCGGTATGAAGGGCAATGTTACTAGAAAAATTACTGGGTTAGAAACGATTTAACATCTAATATCTCAGGGTGACGAGCGCAGTGCGATACGGCGCAGGATTATGTTCGCAAGTTCACAATTCTGGCACTTCTACTATTATGGACAGGCGTGACGCTTACCACCAGGCGAACGCCCAGATAGTCTTGCACTTGAACGAATAAAAAACATTAAAAAAAATTGGGCAGCTAAAAGTTTACTGCACTGCACTTAGCTCAGCGCTGACTAGTATACAGGGTTAGTTCTAATCAGTTAGCATCCTTTAAAGGGCATATTCTGTACATCAAAACAAAACAACTTTAACAATGGGGCCAACATTGAAATCGCGAAAAATAAAAACAGCTGTTCCATACATTTTGCCCAAGGTCGATGAACTTTTTGTATGGAACAGTTGACAATTTTTTCGCGATTGCAATGTTGTCCCCTTATTTGTTTTGATGTACAGAATATACCCTTAAAAGGATGCTAACTGATTAGAACTAACTCTGTATAAAGACATTGGACAGTCAGTCTCATTAGAACTGTAATTACGCTAGTTACATGTTACATGTGTGTGTTGTTGTGTGTCCCTGTTGTTTGTTCTAGTTTCTATAACAACAACCGTCAGCCATGTCAGAGGCCTTCAGGCGGCACATTAACTCTGACACTAGGGCTGGCCACTCAGCCTATACAAACTTACTTACTTACTTTTGTGTGTTAGTTGTTGGTGTGTGTGTTACGTATGCCTATATTGAATACACAGGTGTGCAAAGGACATCAGATGGATTTGACAAAGTTAAGTGCGGCGTCAAAAAAGAGAAGCGAAGCGTCCAGCTGAGACGGAGAATCCAAATAAAGGGACAGAGTAAACGGTCGACAATTCAATTTCACAAACATTAAACTAGCCTATTAGGCTCCCACAAAACAGGCAACCCTCTATAAATTAGGCGGGACAAGTTAATTTAATGCTTACTTCTGCGAGGACCCTATTCTAAAGCAATACTTGGCTGAAACTCAATCATTATAATTTCACTCAAGCATCCCGTTAATCTAAGTTTATCTCAAAGAAAAAAGAAGTTACAAATGAATAAGTATGTATACCTACTAGCTATGATAGGGGTTTTATTCAACCGACTTCAAAAAAGGAGGTTCTCAATTGGACTGTATGTTTTTTTTTCTTTGTTACGCGATAACTCGGCCAATTATGAACTGATTTTGATCATTCTAAAAATAAATACAACCGATTTCAACTTCGAATACCTGGATGACATCTTCATATTTTCTAGTAATATTGATTTAAAAACCAAACTACTGAACCGATTTCGATAAAATGTATATGGGGCCACCTTTGAAGTATTACCTACCAAAAAAAAACCATCAATATCAGTTCATAATTTGCCGAGTAATCGCGTAACATACATAAAAAAAAACATACAGTCGAATTAAGAACCTCGTCGTTCCAGAATACGGACGTTTCTCGTGTAAGCCCCTCGAGTTGAAGGAAACATTTCATACTAATGAAGATACGTTCTCTAATGATGAGCCACACACGGCTTCTAGTTGACAACTGTGTTTCGAAAACGAGCTTAACAATACACGTCTAGAGAAGCGGTTAATTTTATCTACTTAGTAAATGACGAAAAAATAAATAGCAAAATATGCCAGTAATTTAGATAGTTAAGTTAGAAGAGCATTTACCTATTTGTTTTTTTTTAATTGGTACAAATTTGGTTCTAAGACTATTAAAAAATGCGTTATGCATTTATACAGTTTGTATGACACCCGCAAAACTGTCGCTATACCTAACTTCTAATATAATAAAAGGCTCTGTCCTGACTGACTGACTGACAGACAACGCACAGCCCAAACCGCTGGTCGCACAGACTTGAAATTTGGAGGGTGTATTCGTCTCGACGCGGAGGGGTGTACTAAGAAAGGATTTTTCGAAATTCAACCCCCTAGAGGAGGAAGAGGGGGGGAAGTTTGTATGAAAGTCCTTTGTTTTTGGACTTTTACGAAATTTTGGATTTGGATAGTTCATTCAAAATAAAAAATGCTGTTTTTAAAAAAAAAACGACAGGGACCATTTAAGGGGGGGAAAGGGGGGATGGAATGTTGTATGGAAAGTTCTTTGTTTTTGAAATTATAGGGGGTCGTAGTTCGGTAGAGTCGCTAGAGTCGGTAGAGTTTGCTCGGAATGATTTAAAGTGGAGAATTTTGGGGGCGGTCCGAATTACTTCCGCACGCGGACGAAGTCGCGGGGGACCTCTAGTGTACCTATATTGCGCTCTCTGCCTAGCATGTTGTAATAAAATTACTTCCAAATTATTCCCTTATTTTTAAACGGATTTTTCAGCGGTTCCTATCATCCATTAATGATTCACCTCACTGATTTTAAGAGCCTTACTTTAAAAAGTTGCTTAAGTGAACAAACGTCATTTAACTTCTACTCAACACAAAAATTTAGTCGTCGTCGACAGTCATAAGACGTCCACTGCTGGACGAAAAGGGAAATTGGGAAATAAGGGGTGTTGCCATAATCTGGGGATTATGGCAACACCGCTTGGCAGGCGGCTTGGGGATCGCAGTATGTCCACCACCGTTAACCAAGAGAACGTGACCAGGACATACCCAGATCCAAAAATTAAAAATTAAGTGAGCAGTACTAAATTCATCTAACTTTAAGCGACGTTTTAAGTAAGTAAGGATGTTTAATTTAACATTTTAAGGAGTGAAATGAACTTTTACCAGGTAATCTGTAACTAATTGTCTAATTTAATAAAAATAATACTTTCTAGGTACTACTTATTCAATCATACTTTTACTTTAGGTAATATTTTTTTCTTAGGTACATTTTTTCTTTAACTTCGAGGCTGAATACATAATTATATTCACGCTTTTCGTCAGCGCGAGCGTAGAGCGCGCGGGGGACGGGCTTATAAATTGACCAGCGTCGACGCTCTGCGCTGATGTTCGCCGGCACTACTTGAAACTTGGAGGAATTAGCATCTCTCTCACTTGAAAGCACGGCAAAATTATATAAATAATAATAAACACGTATATATTAAAATTTGTAGGTAACGCCGAAATGATTACGAAGGTAGTGTTATCACCCGAACAAGAAAATTCTGTATCTCGGGTGCTAACAGATATTAAATGCGATGTTCAGTTTCGCTAGGGGACATCAGCGGTATCACGATCCGCGCTTACCGCTAGCGCCGGCGACAAGCGTGAATATGCTACCAGCCAAAATAGATTCTTATAGTATTAGATTATAGAACATATCTATATCTAATACTAAGTATAAAAATCTTTGTCTGTCTGACTGACTGATTAATGACTAACAGACAACGCACAGCCTAAACCGCTGGTGGTACAGACTTAAATTTGGAGAATGTATTCTTTTTGATGCGTAGGGGTGTACCAAGAAAGGATTTTTCGAAATTCGACCCCTAATGAGGGAAAAGGGGGGAAACTTTTGTATGAAAGTTTTTTGTTTTTGGACTTTTCAAAAAATTTGCTCGGGCTGAATTTTGGGAGCGGGCCGAATTTCTTCCGTACGCGGACGAAGTCGCGGGGGACCTCTAGTGTTTAATAAAAGCGATAGAAAATCTTGACGGGTAGGTACAGGTGAAGTTGCGGGATTAGCCACATAAAGACGCTCGTAAGATAAACTTGCTTAGGGCGTCTATAATAATAAACTGGCGACCTAAATACATCCAGATTATATTACACCAAAAATGATAGTACGCGTAAAACATTACCAATGGCCAACTTATTTCTGTAGCTTTTTAAATTTAGAGATTTCCATACATTTTAAAGTTAAGTTAAATATTTTTTAAAACAAACGAAGGAAGTAAGAAAGGTTCTTAAGTAGAGACCACGAACCGGAAGGCATAGCGTAAGTAGGCCATCCACTAGGTGGACCGACGACATTGTAAAAGTCGCGGGCAACCGGTGGATGCAAATCAAATCGCAGGTTTATTTATTTATTTATTTATTGGGTACCAACATAACACAACATTTTTGTTTTAATTATACGGGAATACTCACGTTTAATTAAATCGGACAGCAAATCGGGCAAATCGGAAATCGGACAACCTGGACAGCGACGGGTCCGCGGTGGCGGAACATTCTCTCGGGTCAGACGCGCAGCACTATATCCGGTTTGACAAGGCAAAAGTGTTGGCACGCGAAAAGTTTTATGTGCCTCGTAAAGTTAGGGAGGCCATAGAGATTAGCAAGCGCCCTACCTTCAATAGAGACGGGGGATGGAATCTGCCACCGACTTGGAGACCCTGTCTTCATGGGGCCCGCGAGGGTGGACGCGTATCTGAAGGCGACGTGGTGAGCTCCGCGTGCTGTAATATTCCCGACACCGCACGAGAAGATTCCAGTGATGAAGAGCTCCAGAGAGCGCCGGCGCAGCACGACACTCTACCCGCCCCCACCCCCTCGCCCGCAGAGCAACCGCTGTCATCGCGCGCGCGACGCGCTGCGGCCCGCAGTGCTAAGCAGGACGCAGCTGCACGCGCGTCGGGCTCTGTTTTCACTCTTTGAAAAAGGTCACCGGATGTGATCGAAACTATAGTCGGAGTATCCGATTTAATTAAACGTGAGTATTCCCGTATAAATAAAACAAAAATGTGTCAAAACCACGTCAGTTTTCATAATATAACACAACATGTTGGCACATCAACACATTATCAATAACACATGAATGTAAAAAGAAACTAGATGCTGATGCTGATGCTGGTTGTCGTACAGTGCGGCGGTCTAAGGGGCCTTCGTTCAGCAGTGGACGTCTACGGGCTGATGATGATGATAGGGTAACGAGGAAAGGTAGTAAGGCGAACGTGGGAGCATTCAATGAATTAAAATTTTCTTTGAATTCATTCCCGATTACATGGTTATTAAAGCTGTTTATATTAGTGCAATGAGTTCCTTTCAGTTTTGTACTACCATTCCCAATTTATTAGGGTCGCGTTACCAAAATAAATTAACTTTCATTTGATTTACTTCCACGTATCTATAACTATAAAAGGCTTTGTCCTGACTGACTGACTGACTGACATATAGACAACGTACAGCTCAAACCGCTAAACGTAGAGACTTGAAATTTGGAGGGTATGTTTTTGGAGAGGTGTAAACGCCCACTAAGAAAGGATTTTTCGAAAATCAACCCCGAAGGGGGTTAAATGGGGTGTTAAAGTTTGTATGAAACTTTTTATTCTCTGGTTCGATTGATACAAAACTTGGTATACATATTCTACTATACAAATAAGAAGATACGGGTGTCACAGTTTTTTCAAAATCAGCTCCCGTTAGTATAAAAAAAAAACGATGTTTTAGTGATAGTACGTTTGTTTCTCCTTAACTTTGTAACGGCTGTACATATTAAAATGAAATTTGGTATAGGGATGGGGATAGATGTGGGGATGGGGGTGGGGGTGGGGGTGGCGATTATACTGGGAACGGAGACGGGACGGAGATAGGCATGTTAATATTAAGATTACAATTGGTATCGGGATGGGGATGGGGATGGGGTGGGGATGGGGATGGGGATGGGTGGGGATTTGGTGGGGACAGAGGTGGGGATGGGATGTGGATGAGGCTGGGAACGGGGATGGGCGTGTCCATATTAAGATGAAAGTTGAAATCGGGATGGGGGTGGGGATGGGATGGGGTGAGGATGGGGTTCGGGATGGGGATGAGGGAGGGAACGGGGATGGGCGTGTTCATATTAAAATGACATTTGGTATCGGGATGGGGATGGGGAAGGGGGCGCTTATAGGGATGAGGCTGGGAATGGGGACGGGGATGGGCGTATTTATTGGTCGGCTGAACAGATGGAGCTGCATTTTTGGATTGGTAGTTATAGCATAAAGTTCGGAAACGGACATTGGCTATTTTTTTGTAGGTCCACGCAGACGACTGTTTGACGGACATAATTATTATAGATACTGTACAGCCTAAGCTGCTAAATTAATTTTTAATATTAAATTAACTTACTATGAAATGCCTAAACTATATTTTGAGTGGTGTAAACTTACACTCAGCTCAAACTGTGGTAGCTTCAGTGAGATCAAGCTCGACTCACATTATTGGGGTCGCGGGTTCGAACCCGGGCGAGCCCGTTCCAATTAGTTCTTTGAAACTTACGCATGGATAATACCACTGGCTTTTCGGTGAAGGAAAACATAATCATAATCATAATCATTTATTGTTGAACTGTCATCATCAACAACATCATGAGGAAACCTACATATTTCCGGAGAAGAAATACGATAGTGTATGTGAATCCGCCAACCTGCACTGGGCCAGCGTAGTGAATATGGCCCAATCAGGGTAGGCCGATATACCATTAGTGTTAAGGGCTGATGCAGAGAAACGAACACTCAGCAAGGATTTTGAAAAATTCGCAAGGGGTTCAATGTATCATTAAAATACCATTTTGCCGAAACCATTCATTTAAGGCTGTTAAGTTTTTTGACTTAAGAGATAAGATAAAATAAACATAAACATGTTTCAGAATTTTCAAACAATTTCAAAACTGGAAGGCCACGGGTCAGTTTTTCATTTGAAAAAAAATTTTATATTTATAGATTAGCTAATCGAGTGTTTATGCGTAAGAAGATAAATGTTTTAAACACATGTACTTGATCCGGTGCACGCACCAAGCACAGCGCTTTCGAAACGTCCATTCCGCGTCGGCTCAGATACGTTAAAACCCCTAGTATAATGACGCGCTGTACCTCGAGTGCGCCCCACTCCAACCCACACCGAGCCTATCTAAGCGATCAGTGCAGCACTGTATTTTATCGAAGTTTCGTAATTCTTGCGATATTTCGGTGATCTTTTTGCGTTCTTTGTTATCATACTTTTTCTGCTTAAGCTTATTTCATTTCATTTGTTATTTAGATTTCGTATAATTATCGTTATTTGTTCCTTTAATTATTTAGATTGCTATTTAGTTTGTTATTCGTATTTTTTTAAATTTTAGTTTACATTGTTTGTTATTAGGTTTTTTTTATATTGTTACTGTTGATATTGTTATTTAGTTTGTTATTTAAAATGCTTAATGAACTTCTCTTCATTCATGGAGCGAAGGTAAAACACTATGTTGTTCCCATCGTTGGTGATGGAGCGTGTCTTTTTCGCGCGCTTTCTTTTTTAATGCACGGTACCCAAGAAAAGGCAATTGAGGTGCGAAAAAACATCGTTACTCATGTAATAGCTAATTGGGAGGAGTTTGAAATCATGTCTCATGATTGCTCATCATCACTGCGTGTGAACTAGCCGCTGCAGGACAAATATATGAGTTTGAGTTTGAAGTTTATGAAAATGGCAAATTGTATGCAAAGTTTGGTACAGCAGGAAGACCTATAAAGCGGCTACGATTTACGGGAAATCATTTTGATGCGTATCTGTTAGAAGACATAGATATAATTTCTAACGGCGCTCCACGTGTTCCAGTAGTAGCGAAAAAAATAACTAAGCGACGTGTTGAGGTTCCTACATCTCCAAGTTGCATTCAAACAGAAGATATAAGTTCTGACGCAACTTCTACTTTGCCTTTGTACTTTGATTCTTTAGCTGTAGAGATGCCCAAAAATAATTACAAAACGTCTTCAACTCATACCGTCCAAACTTCTTCAGCCCGCTATTTTTCTGAACTGAATTCACCAACATTTACGGCTCAGTCTGATAAATTAATTTCACCTACATTTACGGTACAGCCTACTCAGTTAAGAAATGACAAATTAATTTCACCTACATTTACCATCCCAACTATTCCCAGATCATCACATTCTAATTTACCGACCTGCAGTGATATATCTCCCACATATATTTTTAAAGAAGCCTCACCATCTTCAGAAGTTCCATGTCCATCCATCCATCTATTCTGTCATGTCCATCTGTCTGTCTGTTTAAAATTCAACAAGACGGCTTTGTTTTGAAGTAAGTATTGCAAACGCGACATGCCAAATTTGGTCATCCTCAAGCAAACTTAAAGACTTGCAAGCGGCTTGGAAAAAATGCAATAATATACGTATTTTAGTGATTCAATTGAGTTGGGCCCCGATTTAACCGAATTCAAGTATTCAACATTACTACGCGGGCAAAGCCGCGGGAAAAAGCTAGTTTAATATATAGGGTTGGGGTGAAACTGAAAGGATATCGTAGTACAATTTTTTTTTATTGTTAGCTCTCTCTCTCTCTCTCTCTCTCTGTCGTTATAGTAATCGGAGAGAGAGAGAGAGATCTAAATCCTCCAGGAACAAAAGTTGTAATGATGAGTACAACCGTACAACTTCAACTTGGCTTAGTTTTCCTTTCTGCGTCAACCTTTATATAGAATACATTATTAGGGTGGGTCAAAATTTTTTTTTTCCTTCTTTCTTTTAGTAATAGCGTTAAAAAGGTGCCTATTGATATAAAACGCGCATGTGTGTAGTATTTTCAAATTCTTTTATAGGTATCAGCCTCCGGATTGACTTTGAAAGTTTCAAAAATTATAATTTTTGGCATTTTTTATACCCCAAATAAAAAGCGTTATGTTTGAACTTTAACCAAGTTTAAAGTGTTTTACAATTGTAAATATAGTAAAATTTAACAAAAATAATGTCTAACGCACCAATTGTATTAACTAAGGGTGTGAGGTGCAGGGGCGGGGAGCGCAGTTTGCAGTTGGCGCGCCATTTTTCTCGTATCAGTCACGCTGCGACTTTTGAGGTTAGAGGCTGTTTTTTGCTCTGTGTCACAATGGAACGTACGCGAAAGTGTTTCAAATGTCCATTGCTAGGTGAATTGTCGGATATTAAACACAATATGCTGCCAACTTATGAAGATGTCATCAAGTATTACGAGTGGACGAGAAGGCAAGTGAAATTTGATAATAATACCCAAAAAGAGCCATCATTCATCGAGATCTCAGAGATAGTGACTAAAAGAATTGAAGAAATTTGGCAGAACGCATCGTTACCAACTGTGTCACATGTAAGAGTGTGTCAAATGCTAAAATCTTATCACATTAAGTACAAAAACCTTCTAAAATCCAACCCAAAAATACCTCAGAAAAACATTGACACGTTTCAGCGCGACAACAAAGCTCTCTTTGACATTTGTTCCTGCAAATGCAAGGATTTAAATACTTGTAGCTGCCCTAAGGAACGAAAAGTACCTAAAGATGAACGAGACTTTCTAGTCGATCAACGCACCTCAAGGAAAATGATAATAGGAAATGTTGATGTTGTTTCTACCAATCGACTCAGAAAAACATTGACTTTCTAAGCAGCGATCTGCAGCAAAAAGTCAAACAGGCCGAGTTGAAGAATCTACAGACACACAGCGTAATTCTTCTTCATCTTCAATTAGCAACGGATCGGATTGTGATGATTTATTAGTGTTTGAGACGCCCAGTACATCGCAACATGAGAAAACATACCAGAATATGGATTTTTCAGCGCTTTCAAAAACTTGCGACAGATTTGGAATATCCGATAGGGCAGGAGCAGCTATTGCCTCAGTAGTTTTAAAAGCCACAGACTCAACTGCTCCGGTAATTGACAAAAACAAATTGCGCCGGGAGAGAAGCAAATCACGAAAATCTTTAATTTCTAAAGAAAAACCAGAAAATATACCAGCATTATATTTCGACGGCCGGAAAGATAAAACTCTCATTATGACAAAAACAGGAAAGAAATATTACAGGAGGACAGTATTGGAGGAGCACATCTCACTTATTAAAGAACCAGGCTCCATTTACTTAGGTCACGTTACACCAAGCTCGGGAACTGCTAAAGCTATAGTTAAGGCGATCATAGACCATTTTTCGTCTGAAAATATGTCTATAAATGATTTACTGGCTGTTGGATGTGACGGGACAAACGTCAACGTTGGTAACTACGGAGGTATTATACGTTTACTTGAAAAACAATTAAATAAGCCTCTGCAATGGATCTTTTGCATGCTGCATATGAATGAACTGCCACTACGTCATTTATTTGTGCATATTGACGGCGCTACAACCGGACCGAATACTTTTGCGGGGAAAATCGGAAAACATTTAGAAAACTGCGAAAACAAACCTGTTGTACAATACCAAGCAATACCCACGGAGTTGCTACTGTTAACAGCCGAAGATCTCAGCACAGATCAATCTTATCTGTACAATATTACGTCTGCTGTCTCAACGGGAGTGTTTCCTAAAGATTTCGCTAACAAGTCACCAGGGAAGATGTCTCACGCTAGGTGGCTTACCCGGGCTAACCGGATTCTGCGGCTCTATGTTTCGACAAAATCCCCGGCAGAAGAATTGGTGACATTAGCAACTTATGTCGTTAAGGTTTACGCTCCGACTTGGTTCGCCATTAAGACTCACCCCAGTTGTAAGGATGGAGCGCGACATCTGTGGAAGCTCATTTCAGCATCTAGATATCTTACAGAAGAACTAAAATCCGTAATAGATCCAGTAATTACACGTAATGCATATTTTGCTCATCCCGAGAACTTACTGTTGGCAATGTTGACAGACTCACAACAACATATTCGAGAATTATGCCCGTCGTATCCTGAAAGCCCGTACCGTTCCTGAAACTAAATTAAGACTTTTCAAAGTTCCTGGCCTGAAATTAGAGGCATCATTTTACTTTGACTTAATTGACTGGCAAGAAGAGATAACTCAGCCCCCCATTTTGAAGAGTTTGAGTGACGAAGACTTGGAGTTATTCATTTCACTGAGAGGTGAAGGTGAATTGCCACTTCTACGCCTACCTTGTCACACGCAAGCCGTTGAAAGATCAGTCAAGGTAGTGACCCAAGCGGCTAACACTTTGTGCAATAAAACTGCAAGGGAAGGCTTCATTAAAGCACAAGTAGAATCTCGCAAAAATATGCCAAAATTTGATAGCAAGAAGGATTTTAATGTTAATTAAGAAAAACTAGAAGTGTTGTTTTGTTTCTTTTTTTGAGGTTTTTTTTTCTAAAATAAACGTATTTAAAAAGTATTTCCTAAAGCTTGTGTTTTTAATTATTAAAAATATTTTTGAATATGATTTAGGTATATTCGTTTGTTAGTACTTGAGCCAAAATTTTCTTAATTTTTCTATATTTCAAAATCAATCCGGAGGCTGAAGATGATATCCAATTATTTTAATATTTCGCATGTGGAATAAGTACAAAATAACGCACCTTTTGTGCGCTATTACGTTAACAAAAACATAACTTTTTTTTTCTCCATACTTTGGTGGCCCACCCTAATACATTATACAAACTCATTGCAAAAACCTACAGCGTGACAGCAAAAACCCACCCCTTTAAGCACCCTTCTAAGTTCTAAAATTAAAAATGGCACATGTGATATACGAGCAAGAAGCAAAATGGAGCATCTGTCTGTCAGTGCCACCCACTGAGAGACATACTGTAACTACCATTCATCTTTATTCACAACTAACAACTAACAATTACACTTCTTCACCACTTTAACTCAATGAAAATAAGGGATAGTTTCCTTCAAATCCTAACTCGGAAAATTTGTAGATAGACACAACTGACAACTTTCTTTTGCAGACTCTATCGACCTTATTGTCTTTGTTATAAGGATTAATTTTACTCTAATTGTAGCAAAGAAAAGTCGGTGAAAACAGGCGCCGGGTAATTTATGGACAGGGTCTTATCGCATAGGAATAAAGTTGTTTTTTGTGTGCACAAAATGAAAAATTAGTTTTGAATAATGTGTGACGTTTTTGCCGCTCCGTTTGTGCATTGTTTGTGGCAATTCTTTCAAGTTTGTTTGTTTTAATTCTGTTGGATTGAAAAGTGATTTTAATAAATTATTTATATGGAACTAAAGTACATCCTTATAAAGGCATTTTTCTATGATTATTTAGGTAGGGTTAAATCCATTTTTGTTTGTATAAGTAGCAGTCTGTCAGTATTTTATAAACCGACTTCAGAGAAGAAGTTTCTCAATTAGACTGTTTGTAATTTTTTTTTTGTATGTTTTGCGATTGCTCCACCAATTATGAAAATATTTTGATGTTTCTTTTTTTGTTTGGTAGGTGATACTTTAGAAGTGGTCCCATATAAATTGTATCAAAATTAGTTCACCAGTTTGGTTTTTAAATCAAAATAACTGAAAATTTGAAGATGTCATCCATAGGTACTTAGTCGAAATTGAAGTTTTTTTTTAAAAGCTTTTTATCGTATACGTTTCGAAGAGTGTGTTTCGGATTTGGTTTATCTTATTCCCCGCTGCCCATTCTTCTATCGGACGGCCAGGACCTCGAAAAAGCTCCACCGCTTCATGGTTGACATACCAAAAACCCGTACGAAGCAGTTTGATTCCACTTTCTTTGTGAAACCGTCAGCCATGTCAGAGGCCTTCGGGCGGCACATTAACTCTGACTGGCTGGCCACTCAGCATATACGAACTTACTAACTTTCTTTGTGCGTACTGTTAAACAGTGGAATGCGCTGCCCGAGTGGGTGTTTCCAGATAATTATAATCTGGGTGTCTTCAAGACGCGAATGAATCGGTTTCTTCTAGGCAAGCGTGCTCCATCGTAGACTGCATCTTCGATGGCAGTCAAAAGCGAGCCTCCATAAAAAAAAACATATTCATAAACGCAGCATTACTCGGTCATGAAGTACACGTGAATAGTTATGTAGTTAGGTGTACTAGCAGTGTAGTGTGTAACCTTAAATGCAATACAAAGTGTTCTGTAGTGCAGTTCGCACTAGTTTCGAGCAGTAAAATTTTACGCTCACCCCGGGACGGAGTTTAGTGCATTAATGCTCTTACACTTTTATATTTTTGAAGGTTCCGTTTAGTAAAGAGTTTTAGCATTACTTTGTACTGTTTAGTTATCTGTTAAACAAGCTACTTACTCCTAGTTCTGGGAACAATGGACCTCGCAACCCTCCATGCAGTCTTCTTGGTTAAAGGCAAAGACTATAAATCCTGTTGACTGATCGTCCGACTTCCCCTCACACGAAAATTAGTAGTTTAAAAACCACTGCTACCCACTGCGAGTACATCAGAATCTCTTTTCATATCTCGGATTGCGTCATCCAAGTAATTGGCTAATTGCAAGCATAGAACATTACCTCGCCCCCTGCCCGCAACGGTGAGTCGTGTTTGTAGGAGCAATTATGTTCACGAACCATCAACAGACTATCTGATCTGCTGATCTGTGGTTAAAGGTGATGGCAAACCTTTCCTATTAAGGAGGAGGCCTTCGTCATGCAGTGGACGTTTTGGCTGAAGATGCCACGCTTAACCCTTAAATAGTCACTCCATGAAATCTCTGGTTTTTTGGGATATTTTTAAAATAAGGGGTTATAAAAAGATTAAAATAAAATATTCAATCAATTTTTTTCTGAAAAAGTATATTACTTTAAGAAATATGACATGTCACATAAGACGGACATTGCCTTTAACTATTGATACCTATAAAATCTCTACCTGTCACATGAAACGGACATTATCTGTAACACGAGAAATAAAAAAAAAATATATTTATGACACAGAAACAGCAAATGCACAAAAACACGGAAAATATAAACGAAAAATCTATTTTTACATATTACAAAACAAAAAAAGATCCTCTTATTAAAATTCTTAAAATTAAGAGACCACTTGTTACATATAAAATTCCTATAAAGTTCCTAAACTTTCAAATGATCTAAGGTTGACTTTATATTTTAGTAAGTACACACACTATTTACTTTTTTTTGTGAAATAGGACAAAACAATTTTTCTTTGCGGTAAAACAAAGTCTTTGTTCACATTTTGTGCAAATTACCATTGTTTTCCCGTTTTTACATAGCCGGCAACGCCCTTGAGAAGTATACGTCGGAAAATGGTCGTAACAGTCCAATCGTGCTTCGTCTATGGGTCTGGCTAAGAAAGGTTTCTCGATTGTGGGGCCAGAATATTCTACTGCAGTTCTCTGACTCCGGGACTTTGATCCAGACATCATCAGCGCAAGAGCAACATTGACACGAAACTTTTTTAGTCTCAGATGATTTTCGCTGACTTGCTGGCAGTCTCGGCGATGTAATAACCAACTGTTGTTGAGGCAAATGTCCAGCATTTGCGCAAAAATTGATAAATACCAGCGTTTAGACTTCATATGAATTCTGTACAAAGCTGTCAGCATATCAGCAATGTCAACGCCACCCATGTGACTGTTGTATTCTTTTATTATTTTTGGGCAGGGGACAGCTATTTTTTTCTTCAGGACTCTATCATATCGCTGTATCGTGCCTACAGGGTCTTGCGCACAAAATGAGCTTGCTATGTTGATGCACTTATTGTCCATCCACTTGATGACAGCCACTTTTTTTGAGTTATCACATACCACGTCAAAAGTTCCCCGTCCCTTCTTTTTCATGATTTTATCAGTCATTATTTGGCAATTGCGGAGTCTATCGTTCCTGATAGTGCCAAGCGATAAAATTCCCATCTCATTCCTCAAGTAGTATACTAACTCTAGTGATGTAAACCAGTTGTCAAAGTACACTGTGCATAATACTGGATTCGATATGGTTTTGCACAATTTCACAACAGTTTTTCCTCCAACGCCTAGGTAGTCTTCTTCCCATTCTGTAAATCTGTCCTTTTGGAAGGTGTTTGCGCCGTCATAGGGAAAAAAGTCATAGACCATTCCTGAAGACCCAGCACGAACCAAAAATTTAAAACCCCACTTGTGCGGTTTTTTAGGAATGTATTGCTTTCTGCTTCCAGCTTTTTTCCCTTTATAGGGAATAATCATTTCGTCTATGGCAAAAGATCTTTCTTCTTCAATTTGTAGACACTTACTCCTAACGTGTTCCATGACAACGGCTACTTTATGATATCGGTCGTTGGAATTTACATTTGTGTTATCACAGAAATGTAAATAACGCTTTATACATATAAAACGTTTCAATGACATTGCCGATGAGATCGATTCTAACTTGAGATGTTGACTCCAATAGTCCTCAATGGCCGGCATTTTTATAATTCCCATTAGGATTTCGATCCCAAGAAAAATTTCTAATTCTTTTCTACTCAATTCAATTGATTTTCCTCTATTTTGAACGGCATATAAATTAGTCATATCCACGATGAAATCTAATATTTCATCGTCAAAGAATGTTTTAAAATAATGTTGCGGCGACTTCACTTCATGTTGTTCAGAAAATTGGGTTTCTGTATCTATATCTACAGTGCCGGTATACTTAACTTTTTTGAAATTGAATTCTAATTTTTTCGCATTACGCTTTCTTACAGCAGGTGTTGGCGGAGGCGGCATAGGAGAGGATTCTGCAGTTATATGTTGTCTAGTTCTACGTGTTTGTACTCCTGGCGTCAGCGGTGATATTCCGGAACTAGTTGATGGGCTCTCGGGTATGATACAGGAAGGTCTACCAGGAAGTTTTGTCTGAACAAATAAAGCTGTGTCTGCACTCGAACTTTGTGGTGAATTAGGGTCAGGGGCAATATTGTGGAGATCAATGTGGCCACTGTCATAACCAGGTTGTTTTTCAAGTACTGGATCATCGTCGTCGCTAAGGTCTTGAATTAAATCGAACAATTCAGGGGGGATACTTCGTGGTGAGGATGATGTGGTTGAGTTTTGAAAAAAGTTTCGAGTTGCTATTTGATCTTCTGGGTCCTCGTCAGATTCCAGCTCAGAATCATCTGAGCCCTCAGGAGGTATGAGGGCTATCATTTTTTTTGCTCTCCAAGACATTTCCACCTAAAAATAAAAAACATAAAATATATTATATTATGGTACAACAGTAATAGATAAACAGACAATGTCCGTTTTATGTGACAAACACGAGAACTACTTGTTGATACACGTTCAAGGCAACGTCCGTTCTGAGTGACGGACACGAAAAGTACTCAGTACTACACCTTTAGGGCAATGTCCGTTTTATGTGACATTAACATATATGTGAGATTCTAGGCAAAACTAAGATCGTGATGGTGATAAATACTACACAACATAATTACTGAATTGTCAAATAAACGAAAATCAATAATAGTTAATAAAAACAATGAAATTACTCACCGTAACAATCACTTTTATCTGGAGCAAAACCTGTCACCACGTGTTCTATTTTAAAAATGGCGTGCGATTTTAATTTTTCTATGATCCAGTATCCCGAAATAGCATTAGTTAGAAAAGGATAGCCTGATAGTCGCCAAGCACCGCCTTAGAGCCGTCAACGCGTGTGCATTTTGTATTGGTGTGTGTGTTTTGTTTACGTCCTATAGGAGTGACAAAATCCATTTAAGGGTTAATAAGGAGGTGATAGTATAAGGACAGGCCAAAAGACCTTTGCTTCGCTCAGTTATCTGCCTATATGGCACAGGTGATCGTTGGCAACTTAGTATTAACTTACGAGGCTTCAGGCATTCCTGGAGTTTAGGTATACCGTTAGTTTGAGCTTAAGCGCCATAAGTTGGAAACTATATTGGGATGAATTTTCAAGTGGTAAGCGCATAATGTACTTATTTGCATGGTACTTTGGTATGTTAAATTAATAATGAATTCTAAAATGCAGGCTTTAGAAGGTTTTTAGATGAAACCGGAGAGGATTATGGGGTCGAACATTGCAACATTTGTTCTAGTACTAGCTACAGTTTAGTGGGAGAACGAACGATTGGAAATCGTGAGGATGTTGGTTAAAAATATTCTCTTTGGAGTTTATGTATACGAGTATATACAATTTTATACCACTAGCTTTTCAGTGAAATAAAACATCTTAAAAACACCTGCATACGTCATATTATAATAATGCATCCAAAATTTATTGTTGTTGTAAATACATACTACACCCATACTGAGAAGAAACATCTATGTTCTTCACATAAATGTTTATCCTGGGTGGGAATTGGACCCACGCCCTACAGCTCTCATAGCAGAAATACTACCGATTGAGCTATAAGGCACACAAAATAAGTAAATTGGGACGACTTAACTAATGAAATAAAGATTCGAGGCTTGATTTGATGTACTGATGTTGTTTTTTAGATCTTGAGATACCTAAAACATTTCAGGGTCGATTCAAGACTGCAAAAAGCATTTCCCACATCCGACTACTATATACTATATATAGAGGCGACTATTGCATTTCCTCTCCCTTCAGTGAGAAAGGGTATCAAGTACGCAGCTGTGTACTTTCACGTGTCAAAATGAACGAAACTGGTAGCCTCAGCTGGGGGAAAAATTCTATTTTCGCGCACTGTCTTTATGTTGTGGTCTAAGGTTCTGTAAAATTCTCCAATACGCACCTTTATTTATGTGGAATGGATGTGATATTTTAGTATTTCTGTTTTACTTATTTTAAAGGGATAGATCATTCCGTAAACAAAAGAGGTAACGTGCACCTGTATAATAACAGAGTTTGAATTATTGTGAGCTTGTGAACGAAATCTAACCTGGGCCTGGGTATGTCCTAAAACTGCATCCAGAACCACCGGAGGACGGGCAGCAGCGTCCTCTCAGTTAACGGTGGTAACCATTCTGCGATTCCCAAGCCGCCTGCCAAGCGTGGGGATTATGGCAACACCTCCCTTTAAGGAGGCCTTCGAAAGTTGCCACGACTTTACTAGGGTATGATTGGACTTGACTGTGACTTACTGTGTGTGACTTGGACTGTGACTACGACTCATTTAACTGGAGAAAAAAGGATCGATGAAGAAAAATGTATTCGGCTGAAGGACTAGTATCCATGGCCAGGAACTATTAAAAACAAACAAAGGAGGCCTTCGTCCAGCAGTGGATGTCTTCCGGCTGTTGATGTGAACGAAATCTGCCGCTCGTCACCTTGAGATATTAGATGTCAAATCTCTTCATGCCCAGCCATTTGCCAGCAGAGTGCTAACATAGCCTTTCGAAACGAAACACAGTAATGCTTGCACACTACTGCTTGGTAGTTGAATAACTGCAGACAGCCAAGTCCTGCCACTACAAATTTATGCGGGTTTTTTTCGTGGTAGCCTATTCTAGCCTTTGTTAGCACATTGGAAAAAACGCTTCATAATCGTGACGCTATTCGTTTGTTTGATCGCGGGCCCTGTAGCAATGAGTTATTTGGAACTTATATATGGGTATCAAATATTTTGTTCCAGTCCCAACTCCAATTCCTTCACTGAAAGCCAGTGAAATGTGTATGTCTATGTTTGTTACCTCTTCGCGAGTGGAGACTGCAAGAGCTTGAGACTTGTTCCAACGTAGGATCACAACTTTAATTTTATAAGATCAAAAGAGAGTCTAGATGGTATTTTTCTGTCGGGCTTTTAGACGTAGAACAATAGCGGTGTCATTGTTTTGTTTCAGCTCCTTTAACTTACTTTATAATATTTCATATTTCATCCATTGACAACAGAAATAGGCATAATAGTAAATTGTTTATTTACCAAGATTGCCTGGAAGAAATCGCTTAAGGTGATAAGGCCGCCTCTTGTAGGTACAGCCTAATAATGTACCCTGATAGTCGTAAGTTTTTATATAATTCTGGTGTACAATAATGACGTATTGTATTGTAATGTTGTACATAGATACATACATGAACCCTGAAAACATTACACTCCTTTTTTGGGCAGTCGTGCAAGAAAAGCTTTCCAGCTTTACTTTGTGAGCAGCTTGGTTGGAAGGTAGTATAAATTCAATTCCGGCGGCGTACGATACAAGCGTGGTCGCCGAGCGGACCAGATCATAATCGTCGTATGGTAGTCGTATAATTTATACAATCGTCGTGACCCTTGTGTCACAGTGTAGAGTGGACACGGTAGGAAAACTACCATGTAAACTTGATACTGTTACATTGATCGGAAATTCAGAATCAGTTTATCTGAAACCTGGGCAGCTATCTATGGATAAGATCCGGTCACGGATAAGCATTATCTCTTCAAATTTCGTCACAAGTTCATTTATTTTGCTTCGTCATTTGTAAATTTAAAAAAAAAACATACATTTACTATTGTCATACTCCTAGTTGCCCTACATACGCAGCCTGTATTTCAGAGTAGTAAGTAAAAGGCAACATCAGGGTTAACAAATACTTAATAATAAAAAAAAATACAGTCGAATTGAGAACCTCCTTTTCTGAAATCGGTTGAAAATAGGAAAATGTAAGTATGCAGACAATTTAAAAGCTATAATAATTGATTAGATGGGCCGGAGTAAGGTACATTCACGAACCGAGCTGCGGTAGACTACTTGTAGATACATACCCTTTCACACTTTTACAACCCCCTTTCATCTCAAGTTGGCCTTGTAACAAGTTGGCCTTGGTAGACTACTATGTATCTACACGCCTTGATACTTGACCTTGGTAGACTACTATGTAGATACATAGTAGTCTACCAAGGCCAACTTGTTACAAGGGCAACTTGAGATGAAAGGGGGTTGTTACACGATGACAGGCAGAGTTTTTTATGACGAAGTTGTTCGATCATCGTAAAGAAATAGAAGAAATAGAAATAGAAATAGTTTATTACCAAATAGAGTAGTACAATAGGTACAGACTTAAAAATCTAGTTTTAATAAAAGATAATTAACGGTGAGCCCCAAACTAGGCGCGAGGCCTGTATCTTGGGGCGCACGTGCTATGTTACCATACAGAGTTATGTTCAAATTAAGTTTTGCTTTTATATAATACTAGCTTTTGCCCGCGGCTTTGCCCGCGTAGTAATGGTGAATACTGGAATTCGGTTAAATCGGGGCCCAACTCAATTGAACCACTAAAATACGTATATTATTGCATTTTTTCCAAGCCGCTTGCAAGTCTTTAAGTTTGCTTGAGGATGACCAAATTTGGCATGTCGCGTTTGCAATACTTACTTCAAAACAAAGCCGTCTTGTTGAATTTTAAACAGACAGACAGATGGACATGACAAACTTATAAGAATTCCTCGTAGTACTACGGAACCCTAAAAATGTCTGCTAATGACGCTATAGTTGCCGGGGCCTTTGACCCGAAAGATTACAATATTTCTTTGTAGACAACGTTTTTGACTTTTTTGTTGGAAGGTGCTAAAATAGCCAGGCTTTTAGGGGAGCTAACTCGCGAGCAAGCCACATAGAACTGATCATGCGAAAAACAGTCCTGCCTAAAATCAATACCAGCGTATTTTAAAGTTTGACCCTGAGCCTTATTGATGGTCATGGCAAAACAAACTTTTAGGGGAAATTGAAGCTTTTTGAAGTCATAAGGTAAGTCACTGGGAATCATGGGAATACGCGGCACAAACACTGTTTCGCCATGGGCACACCCAGTCAAAATGATGGCCTCAACCAGATTACGATGCAGCATTTTTACTTGTAACCTGGTTCCATTACACAATTTGGGTGGTCTTAAATTCCGAAGGAGCATGACCTTGAAGGAGGTGTACCTTTCTTCAGGATAAGCCTATGATATGTTAGCCCCGCTGGTCTTAATGAATTTCAAAACTCAACTGGATAGTTTACAGCATCATCATTATTGCATACCGTATCAACAGAGTCATTGAAATGAAATAAGCTTAAGCAGAAAAAGTATGATAACAAAGAACGCAAAAAGATTACCAAAATATCGCAAGAATTACGAAACTTCGATAAAATACAGTGCTGCACTGATCGCTTAGGTAGACTCGGTGTGGGTTGGAGTGGGGCGCGCTCGACGTACAGCGCGTCATGCTCGGGTTTTAACGTATCTGATCCGACGCGGGATGGACGTTTCGAAAGCGCTGTGCTTGGTGCGTGCACCGGATCAAGTACATTTGTTTAAAACATTTATCTTCTTACGCATAAACACTCGATTAGCTAATCTATAAATATAAATATTTTTTTCAAATGAAAAAATGTTTTGAAATTTGTTTGAAAATTCTGAAACATGTTTATGTTTATTTTATCTTATCTCTTAAGTCAAAAAACTTAACAGCCTTAAATGAATGGTTTCGGCAAAATGGTATTTTAATGATACATTGAACCCCTTGCGAATTTTTCAAAATCGTTGCTGAGTGTGCGTTTCTCTGCATCAGCCCTTAACACTAATGGTATATCGGCCTACCCTGATTAGGCCATATTCACTACGCTGGCCCAGTGCAGGTTGGCGGATTCACATACACTATCGTATTTCTTCTCCGGAAATATGTAGGTTTCCTCATGAAGTTTTCCTGCACCGAAAAGCCAGTGGTATTATCCATGCGTAAGTTTCAAAGAACTAATTGGAACGGGCTCGCCCGGGTTCGAACCCGCGACCCCAAGAATGTGAGTCGAGCTTGATCTCACTGAAGCTACCACAGCTTGAGCTGAGTGTAAGTTTACACCACTCAAAATTTAGTTTAGGCATTTAAAAGTAAGTTAATTTAATATTAAAAATTAATTTAGCAGCTTAGGCTGTACAGTATCTATAATAATTATTTTGAATATTTTTGTATGAAGTGATTCCACACTTATGGTATTTCTATGTTTTTAAAGCTTAAACAGGAAGAAAAATTATGACCTCCGGCAGGACTCGAACCTGCATACGAGCAGTCGCTATGGGTTTCCGTCCCAACTGCTTTGCCAATTAAGCTACAGAAGTCTCTGCCTAAGACGCCAAATTTCCGAACCTGTTATAAGCTACCAACTAAAGCGTTGGTGGCGCCATCTGTAAATTTTTGTAACACAAATATTTACCCAAGCCGAAACCGTTGCAGGTTCCAAGGCCTGACGAGAGAAGTCGCACTGGCTATACTATTTTGAATATTTATATAGTATAGCCAGTGCGACTTCTCTCGTCAGGCCTTGGAACCTGCAACGGTTTCGGCTTGGGTAAATATTTGTGTTACAAAAATTTACAGATGGCGCCACCAACGCTTTAGTTGGTAGCTTATAACAGGTTCGGAAATTTGGCGTCTTAGGCAGAGACTTCTGTAGCTTAATTGGCAAAGCAGTTGGGACGGAAACCCATAGCGACTGCTCGTATGCAGGTTCGAGTCCTGCCGGAGGTCATAATTTTTCTTCCTGTTTAAGCTTTAAAAACATTTAATAATTATGTCCGTCAAACAGTCGTCTGCGTGGACCTACAAAAAAATAGCCTATGTCCGTTTCCGAACCTTATGTTATAACTACCTATCCAAAAATGCAGCTCCATCTGTTCAGCCGACCAATAAATACGCCCATCCCCGTCCCCATTTCCAGCCTCATCCCTATAAGCGCCCCCTTCCCCATCCCCATTCCGATACCAAATGTCATTTTAATATGAACACGCCCATCCCCGTCCACATCCTCGTTCCCTCCCTCATCCCCATCCCGAACCCCATTCCATCCCCACCCCCATCCTGATTTCAACTTTCATCTTAATATGGACACGCCCATCCCCGTTCCCAGCCTCATCCACATCCACATCCCATCCCCACCTGTCCCCACCAAATCCCCACTCCATCCCCACCCCATCCCCATCCCCATCCCGATACCAATTGTAATCTTAATATTAACATGCGTATCTCCGTCCCGTCTCCGTTCCCAGTATCATTGACACCCCCACCCCCACCCCCATCCCCACATCTATCCCCATCCCTATACCAAATTTCATTTTAATATGTACAGCCGTTACAAAGTTAAGGAGAAACAAACGTACTATCACTAAAACTTAGTTTTTTTTAATACTAACGGGAGCTGATTTTGAAAAAACTGTGACACCCGTATCTTCTTATTTTTCTAGTAAAATATGTATACCAAGTTTTGTATCAATCGAACCAGAGAATAAAAAGTTTCATACAAACTTTAACACCCCATTTAACCCCCTTCGGGGTTGATTTTCGAAAAATCCTTTTCTAGTGGGCGTTTACACCTCTCCAAAAACATACCCTCCAAATTTCAAGTCTCTACGTTTAGCGGTTTGGGCTGTACGTTGTCTATATGTCAGTCAGTCAGTCAGTCAGTCAGTCAGTCAGGACAAAGCCTTTTATAGTTATAGATGTCTATAATAATATAATATACCCCACTATAATATACATCACTTAAAGACTTAGGACATTTCCCTTAAGCAGCTAGCCTGTGGTACAAATTTCCCATACCTCCTTGTATGATCGAGTCCAAAATGTCTCAAGCCTTTAGTTAAATTGTAATTTAAAAAATAAAAAAACCCAAACAAAAAACAATTGTTTTTAAATTGTTATATTTGTTTTTAATGGGCTTATGTTTGTACACCATCACACCTGATGTTAAACGTAGATGCGGTCTATGGAGCACGCTTGCCTAGAAGAAACCGATTCACTCGCGACTTGAAAACACCCAGATTGTATCTATTGTATCACTTGGGAAGCATATTCCACTGTTTAGCGATATAAATAAGTTCAACATGTTTTACTCTCTACCGCTGCACTGCGTCATCTTTATGCCGGGCATATAGCCGTAACATTACTATTTAGAAACGACACGCCTAATGCGCGCCAGCCGCCGTTAAAGACATCTGACTGTGCTTAAATAATAATCGAGCTGCTGTAATACTGAGGGAGGGATAGTTTACCTGTACTCGGAGCAGAGAGTGGAGCAACTTTGGCAGTTCAGCGATATTGATGTTGCGGCAGATTCATGACCTATTTTGTGTAATTAATAAATCTCAACTCGGGAAGTCCTTCCCTGCTATAAGGTTGAGGAAAGCGATGGCTGGCACATGCATCAACTCGTAAACTGGTGCTGCTTGCGGGAGCTGGATTACTCGGAGCATGAGCATGTGGGGGGGGGGGGGGGGGGGGTTAGAGAGTCCAGGCCCCTAGCTTTTATGTTAATAAGAGTAAAATAGATGACAAAAATTTAAAATTTTGACCATGGGCACGGATCGCACAGTCTGTGGAGGTGAGAAACAAATTTAAGAAAAACAGGAACTACCCAAATAGGTACCAATTTTCATCAATATAACTTTCAAAACAAAGAACTTCCATAGAAAGTTTCATCCCCCATTTTACCCTCTTAATTCAGCCCTGTCACAAAATCCGTTCTTAGCTAACGTCTCCTAGCTATAGTACTACCAACCTGCCAAATTTCAGCTTCAGAGATCACGTAGTTTTCAAGATTTCGTGTTTAGTCAGTGAGTGAGTAAGTGATTTTCGCTTTTATGTATATAGATAGATTCGCACTCTCCCGCGATTTCACCCGAGATTCCTGGGATATAATAGAACGTAGCCTATGTGGTATTCCAAAGTACGAACTACCTCTTTATATAATTTCACCCAAATCTGTACAGCCGGATCACAACTGTTGAGTCTAACAATAAAAATGCAAAAATGTTAGGGAGTTGCAGCAATATTTTCAAGCAGCAATCTCTGAATATATTGTACGAGTGTTGTGTATCGCTCCATCCTTTAGTTCAACGCCCGCGTCTGCATAATATCGCTTCTTATTTGCAAATGTTCGCAAGGAGCTGAAAAGTAGCTGAAAACGCGAGCAGTATGCTTAAGATTTTTAATATAACTCGAACACTTGAAGTGACATGTATATTTAGTTGTTAGTTGCAAGCGTGGGGATTGTTACAAAAAATTATGGCTGTATTATTTTTTTTTTTTCGTGGAATAAAATAAAACATTTTGTGCCCGTGAGCGTCCTCCGTAGACATCCTGGTCCTATGCCAATATAATCCACGTTCGACCCGCGATCTTTGCAATATCGTCGATCCAGCGAGCTGGTGGACGTCCATCGCTTCGTTTATCGGTTTTTCCGCTGCCAATGCACCGTTGTCGTGACGTTTTAGTCCACCTGCTATAACCCCTCAACATGGCAACATGTCTGTAAATAAATAATAACATCATATTTATAAATTTGAATTTGTTACCCGTGGTAGTCTAGTGGGAGACTAATCTAGTGGGAGACCGCTTGAGTCGGAATCGTGAGGGTTCCATCCCGGACTTGGATCCTGCAGCTTGTCACTTTGTTGTCTCGCTTGTCGAACGGATGGTCAAACCATTGGCTTTTCGATGAAGGAAAACATCGTTATGAAAATGTATACGAATAGAGAAGAAATTCAATGGCGTATATGAATGCACTAACCTGCAACTGGGCCAGCGTGGTAGATATGGCTGCTAGTATAGTATTATACAATAATCTGTATATACAGCCCTTGTAGGATACAGGCTTAAATATCTAACTGTGAGCTGTTTAAATTGAAAATTGAGGAAATTGAAATGAATACATTGGTGTCGATTCTGTTGCACCGCTCACTAAACGAAACTTAATTTGACAGGACGAAACCTGTTGACATCCTTTTCTAACATATTGAAATGAAATGAGACGCGTATAATTTTAGTCCAGTCAGATTAGTTTAGTTTAGTGAGCGGTGCAACAGAATCGACACCATTGTGGTCGATTCTGACGGTTTTAATTGACAGTTCTAAACTAATTAAAATATTGCTGTCACTTTTTTACTAGGCACGTTAGCTAAGGACAGCAATACTTTAGTAAGTTTAGTTCTGTCAACTTAAACCTTCAGAATTGACCACATTGAATACCTTAATTTGAAATAATACCGCCAAAGCTTCAACTGCCCCTTGGGGAGGATTGTACCCAGCGGTGGGATGATAAAGGCTGTAGAATAATGTTCATAACGTATATTTTATTGTATGTATTAATAGTTTTATCATTGACCACACATCGATAGTTTATTTTCGTGTCAGAGAGCTAACCCTATTTTTTTTCAATTATTTACGTAACTGGACCTAATTTAATTAAGGATGAGGATGAGTTGATATTTAGAATTGTTTCTAAATATAATTATTACTTCGACTCAGGTTAGGTCGTCCAAAGGACTTTTATGCTGCTACGAGTTCGCTACGATCGAACATTTCTACAGGACCACAAAAAATTTTTTTTTTTCAGCTTGCCTTGTGCTTTGACTTGTCTACATTATGCCTCCTATATCCCAATGCTAGTAATGAAAAGAGTTTAGTAAGTTAAAAGTAGAAACATCTATAAATTACAAACTAGTTTTCCAGCTAACCTTCGCGTAACAAACCCTATAATCTATATTTAAAAGCACATTCTGCGAATTTAATTTAAACTTCTCGACTGGCAACACAATGCACGGCCATGTGACGGCCAGTTCTGCCAACTTTCAGACAAAAAGTATTGAAAAAAGCGGAATGTGGCGCGTAACTTTGAATACTGTTACATTCAAATGCAACTTTTATGTTTATTTTGTAGAGCTCACACCTGTCCAGCGCAGTGGAATATCAATACAATACAATAGTTGATTGATAACACCAAAGTTACACGTTAAATTTCATTGATTGATTGATTGATTAACTCTTTATTGTTCACACCAAGAATTACACAGAAATAATTTAATAAACTTCAATATTGGAACAAGTGGCGGGCTTATTGCTTAAAGCAATCTCTTCCAGGCAACTTTTAGATGGAGATGATTTTTAGAATGCATAGAAGACGGAGTGTGCAAGAAAAGAAAAGTGTGTGAAATCATAAACATGTACCATAATATTATTCTAACATATAAAAAAAAATGTAATAGTAAAAATACATACTATTACATACTAATACTTAAAATACCTACAATATTTATAATAAACTAATATATAAAACATAAATATTCATTATGTATGTCACAAAAAGAATAACTTAATAAATTGAAATAATTATGAAATAATGCGCGCGCAGGTTGACATTTACTTCAGCGGCATAAGAACTCTTTGTTGGTATTACAAAAAAACTGTAAGTACTACCCGGCTATATTAAAAGTGACTTTACCGGGTTATACCTATTATAGCACCATGTGCCGTAATGTAAAGTAAAAAGTACGCGTGCGTAATAGCTTGGATTATGAGCCTAAAACCGATGCAATAAGATCCACTTTACGAGCAAGTGTCATGAAAAATAAATTCTCAATCAGTCACCCAATATCACCCAATCAGCTATCAACAGTGGGTCAAAATCGACAGTGATGTCAAAGGGTGATGTTGATTTGTATTGCTTTTCTGGTTTATAAAACCTACTTAGTCAAACAAACCAATTGTGTTTTTGTTTCATTTATACGGGAATACTCACGTTTAATTAGAGCTAAGTGCTAAGCAGGACGCAGCTGCACGCGCGTCGGGCTCTGTTTTCGCTCTTTGAAAAAGGTCACCAGATGTGATCGAAACTAGAGTCCGAAGTCCGAAGTCTGGAGTATCCGATTTAATTAAACGTGAGTATTCCCGTATAAATAAAACACAAATGTGTCAAAACCACGTCAATTATGGTAGCTAGGATACCATCTTTGAGACTTGGAGTGACGATCTACTCTTACCACCTCCTACTGTAGAATGGAGTAGCTGGAAGTAAAAAGCCAAAGATGAAGCCTACGTCCTGCAGGCCTAACATGCGCACCGCGAGAAAATTTTCTCAATTCTACAAAACAGGAGAAGGCTACGAATCTGTATAAGTTTGTCTCGTTTTCGCACGACATAAAGACACGACAAAATTTTCTCGTGGTGCGCACGTTAGCCCTGCAGTAGACTATGTTACACTAATTACGACTGAAAACACTATCTGAAACTCTCACGGTTGTTTATTATAGTTGACGGTTGAAGAGGTTAGTGGGTCACAGTTATTTGTTGCTTGATTGATTAACGGAGTGATTAGTAATTGTAGTGGTAGGACTCTACTGCAGAGTCCGCCTGGGGAAGTACCACACCTTTGCCAGTTATTCAACTGCCAAGCAGTAGTGTGCAAGCATTACTGTGTTCCGGTTTGAAGGGCAATGTTACCAGAGAAATTACTCGGTATGAAGAGATTTAACATGTAATATCTCAGGGTAACGAGCGCAGTGCAGCGCGGCGCAGGATTGTGTTCGCTAGTTCACAATTCTAGCACTGCTACTGTTAGTGGCAGGCGTGACGCTTACCATCAGGTGAAAGTCTTGCTCGTCTCGTCACTTGACAGTATAAAAAAAAATATGTTCCGTCAATAATAGTAGATCTGTAAATACGACTGCCATAACCCCCCAAATACTTGGCAGGCGGCTTGGGGATCGCAGAATGCTCGTTAAAGATAACCGAGAGGACACTGCCACCCGTCCTCCGGTGGTTCGGGATGCAGTTTTAGGACTTCCCAGGTGCAACCTATTTTAGGTTCAAATTGTAATTAAATAAATTAATAGTTTGACAGCGCCATCTAGCCTCAAACTAAGCAAAGCTTGTACTATGGGAACCAAATACAGCAGCTGATAAAATACTTTTTTTTAATAAACGCATATTTATAATAAAAAATAACAACCATACATAGTAGCGCTCGTGGCGTAGCTTGTCTAGGTGATTCTAAACGATCACCGATGTTAAGCAACGGACGGTCCGGTCAGTCTTCGGATGGGGACCGTGAGTGGCATTTATTTCTGAGTGCTACCGTGGATGATGACACGTTAACTTGTTGGCCCCGGTTGTTTGTTCTAGTTTCTATAACAACAACCGTCAGCCATGTCAGAGGCCTTCGGGCGGCTCATTAACTCTGACACTAGGGCTGGCCACTCAGCCTATACGAACTTACTTACTTACTTACAACCATACACAGAACAAACCTCTACGCCACAAAAATGCTTGTCCTGGGTGGGGATCGAACCCACGCCTTACAGCTCTGCAGGCAGACATCCTACGAACTAAGCTATAAGGCAGTGATTACACTATAAGGTTATTATCGCTCGATGTTAATTCATCGAAGCAGTGCAGCGCTTCACTGCAGATAAATTCAAAGTGATTCAGATGATTCTCAGATAACAATGTAACCACTACCATTCTAATCTAAAAATGGAACCCACGCCCTACAACTCTGCAGGCAGACATCCTACCAATTAAGCTATAAGGCAGTGATTACACTATAAGGTTATTATCGCTCGAAGTCAATTCGTCGAAGCAGTGCAACGCTTCACTGCAGATAAATTCAAAGTGATTCAGATGATTCTCAGATAACAATGTAACCACTACCATTCTAATCTAAAAATGGAACCCACGCCCTACAACTCTGCAGGCAGACATCTTACCAACTAAGCTATAAGGCAGTGATTACATTATAAGGTTATTATCGCTCGATGTCAATTCATCGAAGCAGTGCAGCGCTTCACTGCAGATAAATTCAAAGTGATTCAGATGATTCTCAGATAACAATGTAACCACTACCATTCTAATCTAAAAATGGAACCCACGCCCTACAACTCTGCAGGCAGACATCCTACCAACTAAGCGATAAGGCAGTGATTGCATTATAAGGTTATTATCGCTCGATGTCAATTCATCGAAGCAGTGCAGCGCTTCACTGCAGATAAATTCAAAGTGATTCAGATGATTCTCAGATAACAATGTAACCACTACCATTCTAATCTAAAAATGGAACCCACGCCCTACAACTCTGCAGGCAGATATCCTACCAACTAAGCTATAAGGAAGTGATTACATTATAAGGTTATTATCGCTCGATGTTAATTCATCGAAGCAGTGCAGCGCTTCACTGCAGATAAATTCAAAGTGATTCAGATGATTCTCAGATAACAATGTAACCACTACCATTCTAATCTAAAAATGGAACCCATGCCCTACAACTCTGCAGGCAGACATCCTACCAACTAAGCGATAAGGCAGTGATTACATTATAAGGTTATTATCGCTTGATGTTAATTCATCGAAGCAGTGCAGCTCTTCACTGCAGATAAATTCAAAGTGATTCAGATGATTCTCAGATAACAATGTAACCACTACCATTCTAATCTAAAAATGGAACCCACGCCCTACAACTCTGCAGGCAGACATCTTACCAACTAAGCTATAAGGCAGTGATTACATTATAAGGTTATTATCGCTCGATGTCAATTCATCGAAGCAGTGCAGCGCTTCACTGCAGATAAATTCAAAGTGATTCAGATGATTCTCAGGTAACAATGTAACCACTACCATTCTAATCTAAAAATGGAACCCACGCCCTACAACTCTGCAGGCAGACATCCTACCAACTAAGCGATAAGGCAGTGATTGCATTATAAGGTTATTATCGCTCGATGTCAATTCATCGAAGCAGTGCAGCGCTTCACTGCAGATAAATTCAAAGTGATTAAGATGATTCTCAGATAACAATGTAACCGCTACCATTCTAATCTTTCCCCAGCAGAGATTATGCACGGCTGTAAAATTTAACGCGCCACAATAAAGTAGTGAAGCAGTGAAGCTAAGTCCCGGCGCACACCGCGCAGCTATAACTCGCGTGCCATGTGCGCCAAGCTTATACTGGATACAGTGTGGCGAGGGTGTTTCTCACTGGCAACTTGGCAAGAATGAGTAAAATATTATAATTAAGTTACCTATAACTGTACCAGAAAGAGTAGAAAAAATATGGGGGCCTAACTTTCTATGCCATATATAATATATAATATACATATATAATATAGCCATTTAAAGCCCAACAAGTAGTTTTGGAAAACTCAGCCCTTATACAGCTGATTTTCTGATTAAGGAATTTACTGAAGTACTTAATTATAATTTTTTAATAATTTAATTTGATGACGAGATATGGTGTGATGCTCAACGTTTACTATTTAATTATAATAAGCTTTTGAAATTCCACCTATTAATAAATGATATTCTATTCTATTCTATTCTATGCAAACTCTTCAAAATGACGTATAACTTGGCAACACTGAATAATATTTTGTATTGAAAACAGTTCGTTTCCAGCTGTAGAACAGATTGGTAGTTTTGGCGGGAACATGGAAAAATCATGTCACTGTATTCTATTATTTTCTTAAGGTTGTGTTTTTTTCGCTAATTAATTATTATAATGATGGCGTTTTATTTATTGAGTGTTGAATTACATGCACAAGTGTGGGTAAGTGATATAATTTTGTCAACATGTCTTTTCGTGTTGTTTTTAAAATTCCTTATAGCAAAGTCGTCTCAACATTATTAAGGCATGACTTGGACTTGACTGTGACTAATTTCGTGTGACTAACTGTGATTTCATGACATATATTTGATTTGATACTTTATATACTTACTTAATTTTATAACTAGACAATTCGTATTATACTTGACACTGCGGCAGAATGCACAAAGTGCGATGCCAATAATTAAGAAAAAAAAGAAGTAAAAGTTCAGAAAAAGTTTGTATTTTTTGACCACTAGATTATATTTTGACTGTACTGTGTGTTTTAGTGTGACATAGCGTAGGACAGCTGGTATTGGTTGAAAGCGGAAAATCGAAGATTGGGCTAAGTGACGTCCAATAGGAGAGTCCTGAACATTCAGCAGTGGATTGTGATAGGCTGAATAAATGACGATAATGAATAAAGTGATTGTATACTAAGAATAATCGATAACCGATGGGGAAGAAAAGTTCTAGAGTGGCGACAACGGACCGGAAGACGCAGCGTAGGTAGGCCTCGCACTAGGCGTACCGACGACATTGTGATCGCGGGCAACCGGTAGATGCATATCGTAGAGGTTGGTTGTCGTACACTGTGGCGGTCTAATGGCTCAGGCCTTCGTTCAGCAGTGGACGTCTTCCGGCTGATGATAATGATTGTATACTAAGAATCTATACAATATGTATAGATACTTAATATATAACTTTTACTGTATAGCTAAAGTACATAGCTAATTAGACTCACCTTCGCATATCTCAAAGTAATGATCGCCAATGCATTAATGCCCGGACAACGCAATGTTCTTGGGTAGACGCTATCTCTTACCATCAGGAGAGCTTCTCGTTCGTCTACTTTTGAAACTAGATAATTCTTAAATGCCGTAAAATGCACAACGTGCGACGCCATAACATCCCCGAAAAAACCTGCATCAAATAAAAAGCACCCAACGATATTTTCATAGAATAGAGCACAAAATCCATCATAAAAATGTAAATTAAATAAACACATTATGTCAACGTGAAAGCAAAAGAAATAATCATAATTTTAGCTGGTATGAGTGAGATTACGCCAACACGCCTCTTTGATGTCGAGAGCTTGGAACGGGTGATTCTTTCACGTTATGTGTAAATCCTGTGGAGAAGGTCGGAATTCATTTATTTGAGTCATCATAATACATCATCACTCAAATATTTTTAACGAGAAAGTAACTCTGTTTTGTTGTTGCCTCATCATTATTATCATCAGCCAGAGCTTGTCCATTGCTGGATGAAGGCCCCTTAATATTCCCCACGCTTAGCAGGCGGCTTGGGGATCGCAGAATGCGCTGTTGCTCGTCCTCCGGTGGTTCTGGGTGCAGTTTTAAACATACCCAGGTCCAGGTGTTGTTGCCTATTCAAGAATAAAAACGACTGAACTGGATATTGTACATTTTTGAAAGGTTTTTTCTTATCACACTCACTCATCAGCCAGAAGACGTCCACTGCTGGACGAAGGCCTCCCCCTTAATAGGGAGGGGTTGCCATAATCCCCACGCTTGGCAGGCGGCTTGGGGATCGCAGAGTGTTACCACCGTTAACTAAGAGGACGCTGCTGCCCGTCCTCCGGTGGTTCTGGATGCAGTTTTAGGACAAATAAAAATACAAATAGTTACCCATACCCAGGTCCTTATCTTATCACTAAAACATTATTCAACTTATCTTAGGCACCTTAGTTTTCGGCTTCCAGCTACTGCAATCAATCCTATGCGTATCTACCTGGTCTCAAGGCGGTGCTAGACGTTACATTTATCGCTTCATATTCTCCACTATAAAACACGCCTACCTCAACTGTAATTGATTCTGTGACATTATGGCCTATTCACTGCCAGTTCAGCAAGAAAATACCATATGAAAATACGCCTTACAATGTTCACCTTCACCTTGTAATATCGAAAGTTTGGAGATAAAAGTAAAAATAAAAACGAAAGATGAATTCTACCAAATTCTACTACAGTAAATGGGCGCTTTTTGTCTTAATTTAGAAAATAAAACCTATGATCATAAAGTATAGCTTCAAGCCAACATGCATCTTTTACTAAAATAAATCCACGATATTTCTCCATTAAATTAAAACGTCATAATAACAATTTCAATGGCTCCGTCATGGCTCTACCGAATCAAAACAATGTGGGAAAGGACGTCGCCTTTTATATTTATTTCGGGTAGAGCCCCTATACAAGCGTGTTTTAAAATGTCTTCAGAAATATCTTCTTATAACCTAAATTGCTTTTTATCCAAGACACCCGACAACAATGGGGATTATGGCAACCCCTCCCTATTAAGGGGAGACCTTCGCTCAGCAGTGGACGTCTTCTGGCTGGTGAGTGAATGGCTATATCTTGATATATATATATATATACATTGGGAGGTACATTTATTACACACAGCGCCATCTAGCTCCATACTAAGCAAAGCTTGTATTATGGAAACCAGATAGCTGATAGAATACTTATATACATATTTTATTCGTAAATACATACTTATAATACATACTACACCCAGACACAGAACAAACATCGATGTACGACACAAAAAAAATTGTCCTGGGTGGGGATCGAACCCACGCCCTACAGCTCTGAAGGCAGACATGCTACCAACTGAGCTATCAGGCTGTCAAGCTGTGCTAGCTGTGTGAGCTGTGGGCTGTGATAGTTTGTTACTTCATTCACAAGATTCAAGACTGAGCAATGATCTGGGTAAACGGTCAATGCAGTCTTTACTTCAACTACTGAGTGCAGTCTCTTTTATCTTCCACACTTTCATGTCAAACGTAAAAATAAGCTGTTATGTGGACTGAAACTTACCATTTAGTTAACGTCCGTCCTCTCACACTTACTGCTTGTCCAAACTGCCGAAAATTTTAAGATCTATGGTCAACCTTTGTTGTGATCAGGTAGCATAAAGACAGACAGAAAGACAGCGACTTTGTTTTTCTAATAATAGTCTAATCATAAACGCCAACCGCTCTCACTAGCGCCAGCTGTATAAACTCAAAGACTCATGCGCAATATAATTTTTATCGCGTCGGCGTTTCGTAGAAAGCGACTTATGATTTACAAGCCGACCACCATGCTGTCGCCATATGGCGGTCATGGTGAACATTTTCAGAATCGGTTTATGGTGAAAAAGAAAGAGTTGGGATTTGTTTGGACAGATAGAAAGATAACAATTATAAAGAGTGTAGTGATTCTGTACGAAGGGTGTTTAGAAAGCTATTAGTAAGCAAACATCAAATATAAAATTAAAATACATATAAATTTATTTGACATAAATAAATAGGTACAAAATTAGATTTGTACCCAGTGGCTCTAAACTAGTGTACATCGTGCGCCTATATTACCTATCATCATCATCTTCGGCTAACATTAGTCCACAAACTGTAGATAGGCCTCTCCTAATGCCGGCCACACTCAATGTCGCACACTCACTCTCTCTGTGTTCACTTAGTCCGGGGGGAATCCGGTGAGCGATTCTCCATACAAACGTATACCCCGATTTTCTTCCTGGATAAGAGCAATTTTTATTATGCCTCAAAAGCAATTTTTTTTTATAAATTATAGTATGTAGACATGTCTTGTCATTAAATTTTTTTTAGCTACTAACTAACTACTAGCTAGAAGGAATTTGGTAGCTACAGCTACCAGATACGATTAAAACGCTCGCGGATGCATAAACGATTAAAACGGTAACAGCCCTTATAAGAGCTAGAGGGAATTTGGTAGCTACAGCTACCAGATACGATTAAAACGCTCGCGGATGCATATACGATTAAAACGGTAACAGCCCTTATAAGAGCTAGAGGGAATTTGGTAGCTACAGCTACCAGATACGATTAAAACGCTCGCGGATGCATATACGATTAAAACGGTAACAGCCCTTATAAGAACTAGAGGGAATTTGGTAGCTACAGCTACCAGATACGATTAAAACGCTCGCGGATGCATATACGATCAAAACGGTAACAGCCCTTATAAGAGCTAGAGGGAATTTGGTAGCTACAGCTACCAGATACGATTAAAACGCTCGCGGATGCATATACGATTAAAACGGTAACAGCCCTTATAAGAGCTAGAGGGAATTTGGTAGCTACAGCTACCAGATACGATTAAAACGCTCGCGGATGCATATACGATTAAAACGGTAACAGCCCTTATAAGAGCTAGAGGGAATTTGGTAGCTACAGCTACCAGATACGATTAAAACGCTCGCGGATGCATATACGATTAAAACGGTAACAGCCCTTATAAGAGCTAGAGGGAATTTGGTAGCTACAGCTACCAGATACGATTAAAACGCTCGCGGATGCATATACGATTAAAACGGTAACAGCCCTTATAAGAGCTAGAGGGAATTTGGTAGCCACAGCTACCAGATACGATTAAAACGCTCGCGGATGCATATACGATTAAAACGGTAACAGCCCTTATAAGAGCTAGAGGGAATTTGGTAGCTACAGCTACCAGATACGATTAAAACGCTCGCGGATGCATATACGATTAAAACGGTAACAGCCCTTATAAAAGCTAGAGGGAATTTGGTAGCTGTAGCTACCAAATTCCCTCTCTCCTCTAGCTACCTCTAGCTTACAAGAGCCGTTACCGTTTTAATCGTATAAGTTATTAGGTTAAAATCTTTCCGAGTAGATTATATCCTGAAAATACAATAATAAGTTTCTTCTCGGCAAGCGTGCTCCATCTTAGATTGCATAATTAATTGATAACAGGACATTAGACAAAAGCAAACCTATTAAATATTAAAAAGGAACTAAATCATAAAACGACAATTATCAAGATTTACCATGTAATATATCCCTAGAGTTCTATCGAACAGACTGTAGCCCACGTGGCTCACGTTGTCACGAGTGTGTCTCGTCGTGTAGATATCTTGTTCTGACAAATGCAGCACTCGACCGTGCAATTATAGTGCAGGAGACAGTTGTCTTTGCAACTTTACCTCGTAAAAATATTTACTTTGCCACCGCGATACTTCTGGTATACATGATACTCTATTTAATTTTTAACTAGCTGCGTTCGGCTGTTTTATCCGCGTGAAGATGAAAAACGGCGATGATTACAAAAGTAGCCTTTATGCTATTTCGGGAAATATGCTATCCCGTAGCCATTCCGAGTTTCATCTAAATCCGTTCGGCTGTTTAGGCCTGAAGAGGAAACAAACTTAGACACACACACGTACCTACAATCTTTCGCATATCTAATATTTCTTAGTGTGATTTATTCTTAACTATTATGACGATAATCTTTCACCTCCATAGATATAATATAAAGGCAGTTGCAGAGAAAATATGTGAATGCCCCTAAGTGAGTCAATTTTGCATGTCATACGCGAATTACTAACGCAAAATACGTAAAAAATTGGTCTCCTCAATCTTTTATCTTTCTTCCTGGAAAAGGCAGGAAAACTAGAAAATTACCAATTTAACAGGGGGCTAATTTAATATTATTATTTTAAAACTTTAATTTCAAGTTAATAAACCTTAATTAATATGGACTATAGAAAATAACTGTTGAGAGTTGACCCACAATAATACGCTCTTAAAAAATATACAACTGACTTCAACTTCGAATACCTGTATGACATCTTCATATTTTCTAGTAATTTTGATTTTAAAACCAAACTGCTGAACCGATTTCGATAAAAATTATATGGGATCACCTCTGAAGTATTACCTACCAAACAAAAAAAATACATTAAACCAGTTCATAATTGGCGGAGTAATCGCGTAACATACATACAAATAAAAACATACAGACGAATTGAGAACCTCCTTTTTTGGAGTCGGTTGAAAACAGTCCATCCCATCCCAACATCGAGATCCGTGCGCTCAATACCAGCTTTTCAATGCTCGCTCGCCGCTCTGTAGTAATCCTGCGTAACCCTATCGACTGCAGTGACCACAATTTACTATAGTAAAAGATTTTTTGGGTGAAAAAGTGAAAATATGTTTTTTTCTTTAAAGTGGCTTAATAATACTAGAAGTTCGCAGAAAACTGAGCGAGCCTCATACTTTCCAAGCCAATTTGCCTCATATTATTTAACCTTGATATGTAAAGGAGGATTTTCCGGCACACTTTAAAAATTAAGAAGCGCATGTCTGTCGTAGTCAAAATTTGAAGTGAAAAAAATACCACGGATCAAAAAAATTTTTACTATGATGTTTTTGACTGGCAAGTATAATCAGCGCCATCTATCGAGTCGAAGAGACATATTTTTTTATATGAACTATTTTGCTTGCATATTTTATAAAGTTATTATCAGATCTACGGTTTATAATAAATAATGTTTTGTGATTCAACGAAACCTAAACTTAATAATAATCTAAGACACACATTATAATCCTGGACTTTGGACTTGGGTGGGTATGTCCTAAAACCGCATCCAGAATCATCGGAGTACGGGCAGCAGCGTCCTGTTAGTTACCGGTGGTAACACTCTGCGATCCCCAAGCCGCCTGCCAAGCGTGAGGATTATGGCAACCCCTCCCTATTAAGGGTGAGACCTTCGTCTAGTAGTGGATGTCTTCTGGCTGATTCAACATCACGAAATATGGATATTTCCTTACGAAATAAACATGTAGCAAAAATTTGCAACACGGGGTTGTATGAAAAAAAAAATATCCGCCGTCAATTGTTGACAGATTATGATTATGTGACGACATCATTAATAATCGAGACTGGAACCACTATCCAGATGAGCGGCGTTCAAAGAAACATGCTCAGCAATAAGTAAGAAAACGTCATTCAACTGTACAGTGACATCATTTCGAGCTGTACAGTATACAGGTGCAAATCCATATAAATCGGTAGCATAAACACCACTGAATTTTTCCTTATGATGTTTTGTTTTAACAAAAGCCAGCAAATCTGATAAAAAAATACGTGTTTAAAACGAACAAAAATAATAGATAAAAAAAATAAAAAAATAAAGAAATAGATAAATGATAGTTGTTTACATATTTAAATGCCTTTTATACGATTGTCGAGGATTTATTGTCTACACAAACCTAAAGTAGGTTTTTAGACAATAGAACAAATATTGTATGATAGATTTTAAGATTCGATAAATAAAATAAAATAATAAAAAAAATGATTTTAAACATCAAAAAAATAAATGTTAGTCACACTACAGTACACAGACACACCTGTAATCTGATCGTGACTTGTATAAAACAATTTGTTTAGACCGGTTTTCAATTTGCGTTGCAGTGATAGGGTTAAAAAAGTACCCGCATCCCGGATTACAGGTGTAATGAATAGAAAAAGCTTTCTGTGTTTCCTAAATTCAATCCAGATTTAAATTTACATACCGAAGAACGTTCCGAGAGACTTCTTAAAATTCTATTACTGCATCAACCTATCCCCTACGTGCAGTCTCATTTGAAGCCTGGGCTATTCTACCACGTTGGCCCATTGTGTGGGTAGGCAGATTTAATTAACCTATTGAATTTCTTGTCCAAACTTTATGTATAAAATATACATATGGGTATACACCATTACATTTTGTCGAATAATATAATAGATAATAATAATAATTAATTAAAATATAATGATTTACCATTGATTTGTATACAAGGTGTGGCGTAATGAATGGATAACCAACAGATGGGAGACATCATAGTGTCCAAGAAAATCAAAACTTGTGTTCCGTAAAAGTTGCATAGTTTTCGAGCTATTTGCAATTCGAGTTGTTCGACTAAGTTTGCAAATCAAAGAATTTTCTCGATTTGTTTTTGGTTAGTAGCCTTGGTCAGACGTGCAATCGGATGTACGCTGCCATTTTTGTGTCGCGAGTATAATTTTTTGTTTTATATCATCCCCAGTGATACTGGCTATACATTTTTTGACAGGTCAGTCGTGATATTTTTGTTAGTTTCTAAAAAAAAAAAAAACGTAGTTACTATCCTTACTTTCACATTATTAAAATAGCTTATATATTTTGACTTTTACATATTATATATTAATTACTTTTATATATTAATAATATAAATATTAAAATTCATAGCCTAGTATACTCATTTCTCCTAAAATACAGGATTATCTAAGGTAAAGAAGTGTTATAATATACAACATGTAACAAAAACGACAACAACGACTTTCAACGTTTTTGATTACTTAACATTGATGGTTAACAATGGTTAAGCATTGTTTACATGCTGCTTTTATCTTGATCATGTTGTGTACACATGCTTAGGAATATAGTCTAGCTCTGCACCTATTCTCATTTTTGCTTTGAAATGTATTGATTGTATTCTGTTTTGTGTGCCAAATAAATAAATAAAAAGGTTCAACAATACTGAAGGGTATGCAGCGACAGTGATAATGGAATGGACGGGCCCAACGCTTGCAAATCGTTCAAAATTAACAAGTCAACACAATCAAGCATACCTAGCTAAAAGTTTGCATATTACATTTGCCGGAAAATAGAGATAGCGAATCTAATTATTGCATGACAAAAAGAGAACACATTTACATGTATTACAAGTTTGTATTGTCGTATCGTACGGCTCGCATGTCCCAAAGACAGAGTATGACTGACGCGAGAGGAGAGCCGGCGCTCAACATATATTCTTCACAATCCGTGCGCTTACTTCCCGTCCATTAATTTTATCATTGTCGCTGAGGGTATGTATGTACTCATAAGTATGAACAACTTTTACTACCAGACTAACCTTAAATTTTGTGATTAAAATCAGCTGTTCCATACAAAAAGTTCATTGAACTTGGACAAAATGTATGGATCAGCTGATTTTTTCCCGCGATTTCAGGGTTGGCCTCATAATGAAAGTTGTTCATAATGACGAGTATATTATACATACCTTTCAGTATTGTTGAACCTTTTTGTTACACAATGTATACCTATAAGTTTTAGTATTTTTATCAGTACCTATGTGTTTATGTTTTTGAATAAGTCATTTGATTTTAATTTATCCGAGCCTTGCTAAATTTTATGAGCACTTTACCCATAGTCATAGAACGCACAGAAAAATATCACGGCGAGATATTGTTATTACCAGGACATAAATGGGCAAAAAGCGATAATGGCAATACTCTGGTTATCTGTAATAAAAATGGGAGTTTTGGCGGGAACGCGAGAAAATCATGTCGCTGCATTGTATTATTTTCCAAAACTTGTGTTTTTTCGAGTGTTAATGCATAAAAATTGTCGCGTTTTATTCATTTAGTGCTGGTTTACAAGCAAGAGTGTGGGCAAGTGATATAATGTAATGAAACGTGTCTTTTCGTGTTGTTTCCAAAACTCCGAAGAAGCTTGTAGTAAAGTTGCCACGACTTTACTAGGGCATGATTGGACTTGACTGTGACTTACTGTGTATGACTTGGACTGTGACTACGACTCGTTTAACTGGAGAAAGAAGGATCGATGAAGAAAAATGTATTCGGCTGAAGGACTAGTATCCATGGCCAGGAAAACAACCTGTAATAAAAATATTCTCATGCTCCTGAACTATAAGATTGAGTCGTTCGATGTGTTATTGCTAACACTTGCCGTTGTCATCTAATATCGGAGGAAATGATACAATTTTATATTTGTTGTTGTGAACCTGGGTATGTCCTAAAACTGCATCCAGAGCGCCTAACATGCGCACCGCGAGAAAAAATTCTCGATTCTACAAAACAGGACAAGGCTACGAATCTGTATAAGTTTGTCTCGTTTTCGCACGACATAAAGACACGACAAAATTTTCTCGCGGTGCGCATGTTAGCCCTGCAGAACTACCGGAGGACGGGCAGCAGCGTTCTCTCAGTTAACGGTGGTAACCATTCTGCGATCCCCAAGCCGCGTGCCAAGCGTGGGGATTATGGCAACACCTCCCTTTAAGGGAGAGGCCTTCGTCCAGCAGTGGACGTCTTCCGGCTGTTGATGTGATATGTGATGTGTTGTGAACCTGTTCGTTTGACAAACAAAGGTTAATAGAGAAATATTAAAATAAGAACTGGCTCTCAAGTGGAACTGCCGGAACATAATGTTAAGCGCTTGTCGGCATATTTTCAATTTGAAGGTAGTTTTTTAATAGTACATTATGATACGAGTGTGCTATGTTGGTCATTACACTAGAGGCGGTATTATGCGCGCGAGCCGCAGGCGAGCGCGATAAGAAAGCCGAGAGCGTAATGACTAATAGCACAAGAGTTCCATACGACTGTTTTCGTCACACTTGCGAGGAAAAAACAATTTTTTTTCGATAATAATCAACCACACAGCGAAAACGTCAACAAACATTTGCGGAAAATGGCGCCCAAATCAGTAATGCGCGCGCAGGTTGACATTTAGGTACTTCAGCGGCATAAGAACTCTTTGTTGGTATTACAAAAAAACTGTAAGTATTACCCGGCTATATTAAGAGTGCTTCGTACACGTACGTCTAATTGCAGTCACGTACAAACTTGACTTTACCGGGTTATACCTATTATAGTACAAGTGCCGTAATGTAAAGTAAAAAGCACGCGTGTATAATAGCTTGGATTATGAGCCTAAAAGCGATGTCATAAGATCTACTTTACGAGCAAGTGTGTTGAAAAGATTAATTATATTAACACCATGCACCACCTTGCAATGTTTTTCTTTCACTTGCAGCTCAGGCTCGTTGTTGGTAATTGAACTCATGCCCTGTGGTATGAAAGCCACACTTACCACTTGTTATAGTTGCTACGTAATAATTTGTCAATCACCTTGTATGGTTGGAACTAAGTCTACGGTCCATGTAACATTCAGTAACATTTTCCGCGTAAGAAATTTCCTGAAAGTATATCTATCGCTTAACTTGTTCCAGGAAACGACGAGAACCGCTCACCTTACAACCGTAAAACATAATCATTAATCTACGTAATAGGTAACATTCTAGGGCTACCACACTACTTCGTATACTCACCTAATCTAAACGAGACGTCTTCCGTCCCATTGCGTCAAGGTGACACCCCTAGTTATCAGCAACCCTAGCCGCAACCACGCACGTGGTAGCCCTGATATTAATTACCGTGTACGCGTGCGTGTGTGAGTGACGCAAGGGTGTGTGCGTGGTAATGAATTGCTATGTAACGTTGCGAGTGTAAGCAGAACATAACAGAGACTTCATTTCATAGCTGTAATGAAAAAGCTATACAAAGAAAAAAAAACAAGCGAATGTTGATACTGATGTTAATCTACAATAACATGTTTTGAGTTTCCCTCGTGGTCCTATACAATAAAAAAATATGTAAAATTGCTTACAAATAGATTTGAACTCTATGCCATCATGCCAGTGGCTAATATCCCTAGCAGCGCACGTAGTTAATAGTTATTTATGATAGTAGTGCGGTAAGTTAACTCGTATGGTAAGCCCTCGACTTCGTCTCGGGCTTACATTCGTCTACTCGTTTGTAAAAACCAATACCGCACGAGTGCCATACAACGTTTTACAACATATTTGCGAGAAAACAGATAACAGAAATACTTACAACAGATAATGAGGCAAACTTTATTATTTTGTTATTATTATATCGGCCGGAAAGTCGCAACTAATACCTTCTTGACACTGGCAAATGCTCAAAGTGCGATGCCATAATCCTCCTAGGAGGAACGAAGTAAAAAAAACTTCTTTCTAAAGTTCGTCTTTGTTAAAACGTTTCTAATATGAGTGTCTTTTCGTGTTGTTTCCAAAACTCCGAAGAAGCTTGTAGTAAAGTTGCCACGACTTTACTAGAGCATGATTGGACTTGACTGTGACTTACTAGATAAGTATGACATCACTTTGACTGTGACTTAGACTCATTCGACTTGAAAGTTATCAAAACTTGACACAAATAAATACTTAACACTTAACAAATGGCGCTAAATGCGCGTGGTAAAAATTTGAAAAAAAAGGAATTATTGGTGAGAATTTCTTTCGTCACATTCTCTGTTTAGTATTAAAGTAAGACAAACGTATTGAGCAAAAACGCTTCCAAGGAGGTTCGATCATTTAGCTTATTTATTCTCGTAATGTGAAACTCTTTAGTGGAGTTCTTAAATTATATTATGGAATTAAAAAAATACCGTAAAGTTTACGCACGACGCTATACATGGGAGCGTGCGGTAAAATAGGTACTTAGCTGAGTGTACCTATTTTACCGCACGCTCCGTTGTATGATGCGTAATGTTCAACTTTCTAACGACGTATACAGGCTTCGTAAATGCATTTTTCGAGCAAATGTGTAATAAAATATTTTTATTCTGCTTTTGATTCAGAAATTTTCAGCGCTAATTCAAAATCTATCCTTGATGACTGCCATATAACTGAGCTGGTATGTCTACTTTGAGAGATGTAGATTACCCCAGGAGAAACATAAATGACAAACATAAATATTCGTTTGAGGCGAGATGGCGCTGTCTCAAATGTCTATCAATGTTTATTCCATCATTATCAACCAGAAGATGTCAACTGCTAGGCAAAATTCTCCCCCTTAATAAGGAGAGGCTGCCATAATCCCCACACTTGGCTTGGAGATCGCAGAATGTTCACTGACTTTAACCGAGAGAACGCTGCTGCCCGTCCTTCGGAGGCGGCTGGATGCAGGTTTAGGACATACCCAGATCCAATATAATATTTGTCTTCTTACAAATGTTTGATATAAGGTTTTTCTTCAGACGTATTTAATGGCTCGAAGATTGTTCTACTGTCACAATGAAAACCGCTTACTGAAAATAAGAAAGAAAATGTAGAATATTGTTATTCTCGTTTTGTCGTTGATCCGTTCTACTCGGTGTAAACCAAGTCATCAAATCTGGTCCCAAATGTATAAGAAACTAAATGTTCAGATGATTGCAATCGAATGGACAATCGAGAATTTGAATTTAGAGAAAAAAACATTAATATTTAACAATGTGGTCGCGACAAAACCGTCAAAACAATCTAAGACTAGCAAAATATTATGACAAAATTATCAATTTTGTATGCCCCGGGTATGTGTAAGGGAAAGGCGATAAATGTTTTTTTATTATTATTTGATGTTGCCTATCTGCCTTATTTTTAGTCTTTGCGTGTGTAGATCAAAGGGCAAATTTTAATGAAATCTAAAGCTACGATATAGTAACATCGATGAAAATTGAGCTCAAATTGGTAATTTAGTACTAAGGTCAAATATCGAAGGTTCATGTCGTGCAGTAAAATATTAAATAAATTACTTACTGAATAAATCTTTTTTCGTGCTACCATAATGGATAACGAAATAATAATTGGAATGGGATCACCTGTGCTTTATATTCACGGGTGATCAAATGACACAATAGAGTCGCCTAATGATCACCCAGGTGTAACATAGAAAAAACCAAAGCCAAAAGTCTCCGCTCAAACTACTCAGAATGGGGGAGGGTAGCAATTTCATGAAAACATAATTATTTTCAACCGACTTCAAAAAAGGAAGTTCTCAATTCGACTGCATGTTTTTTTTTATTTTTGTTACGTGATTACTCCTCCAATTATAGACTGAATCGGTTTAGTAGTTTGGTTGTTATATCAAAATTACTAAAAAAAAAAGATGAAGATGTCATCCAGGTATTCGAAGTTGAAGTAGGTTGTATTGAAAAAAAGCGTATTATGAAGTCCCAAAAGCCCCAACCTATTGGCGCGCCTGAGGTCAGATATCGCTTGAAATAGAGCGTAGAGTCGGACCTCCGATCAGAGCCACCAAATAACGAGAGACAGCACGTTCTATTGTACGGAAGGGGCGCCACTATCACAAATAATTCTAAATACTAGCAAACCTTTAGTACGTCGGAGAAAAATGTTTGGATGTATTCACCCATTGACGTAACCACAGTATTGCTAGAAGATAAAAAAGTTCCATTACACGACTAAGTAACTACAATAACTATAGCTCGACAAATATGTATTTTTCATGAGATTTGTAACGGAATAGCGGTGGAGCAAGCCAGGGCAAGTGAGGGCCCACCAATGCCAGCCAGCCAGTCAGCCTACACTATCTTCCCTCATGCCCTGCCAGCCGAGCCTTTAGAGGGGGAAGTGTATATAAGCCAGCCAGCTAGCAAGACCTTGTTTTGTGTTTCCCACTCCCAGCGACAGCCAAGCCGATGTCCTTAGTGTCTGAGGTGCCCTTGGGCTAGCTGCCTATAAAGTAAACTAGGTCTAGCGTCACTTGCGTTTACCTAAAGTCCAGCGACTTTTTTAAAATTGTATTTTTTATTTATACAACCATGTAACGTGACGAGCAAGACGTTCGCCTGGTGGTAAGTGTCACGCCTGCCACTAACAGTAGTAGTGCTAGAATTGTAAACTTGCGAACACAATCCTGCGCCGCACTGCACTGCGCTCCTGAGATATTAGATGTTAAATCTCTTCATACCCAGTAATTTCTCTGGTAACGTTGCCCTTGAAACAGGAACACAGAAATGCTTGCACACTACTGTTTTGCAGTTGAATAACTGGCAAAGTGGTACTTCCCCAGGCGGACTCTGCTGTAGAGTCCTACCTACAAAATCAGATCAAACGAGAGACAAAACAGGACAAAACCGTCTGAGGCCAACAGCAAAAGAAATTTAAAAAAGCCCTTGTTCAGTTCGTATTCAATAACCGAATCAACGAACCTGTTTTCTTGCTACATGTCGTTACAATTTATAGGATTTCGCTGAAAAATGTAGATTCCTCATAAATGACTGAGCTCATCATGTCTTTAAGGGATGCACTATCAGTGTCAGATAATTGAAACCTGAGTATCCATGCGCCGCGAGCGTGCCTTGAATACTGAAGTCTACTTACCTAATGCAATTGAGAGTATAATGTCTCTTGCTCAGGTTCCATTACGAGCTGGCTTGTTACATGCTACTTAGGATAGAAGTAGCTCACGGGTAAGGTCATACTGTTATAATAGGTCTTTACCTATGAAATTGCCGTTCTTCAGTACTGGTCATTTCAAATAGAAAAAAAGTTTGTAATGGATTCGTATTCTGAATTCAAATTAATTTTGTCTTAAAAACATGACATTCTTTTTACAAACTCAGTCTTTTGTTTATTGATTAGCGTTGTATTTTCATTACATTTGAACAATGCCCTAAACCAAAAATGACCCCTAAAAAGGTGATGGTCACGGTTTGGTCTAGTGCGGGTGTGATTCACCACAGCTTTTTACAAAACGGCATGAGCATTACTGTGGATGTGTACTGTGAAGAACTGGAGACAATGATGGAGAAGCTTGCACATGGGCAACCAGCTTTGGTCAATCGGTCGTCCCCACTGCTCCTTCACGACAACGCGCAATCCCATACTGCACAACAGACAGTCTCCAAGCTGCAAGAGCTGCGGTTGGAAGCTCTCCCTCATCCGCCATACTCACTAGACCTTGCACCTACCGACTATTATATTTTCCAAAATTTAGACAACTTTTTAGTGAGTAAAAAATTCAATTCCCTAGAGGCAGTACAAAATGCTTTTGAAGAGTTTGTTGCCTCCCGTCCAGCTGATTTTTACAAGAAGGGCATCAATAAACTGCCAATTCGTTGGCAAAGATGCGTCGATTGCATGGGTGATTACTTTGAATAACAGATATAAAAAAGTTTTAAAAAATAAGTACTTTCACTTATTCCATACAAAACGGCAATTTCATAGGTAAAGACCTAATATTTAAAATATCTAGGTATCCGCCTGGGGAAGTACCACACCTTTACCAGTTATCCAATCGCCAAGCGGCAGTGTTCAACATTATTGTGTTTCGGCAAGGGGGTGTGACATGTTCTGCCGGCGCTCCGTCCGGGAGGACAATGCAAGACAGAAGTCCGTGGCCGCCCGCACGCCAGCCTCGTCGCACGTAACTAAGAATACGTGATAGAAAGAGAGCGGTATATCTAGATGAATATAGCGAGCGGTATCCAGCGCTGTGCGAGTTGAATTGCTACTTTATTGCCTAGTAGATAGAGTCCTTATTTATTTCAATTCCTTTGCGGAGTGAACTTACTGTACGCAGTACTATTATTTATACTGTGGTATTACTTAGCAAACAAAAAAGACTCATAAAAATCAGTTCTTAATTGGCGGATTAAAAGCTATACATACATACAAAAAAACATACAGTCGAATTCAGAACCGCCTTTTTTGAAGTCGGTTGAAAATAATAATTGATAGACACTTGCGACAACAACAGAAAAGTCCCTAATACAAATTATTTCGATGACAGGAATAAAATGTACTTATAACTTAATCATAAAGAATTGTTATAAACTTTCCAAGAACGACAGCTATCTGTTAGGAGAACAAGATAGTGTTGTTATAATCAGCGCAAAGCAAAAACTAGTGATTGCAACTCGGCAAAAAGTCTGGGAACTTTAATTACTTTGACAGTTGGGGCTTTTACTTTGTACGAGGAGATATTGTTTAGGTTTGAAGGGTTCCGCCTGTAAAGCCTGTAAAGGGTATCTATGTAGAAAGGCTCTTCCTAAGTCTATGCTGCCTTTGCGTCTGTCCGTCCTACCTTTAATGGCATTAATACATAATCGGTATACAGAGCAGTATTAAGACGTAGGTAGATAGAGATACACAATATTTTTATTAAAACTGACGTGGTTTTGACACATTCTTGTTTTATTTATACGGGAATACTCACGTTTAATTAGATCGGATATAGTTTCGATCACATCCGGTGACCTTTTTCAAAGAGTGAAAACAGAGCCCGCCACGCGTGCAGCTGCGTCCTGCTTAGCACTGCGGGCCGCTGCGCGTCGTGCGCGCGATTATAGCGGTTGCAACTATAGTCAGAGTATCCGATTTAAAAAGATACACAATATATGATTATATTATATTATGGCAGATTACTTTAAATAAAATTAAAAAAAAATCTTAACAATTAAATGTACTTATAACATTAAAATGCAAATGCAAATGGCTGGTTGTCGTACAGTGTGGCGGTCTAAGGGGGAGGCCTTCGTTCAGTAGTGGACGTCTCCGGGCTGATGATGATCATGATAACATTAAAATGTATAAAATCCAAACAATAAATTAGTCTTATTTTTTATTAATTATATTTTTACTTTATTGAGTCTGTTATTCCTATTTTTACATTGAGGTATATTATATATATATATATATATATATATATATATATATATAATATATATTACTTACGTAGATACCTCAACGAATAAATCTATACGTTTTAGAAAAATAAACAATATGCTATGTGGTGGTAGGCAGCCTATAGTACTTAAACAAATAAAACCTACTTCAATGTCGTTTACCTGGACAATTAACTTTATAATAACACGTTTGTAGTATCAATCCTATTGTACCAGCAATTTGCTGGATTTTCGTGCAAAAACGAATTAAGTTTGAAAATTTTCTTTTGTCACCTGCGAAAGTAACTTGATACATTTTTGTTTTATTTCATTTTTGTTTTACCTACTTGAAACAGGTCACCGGATGTGATCAAAACTGTAGTCGGAGTATCCGACAAGATATTATTAAACCTTATCCATACAACTGATACTTTCACCAGCTTCAGTTATAAATAAATAAATAAATATTGGGGGACATTTATTACACACAGCGCCATCTAGCCCCATACTAAGCAAAGCTTGTATATTGGAAACCAGATAGCTAATAAAATACTTATATACAATTTTTTTTCGTAGATTTATACTTATAATACATACTACACCCAGACACAGAACAAACATCGATGTACGTCACATACATTTTTGTCCTGGGTGGGGATTGAACCCACTCCATACAGCTCTAAAGGCAGACATGCTACTAACTGAGTTATCAGGCTGTCTTGTTCAGTTACTTATATACTGACTGCAGACAAATAACAAAAATAAACCCAGAAGCGCACGGCAGCCAAAGATGTCCCCCTACATAAACACAGTAGATTTAAGCCAAGAATGCTGAATAAATAACTGGGAAAGAATTTCTTTGTGTCGATATAGTAACGACTGATTTGTGTACGGTGCGTGAGTCTGGACTTAGAATATTTGAACAGAAACGACATTCTGCTTAAACTTAGCTGCCTTAAACTTTAATGGCCTTACTTAAAAAAACTTTTCAACCGTTAGTCACTGCTTAAGATGATCCATCTTCTCTCTGACGTGAAGTTGCACGTGCTAAAAAAGGACAGAGAAGTTTAAGCAGTGACTAACGGAATCGAGATTATTTTAGGTAAGGCCGTTTCTGTTTTACTTTACTTAGATTGATTGATTGATTGATTAACTCTTTATTGTTCACACCAAGAATTACACAGAAATAATTTAATAAACTTAAATATTGGAACAAGTGGCGGCCTTATTGCTAAAAACAATCTCTTTCAGCTACTTTGCTTAGTAGGTAACTGTTTTTGAAGCTCTATTATATATTTCTTTGTTGTCATTTATTTCGTAATTTCATGTTTGAGTTAGTAAGCGCCAACTGGCCTGTAAGGGGTCGAAGATATTTTAAGCATACAGCTTGTTATAGTCCAATTCAGTATGACATTATATCCCCTTGATTAATTGTTTTATGATGAAATTTCACCGATAAACATTTGCTTTGTCAGATGGATAGCGCAATGCCCAGAGACGTTTGTATCTTGCGATGTTCATGCAAACTCCAATAAAGGATATGTAGGTACAACAAAAAATATTTAAAATACCGGAGTTTGGTGTCATAAAACATAGTTATTTCAGGTATGTGCCTTCGGCTTAACCTTTGATGATAGTTTACCTTACCTATATATACTCACATGCGTTTACTTATGACGTTTTGTCTCTGTGCGTCAGGCGTAGGACGAGAGGATGTGAAGCGCTCCTCTACCCTCTCAAGGTGCTTCTTTCAAAAATGTCATAACTTTTGGACTTGAGGACTTGACGACTTTTATTTTGTTACCAGAAGGCCACCAAAGATTAAAATGTTCTTTCCTTGTTGTTTAAATAATGCTCTCATGCCTCCCAGATCATATAGCCTGGGTTTATAATCTGTGGTGCCGGAGAAACCATAGAATAAAAAGAAAATATAAATACCTGTAATATGATGATACCATAATAATTCTGTAGTGACTCTACTGCAGAGTCCACCTGGGGAAGTACCACACCTTTCAACCGCCAAGTAGTAGTGTGCAAGCATTACTGTGTTCCGGTTTGAAGGGCAATGTTAACAGATAAATTGCTGGGTATGAACAGCTTTAACAACTAATATCTCAGGGTGACGAGCGCAGTGCAGTGCGGTGCAGGATTGTGTTCTGCAAGTTCACAATTCTAGCACTGCACTGCAACAGCAGTGCAGTGCTAGAATTATCACCTGCCAATTGTTGCCTGCCACTAACAAGTGGCAGGCGTGACGCTTACTACCAGGCAAACATCTTACTCATATCGTCACATGCACGTATAAAAAAAAGCCTCCTCCTTTCATAATAATATTATTGAGCCGTGAATTGAAGTCAAGACCTCTAGCTTTCAAAACAGATGCACTAGCTAAAAGAAAAAGGTCCTACAACGAGTAGCTAGGTCGTCGCACAAGACCTATAAGATACAATTGTCATATCTGTTGCCTTAATCTATGTCCGAATGCCTACTTATTAATAGCGTGATACAAATCGCGTGTGTGCACTGCCCTTGGAAGCACGAATAATACCCTTGGTACGGTGGGTATGGGCTTATTGAAGTGGGATTTGAGGGAATAGACAGTCTATTTGTATAGTACCGTTAACAAGTTCAAAGTCGCTCTGCGAGCTATGGAACGAGTTGCTTATGCAAGTAACAAGTTGAGTATGCTTGGTGTTTCTCTAAAGCTCTAGTTTCCTCTAATAATGGTGGCGTTATTTAGCGGACGCAATATGATGGCCGTAAAAAGACGGCCGTACATCCGTACAAGTGGAATGTTAGAAACTCCGACGGCCGCCTTTATACGGAAAATAGAAAACAAAGTTTTTCGGTTTTAAAACATTTTACGTGTCAATAGCAGCAAATGGACGACCTTGGTTTAGCGTAACTCGTATATTTAAATGATCAGAAGAGGAATATAATTTATTGTATGAAATAAAGCAAGTGATATCACCAACATATTCGCCAAAATCATGCACTTTCCTTTCGACCCTGAGACTATTAGTTTAAGTTTTGTATTTATTATATTTTAAGTTTTGTTTTGTGTAGTTTTCTATTTAACCTTATTATCCCATTCTGCGCAAAGGTCTCCGCCAATTTCTTTCAGGTATCTCAATCTTGCGCCGGCGCCGTCCAATCTTTATTAAGCTTCCCAAGTTCGTAGCGTCACCGCACCGTGTTGGAGGGCAACCTCAGGGCTTTCGTCTGTTCAGGTGCACCTAGTAAGTTTTATAAATCTAATTATAAGTCGTTTTATTGTTTTACCTTTATGCACATAAATGTAAATAAACACTCATACATCACCATTTAAATAACCTCTTGATCTGAGCCAGGTGATCCTCAACGCAAATAGACAGATGTAGAAATATTCAACGAGCGAAAACAACCGTATTTGCTAAACATGCCAATTTTGAAACATTTATTATAAACAAGCCCCTATATATTGGATGTTAGGGACAGGTGGATTTGTATTGAAAACAGTATTATAAGTCAACTTTTAGTTCACAAATACGGCTGTTAGTCAGTCAATAAGGCATTTTAGTTCACACACATTTGAGACGCGTAAATTTGACTGTCGGTTCTCGTTTATGTTTTGCAAATAAATTTATTACTTTAGGGGCAGTAAAGTACTAAGGTACTATTGTTACTAAGCACAAATTGTATGAAGCTAGTTTTCATGATTTGTAAAACTACTATAAAGAAATTTTGGATTAGTTAATAATAATTCAAAATAATTATTTGTATCACTGATTATTAATCATTATAATTTTTTCAAGACATTGAAGTTAACCAGGTGTATTTAAATAAAATATTATTAATTTATGTAGGCCAGCTCTTGAGTTAAAATGCCACCTAATAGACCAGGCATGACTGTTTCCGTTATTCGATCAAGAATTGGGACTACGGTAGAGCTCAGTTGTCAATGTTACTTGCAGTCGATTCGAAGACTGACCTCAACGTCAGAAACACTTTAGTTAACTTATATTATATATTATTATCATTATTATCTTAATATGTTTATCATAATAATTTTTAATTTTATTGACGCCTACAAAATTTTACACATTATGTTACACGTAAAATAATTCCGTATGCATTAGTATGCAAGCATGTAGCAGTAATATCTCACATAGAACCGACAGTTGAGGCAAACTTTCAATTACAAAGTTGTAGCACCTGGAGGCTTGCCAGCGCGAGGGAAGTCGTGTGAAACTACTACTAAAATCAATTATTCCGTTTAGAACTGATATTGAGACAGTTGGAGTCTAAATCAGCAGTTTTGTCTTTTGTCTGTCGTGATAAATTAGTGGACTTGTATGCAGGGATGGATTTAGAGGTATGGGCCTGGGGTAACAAAGGAGTCGGTATCGTCATCAGCCAGTATATGTCCGCTGCTCGACGTAACCTTGATAGGCGCAACAAAATGGTAGTTGCCCATAGCAGTTAGCATTCTAGAATTGTGGACTTGCGAACAAAATTCTGCGCTGCACTGCGCTGTGCTCCTCACCTTGACATAAATTAGATGTCAAATCTCTCCCCCAGTGCCCAGTAATGTCTCTGGTAATATTGCCCTTCAAACCAAAAGACAGTAATGCATGCACTTTACTTCTTCGCGGTTGAATAACTGGCAAAGTTGTAGTACCACCACCCTTTTTTTTTTTTTTTTTACGTTGGGAAATGCACTTACGCATACCCTCCTGCCAGGGCGCAGGAGGGTTATGTCGGACTCGATGCCAGAGTGAGACTCGATGGCACCCCTACCGACTAAAAACCCAACGGTGTTCCCACACTGCGCCTATTGTCGAGGTCACGGGTACACTCACGCATTCATCCGCGACCTCGACGGCGCCGCCCTTTCGGGCCCACCACGGGGAGCCGAAGCTCCTCCCGCACCGATGACGATGTGTCCGAACACCCAGACATATCGTGCATCCACCTCGGAGGCCATGCCAGCGAGATGGGCGCCGGACGGCCCTACGTCCGAACGCCCTGGCCTCCATGCGGCGGGTCAGGTGAGTGGCCCGCCGCCTGCCACTTCGGCCGTTGGGGATAGGGCGCTCTGGCCCCTCTGGCCTGTCCCCATCCCGCAGCCCCACCACAACACACCCGGTGGGTGCCCCCTCAAGGAAAGCCCTTGATGAGGCCACCACCCGGCCGTCCCTTTTCGCTCTCCACTGTGCCCTCTGCTGATCAGAGGGACACGCGGAGAGCCCTCATGTCCGGACCAGGTCCGGACCCACGAGCCCAGCCCCTGCCGTGGCCTTTGGGAATGGAGAGCTTTGGCCCCTCTGGCCTGTCTCCATCCCTCAGGCCCGTGCAGTGGCCTAGCCCGCCCCCCCCGGTGGCCGCTTCCGCGGCCCCACCTCGGGTACCTCTTAGCTTCACCGTGGGGACACTTCCCACGGCTACTAAGCCCCCCCGCCCCGACAAGGCGGGTACCCACGGGGGGGAGTACCACCACCCTAGCCGAACTCTAGAATAAGTGTCCTAGACCATAGTTTACTACACAATTAAACGCAAAAAAAAGGTAATAAGCTTAAGATCCCATATTTTTTTTTTTTTTTTTTTTTTTTTTTTTTTTTTTTTTTTTTTAATGACTGATGCTTTGGCCTCAGATGGCCTCTACAGCGTCACCGGACTTTAGGCAAGCGCAAACGGCGCTCGGCCTAGGTTTAGGTTAAAGGCGACTAGCTCAAGGGCACCTCAGACGGTACGAACCTCGGCTTGGCCGTCGCCGGGAGTGGGGTCAGACTTGCCCTGGCACCCCAGAAGGGGTATGCCCTGGGGCCCTAGTAGGTTGATCTGGTTGACTATTTGGAGAGAATCTAACCAATCTTCTGACATATCTGGGGAGTCCTCGACCTCGCCGGCGAGGTCGGTGCGTGTTTGTGTGCCTCTGGTAACCGGCGCCTATACCAAAAACGTAATATTTCCTGTTGCTAGGAATGGTCGGATCGGGCGAGCCCAGCGCCGCCGAGGTGATGACGGCGATGGGGTCGTCTGGGTCGCCCAAGACGTGTCTGGGGCGTCTACGGAATGAGATCCCATATATGGACCTTACCGTATAAATACATCAAGTTAATATTATTGTTTATTCATTCTAAGTCATGTATGTAGAAAATTTATCTAACAACTCACACTACTTTCAAATGTAATAGTATGTCATTCAACATACACTTAGTATAATTGGTAAGTGGTTGATATACCAAAAACTCGTACGAAACGGTTTGATTCCACTTTCTTTATTCGAACTGCTAAACAGTGGAAGGCGCTGCCCGAGTGGGTGTTTCCCGATAATTATAATCTGGGTGTCTTCAAGTCGCGAGTGAATCGATTTCTTCTATGCAAGCGTGCTCCATCGTAGACTGCATCTTCGTTTAACATCAGACGAGTTGGCAGTCAAACGCAAGCCTAATAATAAAAAAAAGTAAGGTACTCAATATCGAATACAACATAGCATTCGATATAAATTCTACAATATAATAACAGAATTTACTTCGCGAGGTCACATTAGCATAATTTTAGTTCACATTTTGCGAGCATAATCCCATTTAAGACTCGTAATACTTGCAGAATTATATTCAACTACATTGTCTAGAGGTGTTTTGAAAGACTGTTATTAAATATCAAATAATTTATCACAAATGGTGCTACATATCGTAACAAAATAATGAGCTCTTATTTACTCGGATTAAACTACATTTTATACCTAAGTTATTTGCAGTAAAGGGTATAAAATAATAATCTTGATTGAAAAATATAATTACACCTTAGGAATAATGTACGAAAAAGTGTTACTTGATTTATGGTCAGGTAAGTATTCAAATATTTTCTTTCATAATAAGAGTAGGTAATTTAGTATTCAAAAATAAAAATAAATAATGTCAGTGAGGAATGATGCTTTACTACGGTTGAATGATTGATAAAATGATACTTTTACACATCGATATAAAACAAACCGAAACAGTGCTTTTAATATGAAAATCACTTAACATAATCCAATATTTTATGTACTCAGGATAGAAGCCACTACATTTAAAATATTATTATCATCTACTTCACACAAAAGAGGTATTATTTTAATTATGTATTATAAAATATGATGTAGGATTAAATATTGATTCGTAATTTCTCAATTTGATATTCAATGCAGTTAGTATTTTCACTGGGATATTAAAAAGAAATATTTAATGGGTCTGATTTTGGTATTCGTTATTTATTTATTTATGAACAAATTTCACAGCCTACTTAACTAAATAATTTTAATATACTTACTACTCAAAATATAAAATATCTTTAAATTTATATTAAAGCCAATAACCAATTAATAACTAAGAAAAACGAATCGCTTTAAATAAATAAATTTTAATATAAGTAACTACACATTTACGTAGACCAATTATATTATTTTACTGTAATAGTACCATTGCCTTCAAACGTCACACAGATTTACGTTTCAAAACGCTATATTTAAAGGTTCCACTCGTTCCATTTCGGCACAATGAAAATTATAAATGAAAAATAACGGACCAAAATGAGAATTTCACGGAGTTTTCTTTCAAAAAGTTAACTTTCCGGCTGTTTTATGTCTGGCTGGCTCTGAGCGTTTCCATTCCAAATGTTTGATTGAAAAGGATGAGAATAACTTACAATTAACGTTACGACAAGTAGTCATTAAAATTATAATTAATAATATTAAGTCAAGTTAGTTTTAACCGTAATTTTTTGGACCTTCTCTCAGTATTTTTTTTTTGGTTAGTTAAATAATGATTAGATACGACTACAATATATACAGGATACAAAATTCAATTCATTAGAATTCTAACGAAAAGTATAAAAGTAATTTATACTATTATAATTATAAAACAAAATCGTATGTATTTTTATTTTTATAAATTGCTACATCCTTCTAAATTACTGGCGGCAGCCTACATATTGAATTGCCTATTATGTAAGTACGTACTAATATTAAAATGATCTAGCTGTCATTTTCATTATAATATAGTCAAACTCAAGCGAAGCAAGTCCTGAACAAGTCACAAGTGCAAGTTATGCAATATTCTATCGTAACCAAAAATACATAAGTTCAAGAAACTAAATAGAATGTGTCATTATTGCCTTTATTTTCACGGTGGCTAGAACTCTCCTAGTCGTGTCGTTTGTCGTGTCGTGAGCTCTGACTCAGGGAGGGGCGATACGAATGAATAATTATTGCTTTCGTCGCTAATTTGGATCAAAAATGTGCGTAATGACATTGCAGGGATCGCTTTTCTTTGTCTGAATCAAAAGATAGTTCTGTTGCCAGAAATAGATTCAGAAAGTATTTAAAAGGAATTTAACATGTTGTATTTGCTAAGCTTTCAGATTTGAGCAATTTATTGCTTGTTTCGCGTGCGTGACTCTACAATTTATTGCATTTTTAAAGTTTTATTGAAATTTTGCTTTTTACATTATTAACAACATGACAATGTATACAGGTTTGTTTTCGAAGGGTGTTTGTTGGCCTACGTTAATAAGCCTACGTCGTCTCTCTTTTTTATGTCCACTCTAACTCTAATAAAGTTTACACAGGAGAGTACGCTTTTGAAAACCAGGGAGGGCCTGCTCTCTTTTTATATCCAGCAAAAATAGAACGCTTAAAGAACAAACCGCGTTTAACCATGGCGTTCTCACATGTAGCAACTGTTCCAGGACGCTTAAAGCTAAAACTGGATACATCAGTCATGTGACGACGCATCAGTACCCCGTAACAATAAATGCTCGCCGTAGCAGAAACCTGCATGCATCATTATCGATGACCTGCATATTTTGACCGTAGGAGGTGGCTGGTGCAAATTTCCACTGAATAAGCGAGTCCTTTGTTTTTTTAACACAATGGTGGCATGGCATTTTTGGCATGGCACCAGCTTGACCCGTATTTCCGGTTCTATTTTTATCTTATTTAAATAGTTTTTTCGATAAACGTATTTTTGTGCTAAAAGCGCATCATAATATGGAATTGCAAGAAGTTTTGCCTAGTTGAACTTGATTACCTGGACCTGGGTATGTCCTAAACTGCAACCAGACCCACCGGAGGACGGGCAGCAGCGTCCTCTTAGTTAACGGTGGTGAGCATTCTGCGATTCCCAAGCCGCCTGCCAAGCGTGGGAATTATGGCAACACCCCTCTATTAAGGGCCTTCGTCCAGCAGTGGACGTCTTATGGCTGACGACGACGACGACGAACTTAATTATGAAGATGGCACCTAATCATGACGATATAATTTCTGATATTAACAACAAAGACTTGGTTTATTCATAAATTTCGCTTAAAAATTGACAAAGTTTAGTATGAAAGTCTTTACGAAAACGACATTAATTTAGCGCAGAATATTGAATTTAAGATTGAATTTCAGACGCTTTACAAAGGTCGTACAAACGAGCGTATCGCATGACTGTATACGACGCAACACGACGCAATCCTGAACTTATGGAACGTAATTATTATACGCTTTTATTGCTGGTTACAGCTATACTGGCGTTGTAAAAGAAATAAAAGTTGCTTGATGGAATTGTTGAAGAAAAACGTCATTATCCGGGGCTTGAAGCGATGTTGGGGTATACATTGTTGTTATCACTTTGAGACCGAAAGAGATATAAAATCTATGGTCTTATGGGTATCATGATGTCACATGCACACAACTTTTAAGGCTCTTGATAGATCTAAACTTAATAAAAATGTTTCAGTATTTGTTTAATAGACATACTGTACTGTAGTTTCTGTAGTGGTAGGACTCTACTGCAGAGTCCGCCTGGGGAAGTACCACACCTTTGCCAGTTATTCAACCGCCAAGCAGTAGTGTGCAAGCATTACTGTGTTTCGGTTTGAAGGGCATTGTTACCAGAGAAATTACTGGGTATGAAGAGATTTAACATCTAATATCTCAGGGTGACGAGCGCAGTGCAGTGCGATGCAGGATTGTGTTCGCAAGTTCACAATTCTGGCACTGCTACTGTTAGTGGCAGAAGTGACGCTTACCACCAGGTAAACGTCTTGCTCGTCTAGACACTAGAAAGAATAAAAAAAATACTGCAATGTAAAACACGGCTAGGTTATGAGTAAGTTTTGATCTGTTAACTAAAACCTTTACTTACTAGTTTACGGATAATTGGCTGTACTGTATCTAATACGTTCCTGGGCATGTCCTAAAATTGTATCCAGAACCAACAGAGGACGGACAGCAGCGCCATCTTCTAGAGGACGCTGCTGCTGCTTGCTGCAGTGCTGATGTAGACATTCTGCGATCCCAAGCCGACTACCAAGCATGAAGATTATGGAAACCTCCCTATTAAGGGGGACGTCTTTGTCCAGCAGTGGAAGTCTTCAAACTGATGAGTGTGTGTCATCATCATCATCATCAGCCCGAAGACGTCCACTGCTGAACGAAGGCCTCCCCCTTAGACCGCCACACTGTACGACAACCTGCCATATGCATCCACCGGTTGCCCGCGACTTTTACAATGTCGTCGGTCCACCTAGTGGGAGGCCTTCCTACGCTGCGTCTTCCGGTTCGTTGAGTGTGTGTGTGTGTGTGTATCTAATTATGGTGGATTTTAAATCTAAACTCTGCCTCACAGCAAAATGTTGAGCCATAATATTTAGTCTATATCGTGTTTGGTATCAAATTAAAGGGCTGAATTGCTAGTTTTAATTAAATGTGTCCAATCAGAAATTTAGCATGGCGTGAGGAAATAGTGGGCTTACTAAAAAAACACAACTTTATGAACCATAACTTAGAGATGGTGCGATGAAATAGATACCTTCGTATACAATAAGACATCCGCCATCTCTTCTTGGCTTACCACCTCAAAGACACAATTTCAAGATAGCGCGACTATGAAACGTATGACGAAGAATGAGAACATGATCAGGAACATGATCAGTTTGATCATGTTCTCATTCTTAAAACTCACGTATTCAGATCAAACGAAATCCTGAACAGACTTGACACCAATAAGTTCGATCAACCCGGTTACTGCTAAATATGGGACAGTTCCAAAAACAACTGAACTACCAAACAATCGGTGCCATAGACCTTCGTCTAAATATATCGGCTATTGTGTACGTCTGTCCGCCTGTGCTGTAAACAGTACCCTTTATTGATGGCGTAGTTTACAATTCACGCCTGTTTCACTATTTACGGTTAAAATCACATTTCAATGTAATTTTAATACACGTTCTACACACTGTGATATAGGCAAAACAGATCATTCGGTAAATAACGTGTTTGTTCCCACCTACAACCTAAGCGGTTTTAAGAAGTTTCATAATGACACACATCATTCATCATTATCAGCCATAAAACGTCCACTACTGGACGAAGGCCTCCCCCTTAATAGAGGGGTGTTGCCATAATCCCCACGCTTGGCAGGCGGCTTGGGGGTCGCAGAATGCTCACCACCGTTAACCAAAAGGACGCTGCTGCCCGTCCTCCGGTGGGTCTGGTTGCAGTTTAAGGACATACCCAGGTCCAATACCTATTATTTGACTAGTATCAAACTGGTATCTTTGACTAACATCAGAAAAGCCAAATCCCTATTTATAGAAACGAAATATTTGGATGTGTATGTCAGGGCCTTTCAGATGCCTTTAAAGGCTTAAATTCTAGATACACAAAGGTTACTTTTTCGATCGTTTTAACCAGGAATTGACAGCAATGGACAGGACCTGGGTATGTCATTTAACTGCAACCAGACCCACCGGAGGACGGGCAGCAGCGGCTGCCGGCTCCAACGGAAGATCAGCGCCGACCAACCGGCACCATGCTGAGTGGGAGCCGTTTTGCGGCAAAAGACGAAAGATTACAATTTCTTGTTTTTCCTAATTTCCATTGTTTGTGTGCTATCTTTTTTGTCGCAAATAAACTACTGTCTATTGTCCTCTTGGTTAACGGTGGTGAGCATTCTGCGATCCCCGAGCCGCCTGCCAAGCGTGGAGCTTATAGCAATACCCCTTTATAATGGGGGAGGCCTCCGTCCAGCAGTGGACGTTTTATGGCTGACGACGAACCAGCAATGTATCACTAATTGGCATTATTATAATATTTAGGTATAGGGATTGTTTTAAGGCACATTGTATACCGTGTGTTAGTTTGAACACTGTTTTTTTTCTAGGATATCATTGTACTCATCTTCATGAACAACTTTTACTATTTACTTATACTATGTACTTTTACTATGGGGCCAACCCTGATATCATGAAAAAAACAGCTGTTCCATACATTTTGTCCAAGATCGATGAACCTTTTTGTATGGAAAAGCTGTTTTTTCCAGGAACTTGAGAAATACATACTTAGCGTAAACTGGTGAAAGATACAGAAAGACGACGTCTTTTAGTGTTGAAAGCGACATTTTGAGTCGCTGCGCCAGTAAAGATAAATCCACTAGTTAAACTTTATCCACAAGATAAATGTACCAGGACCTAGTGAAATTGGTTTTAACTAGTTACAGATACAGTTTTATGTCCGGCATCTGTTTTATTTGATTATGTGCGTTTATTTGGACGATAGCGTTATTTGGCAATGTGTACGGAAACCGGGGAATCGAGATCGCCGTGTGAAGTTTGATGCATTTCGTAAGTGATGTTAATACTCTTATTTAGTACCTTGGGCAATAAATGTTAACTACATGAATAATGAACTATGTGGACTTTATCATGAACATGGATGGGGAAGAAAGGTTCTTGAGTGGCGACCGCGAACCGGAAGACGCAGCGTAGGAAGGCCTCCCACTAGGTGGACCGACGACATTGTAAAAGTCGCGGGCAACCGGTGGATGCAAATGGCAGATTGTCGTACAGTATGGCGGTCTAAGGGGGAGGCCTTCGTTCAGCAGTGGACGTCTCCGGGCTGATGATGATGATGACATGAATAATGCGCTGATGTAGGTTAATATATTTGAGAACTCTAGTACCTAAATTTAAGACAATATAAAGGGTGGCTCCGAAGTCTAAATTAAAATTTGTATTAAAAAAAATATTTATTAAAAAAGTTTTGCATTACCATCTAGTACTACTACTATTCTGCCAACAGCCTTTTGGATAACGTTTTACATTGTTTTCAACAGACTTTAAAAAAGGAGGGTCTCAATTTGATTTTGTATTTTTTAATGTAGGTATGTTACGCGATCACTCCGCCAATTATTCCCATATAATTTTCCCAAAAATCGGTTCAGTAGTTTGGTTTTAAAAAAAAACTATATTTCACAAGCACGCTTTTAATGGCTTGTTCTTAGGATCTATTATCACCGGCTTTCTGCTATCCCCAATCCAAGCGTGGGGATTATGGCACCCGGAAGCCTTCGTCCAGCAGTTGACATTATTTTGACACCACCAGAAAATTGACCGGTCTTAACATTGTATGCGAGTACTTTCTTACTACAATGTATACCTATAGTAAGTACTTGTATTTCTGTTTACACTAAAGCAATCATAGCGAACGTCAATTATGGCGCAGCGTTGATTAACCAGCCCACAGTGTACACAGACTAGTTAGTATTGTTAATGCGGTGAACCAGATTCTAAATTAATTTGTGTACATACGGATGATTCTGGTACTTCCAAAGCAAGATCTTTATCTTAGAAACCATCATAATACTTGATTTACTTAACCTCGTGTCTCATTTGTACTAACTCTATGAGATTTTTAAGTTTGTGGCATAACAGAATAATTATGAATCAGAAACGCAAGATGCAGCTGTAAAAATACCAGTTTTTTTGGGCAATAGAGTGCGAGACCAGCGATACGTTTGCCTGATAAGGATCATCACGCTTGTGGGCAAGCGTAACAAACTTAGTAAGTAGCGTAGTAACACTAGCAGTGCCGGGGTTGTGACCTGCCGAACAAAATCCTGCGCCGCATTGCACAGCGCTCGTCACCCAGAGATACGTAGCAATGCCGCCAGCATGCTGGGTACGCTGCCGACTGTTAGTGGGTTTGCGCATTTGGATTGTCTCTAGACTTTCATCGGTCTGGATACAATTCTTTTATTTATATGTAGGCTAGGTATTATAAGTAGTCAGATATTAAATGATTTGTTTACATTAAAAAAAAGTCCCCAGAGCCTAGTCTATTGCTGAGCTGTTGATGGTGTATTTATTAAAAACGCAAAGTAATGTAACATTTTTGCGGTTTTTTAATCGCCTCGTATCATTTATCACTGTCCCTTGTCTTCATTTTCCTTACACCCGGTATAGATAACTGTTTTTTTATTTTTTTTATTTTATAAATTAAAATAACTTCCCTGTACAGAATAATAATAATAATATAATAATAAACTTTATTTGAGCAAAACAAACATAGATATTTGAAGTTAGTAGGTAGGATTTACAGTTTAAACTAATGTTAGTGGGTAGATAAAATAACTTCGTTATACATAATGAACCCTGAGTCTCACACTAGGGGAGTCCTGTGTCGTGAGGCTCAGTGCCTTCCATTTAGATTTAATTAAAGTAATAAACAGTTTTTTTTTTGTTTTTTACTAAATATATTATTATATTTCGAATTTTCCATATAAGTAATCAGTCACGCTCCATACAAAAACTAATGAAAATGCCAGCGAAAGAAAAATAACGATTTGAACATGCCATGCTTGCTACCGATATTGATACAGATAGAATCATGAAACCTCGACGCATGTCAGTATCATCGTCGCGATTTGTATCGAGGCGAATAATTATCTTTTTCTCAAATAAGCACAAAACAACAATACACAACTAATTAAAACAGCTATGCAATATTCCTTATAACCGCGACAACAAATTGCTGCAAACTGGTCAGGCGTAAATTGCTTGTTCTCTCATGCTCGTACCGTGCCAGTGAAAAGCAGTATCTAAGCTTACGCTGTTTAGTCTAATTCTTTAATCGGTACACATTATGCACGCTATTCTCCCTAGTTCGTTTGTGCATAACCACCATCAGTCAGAAGACATCTAATGCTAGATAGGGAGGCTTACCATAATCTCCACATTCTGTGATCTTCAAGCAGGCGGCTTGAAGATCGCAGAATGCCGCATTAACCGCGAGGACGCTGCTACCCGTCCTCCTGTGCATACAGTTTTAGAAGGTCGATAAAGTTTTAGGACACATTCAGGTTCATATCGTGTCCCAAGTATCTCATCATCATTATCATCTTAATCATCAGTCAGAAGACGTTAATTGCTGGACGAAGGCCAAAGTAGCTAAATACTCGAAATGTCAACAACAACAACGCTCTTTAGTAACTTAATTGTCGAAATGTAGCAGACAGCATTATTGTTCTTAACAGCATAATATATGTTTATTTATTTATGTAGTAATAAAAACGGCTACAAGCCATTAGTTATTAGTATTTATAAATAGCAAATTAGTAAGCTGACTTGGCAGTGAGCTGGTCTTATATGTCAAAGAACCGATAACCGCTGGAGTAGATGTTGGAGTTTAGAATTAATGAAGTTTTCAAAAAACTAGTAGTTTATTTGATTATGGTGAAGAAATGACATAACCTCACTGTTTATAATGTGTGAAGGTTGTTGACTGTGTGTAGTAAGTATACTGTGTCGCGATAACTCCGATATCAAGTTATATTGGCTCAGTTGATCCAGTTCGACTTATTAACGTTACGACATTTTAATACGAGCGTGCATGTCAACTGACACTTTGGAGGAGGAATTTGATAGGGACAATACCCTATCAGGATTCTAGGAAGGCTAGACCATAGATTAGTGCGTTAGTTCCTTTTTATCTTTCAGCTTTCAGTTGGCGTGCTTGTAACCTCAGTCAGTAAGTATTGAAATTTATAAATTTGCTATTGAAGGAAAACAACGCGCAGAAACTACAGCATGACAGAATTATTTTCTATAAAATATTTGCGGCCATTAAATTTATTTACAGCGCTTCAAAGCCCCAAATGAAGTTTGATAAACTTGTACTAAGTATGGGATCCAGATAGTTGATAGAACACTGGTTTCCTTTTTTTTTGTATATGTGTTCTGTATGTTTTTTTATACAATCAAGTGACGAGATGAGCAAGACGTTCACCTGGTGGTAAGCGTCACGCCTACCACTAACAGTAGCAGTGCCAGAATTGTGAACTTGCAAACACAATCCTGCCCGCACTGTACTGTGCTCGTCACCCTGAGATATTAGTTGTTAAATCGCTTCATACCCAATATGAAGATTTACAACCAGTACTCTGGTTGTAAATGTATTCTGATAGACCGATTGAGTTTTAAAGCAGTCAAAATTCATCAATATATAAACATTTACGAATAAACTACTTAAACTAAACAGGCCTTACCTACACAGGCTACCCGTTGCCTTTGCCACATACATCATGGCTATTTAAGAAAAATATAACACTTTTTTCTTGTACTGCAAGGCCACAGAACCCATATTTTATTTACTTATTTATTTTTAACAACAACTTACAACTAACCTTACAGGTATGCCTAATGAGGTAGTGAAGTTTTAATGACACTTCTGTTGCAAAGTCATAGTGCTGCCTTTGTGAACTCACTCAGAGTACAATAAAATATGTCCAATAACGTTATGAATGTGCAGTATAGAGAAAGAGGAGCTAAATCCTTCAAGGCAATATATTATTGTATAAGGTCGGGACTCCTCAAGAATGCTCTATAAGCACCAGGCGAAATAGGAGTGAAACAATGCCAACGATCTAACGCCTTGAAGCTCAGCTGTTTGGATTGGTTGGTAGTGGGACATGCACAATGCGCTTTAAGCGGGACATCTTTATAGAAAGTCAAGTGAAGAAACTTGTCGCTTCAACTGTAAAGAAATAAACATAATTTACCTATAGAAATAAACTTGGGCCGAATGTGGAATATATTTTAGACCGAACACGGCATACAAAGCGGGACGAAAGCAGAATTTTTAATGTGGGACAAGCTTTCTGGGGACGAAAATGGCAAAATGGTATAAATCGTAGAACTTATCTCTTCATTTAAATTAGAAGGTACTTTTTTATTTAGTACCCAGGTGGCTAGTTACTACTCTCTTCCAAACTTCCTCTTTCTTACATTATTTTTTCAAACCTTTATAAAAACCTCGATAACATTTTAATTACAAGATAACTCCATAAACGATTATGTAACACAGCAGACGCGCGTGATTCATAGAAAAGAAACATTTACAAATGTTAAGCAACTGTAGCAGTCAGTTGAGTTACTATTATACCATTCAATATAACAAGTAACTGGAAAGACCAATAAAATGTATACATGGCACAACAATTTTTTCATTTTCTGAATTTTATACTATAAATGTCACTAATAGATACACATTGTACTCTATCAAATAGATTTTTCAAAAAAAAAAGGTTGAAGTAACTTTGAGCGTTTCCTTTTTTATAACTTTTTATGCAAATGATAATGAGGATGTATGTACTAAGTAACGTCAATTCGCGTGCTGCATACATTATTTTGATCTTGTGCAGATCTTTTATAACGTTTTTTAAATTTATGCAGCATTTATAATAAAAATCTAGATCGAAAGTTTAAGATCATCACTTAATTAATCTTTAAAAAAACTATTGCAATATGCTATAATTATTTACAGTCTTTGATCGCAATAAAACCATTGTATTTGTACTAAATGTTACATAATTATGTTCATAGTTACTTTCATATTATTATCTGAAATAAAAAATAATAATATGGAAATTGACGCTTGTCTGAAATACGTTACTGTGCTACGTGTGCTACTGTGTGTGCGTACGTCAAATTGTTGTTACGTAGGTACCAACACATTTTTGCAGCTAATTTACCTGGGTATGTCCTAAAACTGCATCCAGAACCACCGGAAGACTGGTGGCAGCATCCTCTCGTTTAACGGTGGTGAGCATTCTGCGATCCCCGAGCTGCCTGTCAGCATTATGGCAGCCCCTCCCTATTAAGGGAGGGCTTCGTCCGGAAGTGGACGTCTTCCAGCTGACGGTAGATAAAAATTAAGGAGTATTAAAAGAATTTACCTCTGCTCATACTTATAGCGACATTATGTCGTCACATGAGACTGTTCCAACTCAATTGAACATCTGTGCTATCTGCCGGTAAATAGTGACTTTTCTGAAAACTACGCTGGGAGTCTTTGATACTGTTTCAGAAGTTCAAGCTCAGGTAAACGAAGCAGAAAATGCCTTTCGAAGAATCGTGTTTATGTGTTTATCGTTTCTCGACAAGAATAACGTAAAACGTAAAACATTAACGTTTCAATCAAAAGTCAGAAATAAATCATGGCCAAGTCCAAGTCGAAAACCAAAAAAGCCGTTACTGTCCTGAACTCGTCTTGAAGCCGAAGAAAGGACTAACGGTGATTCTGATGAGGCCGTTGTCCAGCAAATGGCTTTGCCTATGGTTGACTGATTAAGTAAGTTAACGTAATCACGGGAGAGTTGAAACTTTACTTGGAGCTTCTATAAACAATCGTTTTGGAAACAACACGACGAGACATTGATATATCCACTTTTTATACTTATCCAATAAGGTGGGCAATAATAATGTGGTACACTCCAGATTGTTTAGGAAATATTTTTTCATCACACTTGCTCGTAAAGTAGATCTTATTACATCGCTTTTAGGCTCCTAATCCAAGCTATTACACACGCGTGCTTTTTACTTTACATTACGGCACTTGTACTATAATAGGTATAACCCGGTAAAGTCAAGTTTGTACGTGACTGCAATTAGACGTACGTATACGAAGCACTCTTAATATAGCCGGGTAATACTTACAGTTTTTTTGTAATACCAACAAAGAGTTCTTATGCCGCTGAAGTAAATGTCAACCTGCGCGCGCATTACTGATTTGGGCGCCATTTTCCGCAAATGTTTGTTGACGTTTTCGCTGTGTGGTTGATTATTATCTAAAAAAAAAAGTTTTTTCCTCGCAAGTGTGACGAAAACAGTCGTATGGAACTCTTGTGCTATTAGTCATTACGCTCTCGGCTTCCTTATCGCGCTCGCCTGCGGCTCGCGCGCATAATACCGCCTCTAGTGTAATGACCAACATAGCACACTCGTATCATAATGTACTATACTACAAATAATAACATCTAGGTTAACATATTACATATTATAATTATTACATTCAAAGTAACAGTCTATCTGTGTTAGATTAGGAACGGGTCTCATCGATCAAGCCTGATTTTTCAATCCCATCGTAATTTTTCCCCATTACACTAAAAATTAACATATAAAATAACAAAATAACATATATTTATATTAACATATAAAATTATTTTCATCACAAAAATAAAATATCATTATCCCGGGCGATATATTTTATAGGGACAGTAGAAAAATATTGCCAGGGCTATCAAACCCTGTAGATTGTAGAATGCTCCCAACGCGCGCCGTCCAATTGTCGCGGTCTCGTATAGTTTTCTTCAATAACAAGCCATAAACAACACAATTTTAGCTCAACAAAGTTGTTGCAATTGCCAGCACGCGTGTTGTAAAATTGTAACATTTTCCGTATCCCGGAAGCCCTCCTAGACCACCGGCGCGGCGCCCGGGTCATAAATCACAAAAATCTGAAAGCGCGCCCGAATTAGGGAACCATTGCATAATACTGCTATATCTGCAGCGTATAGCATGTGTAACCCCCTTCTTTCAAGCATTAATATAATATATTGTTTTTGCAGTGGTAGGACTCCACTGCAGAGTCCGACTGGGGAAGTACCACACCTTTGTCAGTTATTCAACCGCCAAGCAGTAGTGTGCAAGCATTACTGTGTTCCGGTTTGAAGGGCAATGTTACCAGAGAAATTACTGGGTATGATGATTTAAACATCTAATATATCAGGGTGACGAGCGCAGTACAGTGCGGCGCAGGATTGTGTTCGCAAGTTCATAATTCTAGCACTGCTACTGTTAGTGGCTGGTGTGACGCATACCACCAGGTGAACGCCTTGCTTGTCTCGTCACTTGAATGTTTATAAAAAAATAAATTAGATCAAGACTTCGAGACAGTCACTTAAAAACTTTTATACTGCAAGTTTTCAAAAACAACACTTCATTTATTATTATAATCCGGTTGTTAGGATGTGTCGCCAATACAAAGAAACTTCAAAAGAACACTATTATAAGCTTTTTAATATTTTTAATAGAAATTTACCTAAGTTTAAAATTGATATTAGTAAAATTTTTACGTAACCTATACAAATACAAATAATGTAACTTGATAGTTGTTAGTACTTGTTTGTTAGTTTAACTTTTTTTTTGATATCTTTGTATTCTATATACCTACCTACTCTAGATTTTAAATGCTGGTAACCACTGCTTCGAAATTATAAATGTTTTATTAATTAATCATGATGTTTACACATGTTTAGGCACATAGTCAGGCTCGAAATTGTAACTAGCTAACTATGTCCTGTTTTGTGTATCAATGAATAAATAAATAAAGTACTATAGAATGGATATGAAAAGTTAGGGAGAGTAGAGATTACATAAAAATGAAATTAAAAAAATTTCACTTCTGATGGATTGGCGTTTTTACGTCCCTAAGCCCTAAGCTAGCTTAATTTGGAGACCACTCGACTTGGAATTGTGTGAACATGGTTTCAATTTTATACCCAGGTTGACTAATAAGCTCTTTAGATTATAACGGGTGTTAGTTTGAGCACCGTTATCCTTCTAGGATATCATTGTACTCATCATTATGAACAACTTTTACTATGTGGCCAACCCTGAAATCACGAAAAAAAAAACGGCTGTTCCATACATTTTGTCCAAGATTGATGAACCTTTTTGTATTGAACAGCTGTTTTTTTTCTTGATTTCAGCGTTGGCCCCGTAGTAAAAGTTATTCATAATGATGAGTACAATGATATCCTAGAAGAGTAACGGTGCTCAAACTAACACCATATGTGTACGGCTTTTTAGACCACTGGCTATTAGGTAAAGAAAAAAATCTTAAAAAAATCGGCATACGTCCTGCGAAAAAATTCAATGGCGTATGAATCCAACAAACCGCAACTGGGACAGTGTAGATATGGCCTAATCGCCCTTCAAGAATATTACGTCCAGCAGTGGCGATACTCTACCATAGCGGCTCGGTGCGGGTTGAATTCAAATACGCTATTGAATTTCTTCTCTAGCCATTATTACGCAGTGCAACCGCGCCATAAAAATCGGGAGCTCGATTCACAACATAATACCGGTGAATATCTCGTAAATAATCATGGATCTGTAATCCCCAAGCTGGCAGCCAAGCGTGAACGTTATGCAACCCCTCCCTATTAAAGGGGAGGCCTTCTCCAGCAGTGGACGTCTTATGGCTGGAGCTATATTATGCAAGTTTCCTCACGATATATTTCTTCATCAAACACAGTACATTAACAGCCGGAAGACGTCCACTGCTGGACGAAAGCCTCTCCTTAAAGGGAGGTGTTGCCATAATCCCCATGCTTGGCAGGCGGCTTGGGGATCGCAGAATGGTTACCACCGTTAACTGAGAGGACGCTGCTGCCCATCCTCCGGTGGTCCTGGATGCAGTTTTAGGACATACCCAGGTCCAGGTTCATCAAACTCAGTATACATTTTTAAACTTATTGATACAAAATCGTTTTGGTACTCATTGTTCGCAATTCGATTTAAATTAAACCTACTTCTAGTAAAACTATCGTTATGTGAACAGGACTAAAACCTAAAAACTTTTGTAGCACTGCGTGACCTAAATCCGCACTTAAGTCACGGAGAATCGTGACTTAAGTAGTCGATTATTGCACTCTGGCTACGTTCGGGCGCTAATTTTACGCCGTGCAAGATTGGACTAAGTTCTGTTTCACGTACCGTAACGTACTATTAAAACTTTGTAAGCGTAATTTATGATTGTGATCGTAAAGTTAATTCAATATTTTAGTAACTTCAAGCTGATCGCGGACCTGGGTATGTCCTAAAACTGCATCCAGAACCACCGGAGGACGGGCAGCAGCGTCCTTTTGGTTAACGGTGGTAACACTCTGCGATCCCCAAGCTGCCTGCCAAGCGCGGGTATTACGGCAACCCCTCCCTATTAAGGACCTTCGTCCAGTAGTGGACGTCTTATGGCTGTCAATGAAGCTGATCATGATTATATAATTATTATTATTTCAAAAATACTGCACTAATCAGAAAATCTGCAAAATATAAATGTAACAAAATTAAAACATGTGTGAAAAACCTATTTCAATGTTTATCTCTTGACCCACTTTCAAAGCAAAATTATACCTATTGCAAAAAGTCCCAAAAGACTGAACACAATAAATTGACATACGTGGTTCGAGCCCAGTTTGAATCCAAAATTGTTTTGTAAATATTATTGTACTAGTACCATTTTCGGCGACAAGTGTCCAGTTCAATAATAATAATCTACTTAATATAAATTCTAAACAGACAAAACCTGTGTCAATTAATAATCAATATATTTTTCTTTACTAATTTGTTTTAGTTACGTGTACAAGTACAGTACGGTACGGTACGGTATGTTATGGTACAGTCCAGTACACAAAATCAAAATCAAATATAATTTATTTCAAATTACATAAATCCATATAAAACAAAAAATCATTTTATTATGAAAACGGACGTGGTTTTGACACATTTTCAGTGCTAAGCAGGACGCAGCTGCACGCGCATCGGGTTCCGTTTTCACTCTTTGAAAAAGGTCACCGGATGTGATCGAAACTATAGTCGGAGTATCCGATTTAATAAAACGTGAACGAGTGTTCCCGTATAAATAAAACAAAAACTAAAAATAATTAATTGAAGAATGTCGTACTAAATTAAAATTAGATTAGATTACACATTAGATTACATAAATCTATGTAACACAAAATACAATTAATTGAAGAATCTGGCAATAAATTAAAATTAGATTAGATTTCACTTTAAATTGAAATTAAACACATTGAATCGACACGACAAAACAAAAAAGGACACTTATTACAACAAAAATTATATCTTTTTTATAAGTACACCCATTCATTTGTTCTGAATGGGAAAGTCAAATACCACACAATAGTTTATTGATAACACCAAAAGTACACATCTGAGTAAAAATCACTGATAACTTATAGTTAGGTTGACCTAGCTAAGATAAGGAAGACAGTGGATGTAAACTAACATTTTAAAAAAATGTGCCACTTTATTGTGAAGCTACTGATCGAACTTCATTGTAACCCAAATCAAATCTCTCAGATCCCAACCCCAGCCCCGTATCAAACATCCCTTGCGTCGCAATTCGTGTAATTAACACACACACTCATTACATTTACACAGATAATTAATTCAAAGAAAACGAGTCTATTTACATGAGGTAAAATGTTGTTGAGCGAATAAAATTTTGTTTATTTTACGAATTTATGAAGGGAAAAAGTTGGCTCTAGATTTATTTAAATTCTTCACTAGTCTAGACTGAAACATTAATTTACATAATACGCTTTTTAAAAATAAATACAACCATACATAAAAATAACTACGAATATTTGGATCACATTTTCATATTTTCTAGTTATTTTGATTTAAAAACCAAACTACTGAACCGATTTCGATAAATTTATATGGGACCATCTCTAAAGTATTACCTACCAAACAAAAAAAGAATCATCAAAATCGTTTCATAACTGGCGGGGTAATCGCGGAGGTAATACAAAAAAAATACAGTCGAATTGAGAACCTCCTATTTTGAAGTCGGTTGAAAATACTTGATTGATGCTGGGACGTTTGATCGTCTAATATGGCGTTTAAGAGTGGTCGCACATTGATTCGGCACGGCACCCGACAGGCGCCGGACGACCGTAACACACTGCGCACAATTAACTGGTATGAGCGAGACGGGCTTCTCGAGAAATTTCTTACGGTGTGCGGGACCTAGAACAAAATGTATGCACGTAGCGCCTTCGGGCGAAACCGGACGGTTTTTCTTACAGTTTTTCTCGTCGTATCGTCGTCGTCGTCAGCCATAAAACGTCCACTGCTGGACGAAGGCCTCCCTCTTAATAGAGGGGTGTTGCCATAATTCCGACGCTTGGCAGGCGGCTTGGGGATCGCAGAATGGTCACCACCGTTAACTAAGAGGACGCTGCTGCCCGTCCTCCGGTGGCACCGGTCTCGTCGTATGCGCCCGGCCTATAAGTCGCAATTGAATCGGTTTATTCTAGGCAAGCGTGTTCCATCGTAGACCGCATCTTAACATTACATCAAGCGAGATGGCAGTCAAACGCAAGCCTATATAAGCCTTAAAAATAGCTCGACAGTTGGTAAGCGTAGATGTACTACAAGTCTGTAATGTGATCTTAGGTACCATTGTTTTATTTATCGTAATTATTCTCAAGGAATAATGATTAATTCTAATTATTGTTTAATGTTTATTTATCCGAATCCACTGTTTTAGCCATGTCGATTGCTTGCTATTTTGGATCATGGGATCGTGCTGTATTTTTCAACATGTTACTGTATTATGCAATTTCTATGAACTGATGTAAGTGCCTAATAAATAAATAAATAAATATTAAGCATAAATTATACTAAAATTATAAATATATCTGTGGGTAGGTATAAGAAATTGGGGTTTGTATTGTGACCCAAATGAAATTTCCACATTTTAATTAAAGCTTTATATTTCGTACCTTGTAAGTATTCCGTTCCGCGAACCACGATTCGTCACAGGATCTTTTGTTCGCCTCTATTGTTTCGATTCCTGCGGTTTTCTTTTGTTATTTCCATTAAAATCTCTTTATTTAACGTCAGCCAAGCTTTTTTATGCCAAGTTACATTTACAGCTTTGTCCTTTATCATTTGCATAGTTAATGAAGAAAATTGAATTTACCAACTCTAATTTTAAGTTGGTTGTAATTTGTAATGTTTTCCGGGATTGATCTTTGGACAATGGTGATTTTGTGGTTTTGTTTGGGCTTTAATATTTAAGTTTTAATTTTGACTTGTCGGTTTTTTGGTCATATTATGGCAATGTTCATTTAGCATTAAGCCGGTGTAAACGAATTTACTAGTAACCAGTTTCGGATAACGAACAATTTTTCTTCTGCCGTAACAGGTTACGAGCCTCTAGATTCGAACGCGGCCGAAGGGGTGTCAAATTTTAATAATTGTCAAGTGTAAATGGCATCAAGTGAAATTTTAATGTATTTAACAAGTCACATTCATCATCATCAGCCAGAGCCTCAATAGGGAGTGGTTGCCATAATCCCCACGCTTGGCAGGCGGCATGGAGATCGCAGAATGCTCACCACCATTAATCGAGAGGGAGCTGCTACCCGTTGTCCGGTGGTTCTGGATACAGTTTTAGGATACTCCAGGTCCAAAAACTGCATTAAAAAAGTCGCAGTAGGTTCCCAAGAGGTATTTACCCTCAAGGTTAAATTATTCATGAATAATCACCATGCAAATTTATAACTTAGTAAAGCAACGCTACTAGTGCTCTCCGTGACGACTACTATTCAAATCTAATAATTAGTTGAAAATTACCTAAAAAAATATCTCTTTCAAAGCTTTTGATGAATCTTTCTTCTGATCAGTCAAGGTACTAAAATTCTAAAAGGTCTGGCTATCTGCAGACTGAATTATAGGACTTAAACGTCCTATCTCCGATGAGGCAGATTTAATTATACACAATTCAGGGCCTCCATTTAAATTTAGCTGATAGCAAGAAAAACAGTTAACTTTCGTCCTCAATTAGGCACATTAGCGAGGCAGATAAACAGTATGGATATTATAATATATAATCGATATAGATAAACGATATTATATTTTGTATTATTAATAGGTATCGATAGATAAACTATATTCGGTAACATATTTGCGAACCGATTTTTTTTTAATTTCTGCTACTTTTAACAGAAATGTCACACAAATTAGAAACCTAATAGCAAAGGTCTTAAAAAAGCGAAAGCCTCAATGGCATACGTAGTTGATCTTGATTAAAAATATACATTTAAGGTCTCAGGCAGTATTTAATGCTGTCATCTACGATTTTTATTTTGACAGACGGTACAGAAAAAAAGGATCAGTAAGGAACAACCCAAAAAAAGTAGTTGGACCATTATAATATGAAGCTTCAAACTGGCTTAACAGCACAGTACTAACATTTAGGGTTCGCTACACTGATTCTACGGTTCTTCACCATAGTCTTATGATCCGACGTCTCTACTTAACTCGTATCTTTATCCATACTGTAACTTTGCGACATTAGCCACAATTCTACATTATGAATAAAACTGCTACGAATGTCCTTATCTGGGCAGTAAAACTGGGACATTATTGTTTTATTATGAATCGTTTACCATTTGCAGAATTGCGTGGATTTGACCTACGTCATGATAAGGAGGGGAAACGGCGTTTACCTTACACAGTCCCTTTTTAACTCATTTCTTTTCGATTTTTTCAATTTTGGATTAATCCAAGACTAGAATTGTTTTCTTGATTCAGTTATCTATAAGCTATACAATATTGACGGTAAAAGCAGATGAAAAGATGAAATAATAAAAGTTATTATTGCATTGGTCGAATTAAAACCTCACATTGCCTGGTAAAAGTTTTGATTATTTTAACTATGTTTTGAGCTATTTACATTTAAAATTAAGGGAAACTAACAACAATTTTGTTACTCTTGTTGTTGTGACCTTGTAACCTTCATATTTTCCCAGTCCCTTTACTTATTTGGCTTATAGTCGAACTGTAAATTGCATTTGCAAGAACTACGCTTAAAAAAACATAAAAATAGGATCAACGGTTCGCAAGATATCGTCGAACAAATATACATACAAACATGCAAACGTACATATAAACGCCAATCTGCCCCAGTTGTAGATATGATAACCTTCGCTTCGCTTCGGTCAACTATATATAAATGTTAGTAAAAGTTCACCAGCTTGTCGTTACAATCATAATGTACTGCGTAATAAATTATCTAGAGTCACCTTGGAACCAAACAAGACTACGTTCGTCACTCACATCCCTAGCAGTCCCTTCCGATCCCGCTGACGACGCATTTATGGTCATCCTAATAAAGAATAAGTACCTCGTCCCTAATATATCCCTTATGTCAGTTTAATGATTTCTTACTTTGCCATTTCACATTTGGGGATTTCTGCAGCTTACTGCTCGCTCGTGCTTAGGTTCACTAATAGATATTTTTTGCTACGAGTTTTTGTAGAATTTGTTGAATCGTAGCATTTTTGTGACGGTCCTGGTTAAAATTTTAGTTGAAACAAAATACATTTTGATGTACATATTGGAAAAAAAATGGGCTTAAGTAGCCAAGGCACATGCAAGGCATTATCACAGTCATCAACAACCAGAAAGCGTCCACTGCTGGAAGAAGGCCTCCCCCTAATAGGGAGGAGTTGCCATACCCACGCTTGGCAGGCGGCTTCGGGATCGCAGAATGCTCACCACCGTTAACTGAGAGGACGTTGCTACCCGTCCTCCGGTGGTTCTGTATGCAGTTTTAGGACATACCCAGGTCCATACAAGGCATATATAATTTTAATCTCAGAATTGTAGATATTCGCATATCACCACCTTCATTTAGAAAATATATTATTTTCCTAATGGGGTTTCTATACCCTTCCTAAAATATATTTAAGTATTGCTTACTTCATATAGTTCGTAATGCCCCATAAAAGTCATAGAACATTTTAGCATAGTTGGTACCAGGAGGTTTGGGAAATGTGTACCATTAGGCCAAATGCGTATGGAAAATGTCTTAGGTGTTAGATAGAGGTTTACAATAGACCTTCGTTCGTTGACGACTAATAATAGCTTTTTTTTTATCCTAGTTATCACCACTGGACTTTACTGGACAAGTTCTTTATTATATTTAACAGCTTCCAATGCAAAATGCAATAGCTTAATTTGAAGCACATATTATATTCTACACGCCACCATGCTTTGGGTTAAATTTTCAAGTAATTTGACTAAAATCTAAAACAATTGACTGTAAAACGACATCATTTTAGAGGGTACTTTGGATTCAATTTGGTTTCAGATTACGTCACAAACGCTATTGTTATCAAATTGTTATCACCAGCACTGTCACCTGCCAGGAGCATCCCCCACACACTCGGAATACTGCATAAGGTGGCTGTCTCCTCCAAGACATACTAGTTACTGATTATAACAAGTTGTCTGTCCCCTGACCTTTCCTAGCACCGCCATATTTCACGGAGCACCGAGTCGACACCTAAAAGACCCTTTTTCGTTTTATTTTTTTGATAACTACATTAAAACTGAATATAAAATAAATGTCTGCCTCTCAGGCTGCTTTTTCTGAATTAAAACACCCTGCGATTTGCATAATAAAGCGATGTTTCGTCGAAAAAGTCCTTTTTAAACTTTTATAAACCTAAATGGATGTAATAATAGTAGGTATCTGTTGCTTATATTAATAGTTCAATTTTGCTTTTAGTAAAAACTTATAGGCAGGTACCCATATTATTTTTAATTTAAAAAAAGTATACGCAGCTGCACGCGCGTCGGGCTCTGTTTTCACTCTTTGAAAAAGGTCACCGGATGTGATCGAAACTATAGTCGGAGTATCCGATTTAATTAAACGTGAGTATTCCCGTATAAATAAAACAAAAATGTGTCAAAACCACGTCAGTTTTCATATTAAAAAAAGTATATTGTAGAATATTTTGTCTCATTCTTTTTAACAAGTTTTTTATAAACATCTCACATCATCGGCCAGAAGATTTCAACTGCTGGACGAAGGCTCTATAACAGGTTTCTGAGAAGCGGAAGCGCTTGATACCATCGTGTTTGGCGAATTTATATACAATGTGTAACAAAAAGGTTCAACAATACTGAAGGGCATGCAAGTACTCATCATTATGAAAAACTTTTACTATGGGGCTAACTTTGCAATCGCGAAAAAAACAGCTGTTCCATACATTTTGTCCAAGAAACTTTCTCTTTAGTATTTGTTCAACGTTTTTGTTACACATTATTTGAGCGCAAAATGCTAAACTTCAATCATAAGTTATACAACGTGTTATAAAAGGTGTAGTAACACTGAAGAGTATGTATGTACTCATCATTATGAACAACTTTTACTATGAGGCCAACCTTGAGATCACGAAAAAAAAACAGATTGATAACAGCTGTTCCATATATTTTGTCCAAGGTCAAGGAACTTTTTGTATGGAAAAGCTGTTTTTTTCTGATCGTCAGCTGATCTTGATTTCAAAGTTGGTGTTATAGTAAAAGTTTTTTATAGTGTTTGAGTAGGTACATAATAGTACATTATGATACAAGTGTGCTATGTTGGTCATTACACTAGAGGCGGTATTATGCGCGCGAGCTGCAGGCGAGCGCGATAAGGAAGCCGAGAGTGTTTTGAAACATAGCACAAGAGTTTCATACGACTGTTTTCATCACACTTGCGAGGAAAAATCAAACGTTTTTTGATAATAATCAACCACGTAGCGAAAACGTCAACAAACATTTGCGGAAAATGGCGCCCAAACCGCAATGCGCGCGCAGGTTAACATTTACTTCAGCGGCATAAGAACTCTTTGTTGGTATTACAAAAAAACTATAAGTATTACCCGGCTATATTAAGAGTGCTTCTTATACATACGTCTAATTGCAGTCACATACAAACTTGACTTTACCGGGTTATACCTATTATAGCACTAGTGCCGAAATGTAAAGTAAAAAGCACACGTGCGTAATAGCTTGGATTATGACTAAAACCGATGTTATAAGATCCACTTTACGAGCAAGTGTGATGATAACATAATTTATTGCATAAAATTTGGTTACAGAAAAAGTTTGGCTCTGCCTTTTGCTTTAGTAATAACTGTGTTGCAAAAGGCAGTGTTTTCTAGTGGCGTAGCAGTAAAATAATGTGTTACAATTAATTGTTTAAGTGCTACTACTCAGAGCCTAGGTGATTCCCCAGCAGTAGGTACATAAATACACTTCAGCGTTACTATACCTTTTTTAACACGTTGTATACTTACTTTTTTTCTAGCCTATTAGGCTAGATGACTATTTTTTTATTGTCCTATTAAAATTTGGCCCATAAATATAGCTGATTAATGAAAACAAAATGAAAATCTAATAAAAAAAAGCAACTTATAAGGATTTTAATATAATGCTAGACAGAGAGCAGATTATGACGTCACTTCTTTGTACGCCATATAAACAAGTACAGTGACAAGTATGGCGCACAGAGGCGTGACGTAACTTTTTGTTTTGTGGAAAAGGGACAGAGTCTCAGAGATCTCTACCAAAAACTTTAAGCGCTTAAGTAACAGAAAATATTAATAACCGTTTTTTTTAAATAAACACATTATATTTACTTGAATTCTTCATCAAAGCTATTGGTTTCAACGAAAGTTGAAACTGAAACAACTGAACGAAACTGAAAGTGAAATAAAATAAATAGGTCCGTTACATTTAAAATACACATAAATGCTCCTTTATGTTTGCTGTTAATTAAGTTACGCTCGTTTCGGATTAGGCTAAGCCTAGTGTTACATTAGGCTTAGGTATTATACTAAAATTCTTTCATGCGCGCTTAATGCTCGCCCACTCAAATATTTACCTTGAGTGGATTAACTCAGAATAGCTCAGAATTCCTGTGGAAATGATCAGAAGTGACGAGGGCAAAGGAGACCGAAATAATTTGTTGTCTCCTTATTCTCTGTCGTTTGTTGGACAGTTGGTCACCGCAAATCCGCAGAGGCTTAATATTTGAATCAAGCATTATCTATGGAATACGAAAATGGGCGACTTTCAAATCGATATCGTTCGTTAAATTAACTGCCTTATAGCTCAATCAAGTTTAAAAAAGATTGGACAGTGATCGAGACAACTGGAAGAAATTGGGGGAGACCTTTGCCCAGCAGTGGGACAACAAAGGTTAAACAAAAAAAAAATTGTTCAATCGGTAGTTTGTCTGCTTTGAGAGTTGCAGGGTGTGGGTTCGATTCCCATCCAAGACTTACATTTACGTGACGAACATAGATGTTTGTTCTGTGTATGGGTGTTATTTTATCAGATGTCTGGTTCTCATACTATAGGCTTTGCCTAGGTTGGGGCTAGATGGCGCTAGTGAAGTGTTTACCAATTGTCTATTATAACCTTTGTTGGGCTATATGTACTCATTATACTGTTTATTATTTCTAAGAAGGCTGTTGGTCGACCAAATAAAAAAAAATAACAAAAATTATTTATTGTTCGTCATATTCGTATACGGAGACAATACGATTGTCCAGTAAACAATACGAATAAAAATATCCAGTAATTTATAAACAATACACCAAAACAATATGGCATACAATATGGTCGGTTTTACACAATGTGTGAACAAAATAATTGTTGATTATTAAAATGTCTTATAGAGCTAGCTTGTTGTGCCGATTAGGTGTAACTTGTCAGATAAAGGCACTATGCTCGTTAAAAAGAAGATTAATTACGCAAAATAATAATAATGAAACGATTGAACTAGGCAGTTAATATTTAACTATTATTTGTTAACATTAGTCTGCTGAGTGGCGTAAATTGGGACATATCTAGGTCCAGCAGTGGACTAAGGTGGACTGATGATGATGGTGATGTGTTGACATACTGTTGTGTTTATGATAGTTGGTCTATAAGCACAGAAAAGCGAAAACCGCTCTTTCTGTAAGGGCCACGACAAAATGGAGGATTTAGAAGCAGAACTGCTTTCCTAATGGGAAGTTTTCTGACAGCTGTCAAACCGTAGTTCTACAGCCAAAGAATAGATGGCGCTGGCGAGATATGGCCCACTTTTTTTCGCATTTTTCTAGTGAAAAAGCAGTTGCACCTTCACTGCTTTCTTTCACAGTTCGCGTTCGTCGGTGAAGTGCTTTTCCAAGTTTTCTTGTATCATTTTGTTGAAATTCTGATAAATTATTATTGTTACGTTATTGTTATTATTATTTTATTGATAGTAATTATTATTCTTGATAGTAATTAATTAATCAATTGGCAAGGCGCACATACTAATTTGCGTGGAATTAACGAAAACTTAAGAAATACTATGGGCAATACTTTGGTATACAAATAATAACCATAAAGAACGCATTACAAGTATGGTTTAAATTAAATAAGGCAACTTTTTTTTTTTACTATTGTACTTTGCTTCATTCGTTCAAAATCCTCAGAACCACAGACAAGATAGTGAACTGTTCAGGGCCATGTCTCTTCATTGCCATCGAACAATTTTTTTTTTTAATTGGCTGTCAGAAAATCGGCCATTGAAAAAAGACAAAATTCATTAACAATAGAATTCTTGCGTATATTTTACGGTTTGTTTAATTATTATCCAAAGTGGCATAGGAACTACGCTCTACACATTAAGCCCTTAAGAACCTATACACAAGGTCAATATTTGCATTTCACATGCATAATAACAAATGATGTAGGTAGGTCAACAAAGTACATGACTTTCTATGAGCATTCCTTTTGTCCAGGAAAACAGTACTAATTATGTATCTAGATACTATTTGTATAACAAAAGCTTTTACCTTTTAATAATACGTTTAAGACTTAGTACTTTATCAAAGTTGACTATCGACAATTTACTTTTATAAGGTGTGAAACGATAAGTTTGTTTTATTGTGGTAAGGTCTCAAAAGTCTGGGCTTCCACGTGTCATGAATGTTTAGTTGCAAACGATTATCTCTCTTTGGAAAACCGTTGGATTCTGACTTCTTTTGAAATAATTTACATCACAATACTTTGACATGGTTCTCTTCTTTGAAAACACATTGTTAATTAAGAACCTTGTCACAGTAAATTGTTTGAAAATGTTCTTCAATTTTGCGATCGTTTGAAATATAATTATTGTGGTAACGGACTTGTGTGTGTACACTTTACGGTGGTGGTTGTATGAACCTATGATATTTTGCTACTTTTAGCGATTTGCAGTTTGCAAAAATAAGCTGTATTATAAAGTGTTTAAGAACTAAAACTGTTATTCAGAATTTTGAATCTTTGAGAGGAAATGTTTTTCTTTTGATCGGTTTCTTGAGTTAGGTACTCAACCGTAAGTTTGTACAAATCGATAGAGTTCAATATTTCTCCAGCCATTTATAACAAGCTTGCCATAGTTCTATTATTATTTACGAGATATTTACCGTGATTACTAAAATAGACCTAAGTATGTCCTAAAACTGCTTCCAGAGCCGCCGGAGGACGGGCGGCGTCCCCTCGCTTAAGGCCGGGTATTCCACGTTACAAGCACATTTTTTAATGAGATCATTCATTAGTCTAAAGCTGTATCAGGTAGGGTCACATTTAGCGGAGCAAAAATATGGCGGTTACGCAGATTCGTGCGTGTCAAACATCGATTTTTGAAGATTTTCTCAGATTACTTGAAAAGTATAGAAATTAATAACTTTTGAACAACAGAATGCTCTCCAAAATACTATTAACTTATAATACATATTTTTTTAATGTTACTATGTGCTGTAATTAGGACATAAAACTGAAAATGGTATAAAAATAGACACTGTTTCGGTATTTTTTTCTATCGAGGAAAGTATAATCAATCGTGTTTTCAACCACAAAAGTTACTAAGACGGATGTTTGGGCTTTAAATATAGTAATTTTACTAAATAAATTTGATTTTGCGAGGGGCAAATTTGGAAAATACAAGCCTTAACACTTAAGCATTATGCGATCCCCAAGCCACCTGCCAAACTGTGGAGATTATGGCAACCCACCCCTTTAAAACCGCTCCCTTTTAAAGGGGAGGCCTTTGTCCAGCAGTGGACGTCTTCAGGCTGATGATGATCAACAACCGTGATAGTTTAAAATAAAGCCTGTTATAATTAAGGCTATTTTCAAAACAGCACTTGACCAATATAATAACTAACAGTTTATCATGTACGTACATGAACACACAAAAAAATCAAAACGTAAAACAAATGACAACTAAGCTCATCTTTCTTCACACACAGTCTTTAAAAAGCATACGCATTAAATCTGGCTTCAGATTGTTAAATTTGACGTTATGGTATTGTTTTAACCCTTATTTGTCTGAGAACGCTAATGGAAAATTCTCTTAGATGAGTTTTCTTTCTATCTTAGTAAATTCGTCAAAATTCTCAATGCATGAGTATATTCCTCTTTCGTCTCCAGTGTGAATTCAGACAAAAGCCAACTACTTTGGGAACGATGTTATAAGTCAGACCGCGTTACAGAGTAAGGTTATTATATAGAAACTGAGCGAGAGGGAAAGTTAAGGATGCACCGCCCGACGGCTAGAACTCATCGGTGGGCGTGGCTAAAGAGCATGCTCTCTTCAATAAACAAAGTGTGGGAAAGGGAGAAAGAAAGAGAAATGAGCGCGCAAACTTTTTCACGTCGACCTTTGGCTGCAGGTTTGTGATGGATAAACTACAGACCAAATTTATTCCAACTAAAGTTTTTTGAAATTTTGATGGACTAAAATATGTTGCTTAATACATTATTTTACAGTTTTCGTACTCCTTATGTTATTTTATTCACGTCCAAAGTGGCGTTAAAATTAAGCTAAAATACAAGATGTTTCCTGGCTCATAACCTTCATGTTTATTAACTTTTTACTTTCTTATCAATTATAATCCTAGATAATGAAGAGACAAATCGAAATATTACTTGGTCTTGGACCTACAACATTACATAGTGGAGTAATATTACTTCCCCGTTTCTAAGGAGAAGTGACCGGCTTGTTTACTCTTAAGGAAGAAAAAGTCTGCGATAGTTAAATTTCCTTCTGTCCTCTTTATTACATAATCATACTAAATAACACAGGTTCGGAAAATCAATACAATTAGCAACGTATTTTACTAAAAATAGAGAAAAATGAGAAAATAATAAAAAGCTTTCAATAAAGTGCAACCAAAACACCATCACAATAGTAGGTGTAGATTGTTTTGGCTTATAATAAAAAGCTTTTAAAAAAAAATACAACTGTCTTCAACTTCGAAGACCTGGATGATATCTTCATATTTTCTAGTAGTTTTGATTTAAAAAACACTAACTACTGAACCGATTTCGATAAAATTTAGATGGGACCACCTCTGCAGTATTACCTACGAAAAAAAAAAAACATTTAAATCAGTTCACTGGCGGAGTAACCACGTAATATACATACAAAAAAACAGTCGAATCGAGAACCTCCTTTTTTGAAGTCGGTTGAAAATGCCTATAATTGTAAAAACATAACTTAGGAAGTCAAGTGTTGAAACTTGTCGCTTCAACTAAGCTTAATTTTCCCATAGAAAAAAAACTTAGTCCTAAATGAGAATTTTGAAATTAAAAATTATGTTGGGCCGAATACGGCATACAATGCGGAACGAAAGCAGTTTTTTTTAAATGTGGGACGAACTTTCTCGGGACGAATATGGCATAAATCAAAAATCCAATGAGTCCGCTAGCTGAAAATTCTGTCCTATTTCTTGTTTTATTAGTGTCTTGCAAGTTTCTTATTCTACAAACGAAGTGCAGATTAGGTGACAGTTACTACGCGACACGTTTACGAGTTAGTGCCGGTATAGAACACCCACAGTAAAATCTCGACAACACCAAATTCTTCCGCTCATCACATAACATTGCCTACGCTAATCGCATTGACAACGGTCACAGCTGCGTGCAGCGTTATATTTAGCGTACGTCGTACGACTAAGCATAGATTATCTAATCTACAGAGTAACTAGTACTAAGAATACTAAACTATACTATCTACTCTACGATATGTGCTTGCAGTGGCGTAGCGAGAAAGAGAGAGATCTTCCAAGGGCGTAGCCCATGTTCAATAAAAGACGCCGTTTTTTTTTTAAATTAGTAAAATATTATTTTGGAGAAGCGTTCCTGGAGTCAGCTGTCAGCTTGAACCTACAAAATATATAGTATAAAAAAGCGAACGAAGCGAGTGCAGTTTTTTAAAACTATTATTGTAATCGATTATACGCTTTATGGTACACTGAAATGCCAAAACCTCTTATATCTGCCCGTTCTAAACATTAAAAGAGACAAAATGTTTAATGATTATCATAATTATCCTACGTTGTTCCAGAAAGTTACTGTGGTTATACGACTGCGCGTAAACCGAGAGATTTTAGCCTGTAAATGTTTCCCGATTTATTTTCTAAGTTCTTCTCTAACAATTCTCTACTCGGTGGACTTAGCGCGTAAAATTGACAATTAGTCGATTGCTAAGCTCTGGCGAGCGCAGCGGCGGCGCGCGCGCTCCTGTTTTAAATCTCACTGAAAATGTGCGCGCGGAAATTCAATGAACGAAATTCGAAAAGAGACATAACATTGAATTTGGAATAATGATAGTTTAGTCTCGAAATAATTACGTTCCTTTTGTCTTTGAACGTGGAACTTGAAAGAAAAAAATACAATGTAGCCGATGTTTTGTTTTTGATGGACGTTTGATTTTCGTTTTTGTGTTTACGAATAAGTGAAATAAGAATTGTGAATTTTGAAATAGTTTTCTCGTGATTGGTGTTGTGTTGTGAGCGTTGACGGATGTTAATTACGGTCGTATTTGTTTTCAAGGTATTTTTTAATTAGTTTTTGCACGCTTCTACAATGTTATACAATTTTATTATTTACTAATGAAGGTACCTACATTTTAAAATAAGTACTGATATCTCCCCTGGACTAGAAGAGACACCAGGACAGCAAATTCCTGATGTCTCCCCCTGGGGGAGACATGAGACCGTCACCCCTACGAATACTGATAAATGTTTGTCTTAAACATTCTATTAGATTTTAGTACATAGAAACTAAAGTCTCTTTACACTGTTATTTTTAAATAAAACGACAAATACATACATGAACCCTGAAAAAATTACGTTCTTTTTCTTGTCGTAAAGAAAATAAACGGACTAATGCTTTTATATTTTAATGTTCTAGGTTATATTAATTCGGTTAATTCACTATGTTAACTTCTATCACTAACAATCTTACCTTGACTTGTTATTTTAATAAACCCATGTAGTCTGCACCTATAATTGTGGTGACGTTTAGCTAGTAACTAACATACCATGTATCAGATGTGGGAAATGACGTACATCATGTTGGTGTTCTTAATAAATAAATATATAAATGTTTTATTATCTGGTACTAAGAAGATAAGATAAATATTTTTCATACCATATTGTATTTAATATGTAAATAAATGTTATTACCTAATTAAAGTGTAAATTGTCAAGTATAAGTAAATAACAAAAAATAATACACCGGCTTTTGGCTACCGGACCCTGTGAAACCCCTATGGGGCCGCGTAACCGTAACTTCCTACAATTTGCAGTCGCCAATGAGCACAATCGCTCTATAAACGATAGATCACACTCCGTCAAAATACTAGCAAATATAACGACAGGACAATAAATAACGCTGTTGTATGAAGATGCTTCTGTTACTGGAAAGTGAGGATACGATTTAAGTCAAACAAGATACTTTTAAAGTATGGTAGTGTTAGAAAATTATAATTATTCCATTTGTTCCCATCACTCATCAGCCACAAGACGTCCACTGCTGGACGAAGGCCTCCCCCTTAATAGGGAGGGGTTGCCATAATCCCCACGCTTGGCAGGCGGCTTGGGGATCGTAGTGCTACCACCGTTAACTAAGAGGACGCTGCTGCCCGTCCTCCGGTGGTTCTGAATGCAGTTTTAGGACATACCCAGGTCCATTTGTTCCCATTCTTAAGGAGCAATTGCCGAAAACTGTTAACCCTTTCAAAAGCCGTAGTAGCCTAATGGGACCGTTAGACTTAAAATCGTGAGTTCATGGGTTCAAATCGTGGGCCTGTACTTATCAGTTTTTTATAGCTTTTGTTCGGCTTTTAATATCACCATAGGTGAAAAAACATCAAGAGAAAAACCGAAATACGCCCGGAGAAAAAAAAACAATGGTGTATGTGAATCCAATCGGCCAATTTGCAACTCTGGGTCAGCGTGGCAAGTCTATATTCAGCAGTGTACTACCAAAAGGATTATTATGCTGTTCTTATACTATCAAAACTGTCTATCATTCCTCTACAATAATGTTACCCAGGTATACGAGCTACAACTTTGACCTGTTGCACTTATCTGTCAATAGTTTATAGCTTTTGTTCACCATGAGAACTTTACATCTTCAGGCCTGCTCAAGGTGGGAATGATGTACCTAACTAATCGGCTCTTTTTCTTTTAAACCACTGTGGTTATTACTAGAATTATCTCAGGAACATATAGTGCTGATTAAAGGCATAAATAATTGTTTCCTATTTATTGTACAAAAATAATATTACTCACATTATAACATTCTCGCCTACGGTGTACAGTCTTGGTCTCTGACTTAACATTTTTTTTTTATGCTTTCAAGTGACGAGACGAGCAAGACTTTCGCCTGGTGGTAAGCGTCACGCCTGCCACTAACTGTAGCAGTGCTAGAATTCTGAACTTGCGAACACAATCCTACGCCGCACTACACTGCGCTCGTCACCGTTGAGATATTAGCGGCCTTACTTAAAAAACTTCTCAACGGTTAGTCACTGCTTAGGATGCTCTGCCATCTTCTCTCTGACGTGAAGTGTAACATACAAGAACAAGACAGAGAAGTTTAAGCAGTGACTAAGAGAATCGAGATTATTTTAGGTAAGGCTGTAAATGTTCAATCTCTTCATACACAGTAATTTCTCTGGTAACATTGCCCTTCAAACCGGAACACAGTAATGCTAGCACACTACTGCTTGACGGTTGAATAACTGGCAAAGGCGTGGTACTTCCCCAGGCGGACTCTGCAGTAGAGTCCTACCACTACAAAAACATGAGAGGTCCAAGCTCGGGGTCTGCCAACGAGCTATGGAGCGCAGTATACTCGGAGTGAAACTGATCCTCCGGGTAAGGAACTCGGTACTGCCTTCCAAAACAATGTTCGCTGATGACGAAGTGTAATTGGGCTGGACACATCTACTGTATGCGTGAAGACCTGTGGGCAAAAACCACTACAATGTGGACTCCAAATGCTAGACCTCTCGGCATAACCCTGTAATTTTGCTAGATACAATACCATACCTCCAAGTTTATAATATAATTCACTGGTTCAATTATCAATTCAATTTGAATTTGTCTACTTGATTACAAATTGTAATCTCTTCTAGTGACTATTTCATTCCGATAATTATTTTAATGCACCTATACATCGTTTTGAAATGTGATGCAGATCTGCAATATTTATGTATATAGGTACATAAATATTGCGTATAAAGATTGTATATAACAATTTTAGTCTAATGTAATATTCTGTTTTGTATGTACAATAAATAAATAAATGAAAGAATGTCTGATACTGCGGTGATTATTTAGGTCGTAGAGCAAATATTGCAGAGTCCGTCTGAGAAAGTACCACACCTTTGGCAGTTATTCAATCGCCAAGCAGGAATGTGCAAGCATTTTCGATTCGAAGGGCAATGTCACCGGATATATTAAAGGGCATGCAGAGATTTGACATATAATTTCTTAGGGTAACGAGCGCAGTGCAGAGTGACGCAAGATTTTGTTCGCAAGTTCACTATCCTGGTACTGTTACTGTTTTGGGCAGGCGTACCATCAGGAAACGTCAACCTCATCTCGTCAGTCCGTTGCATTAAAAAAAGGTGGCCTACAAATAAAACTATCACTAGTGTTTTAAGCTATTTAAGCCATTGTGTATATTTTGTGTAAGCATTAAAGACTTAACATTAGAGATGTATTTATTTATTTTTTAGATTATCTTGTTAATACTGTCTTTGTACTAACGTTAGAATTTATACATGAATACCTGCTGATAGATTCTACTAGTGCATAAACTAGAGTTGCTCACCCAAACGCGCCACGGGAAGTATCAAATTGAGTCAGGTAAGTGGTCCCCTATCGTGTGACCTGGGAGTGCTGGGAGGTATGCAAATTGATTTGAGGATCGTCTCTGCTAAATAATGCTCGCGATACGGGCTGGGAATAGGGCGTGGCTCAGGGTAGTCTGTTGGGCTCACAATCTTAGCTACGATACATTTTATAGTAGCTGCCCCGTTACACCCGTATTGTTAAAAAAAATATTTTAATACAATGACGTCGAACAGTAGCTATTATCTTGACAGAGCTACTTTTTCGTTTCTTATGTGGAATATAATTAGGTATATATGCAAATAAAAGCCAATTTATGGTTGACAGGCTAGCCTGTCAATCATAATATGCGGTGTTCTCCTGATGTTACATAAATGTCTGTGAGGTCAAAAATGTTATAGAAACTCGTACCTAGCTTGGAATGATAATCTGGCTATTAAGTGAGGCTGCCAAAAGAAACAGTTAAGGTAAAAAATTAAAGTAGGTATATAAAAGTTTACAGCTTACATTTATTTATGTCAGAACTCCAAAAATTGTTATTACGGTTCAAAACAACACAAAAAACGTAAAAATAAATCTAACCTTAATGTGGGATTTGTCACACTTAACGCAAATCTTCAGCATTTTACTTGTTTTTACCAGGCTAATGGAAATCTTGAGTTTAATTCAGAACTAGCTAAATAATGTGGCTTTGCTTAGGTAGGTGTGAAATACTAAAAATGGTAAAGAGCAGAAAATAGAGTTTAATTTCACACTCGCGTCCGACTTCCGTTAAGTTAAAAAGGTGTACTAGTAATCAGAATAGATTAGGAATCAGGGACCTGGATATGTCCTTAAACTATAACCAGACCCACCGGAGGACGGGCAGCAGCGTCCTCTTGGTTAACGGTGGTGACCATTCTGCGATCCCCAAGCCGCCTGCCAAGGGTGGGGATTATGCACCCTTCTATTAATGGGGAGGCCTTCGTCGAGCAGTGGACGTTTTATGGCTGACGACGACTAGTAATCACTGATTTATTTTCTGCTCTTATGTTATGTATTTGTATGTCTGAGAGATCTGTGTATTATAAGGTATGTATTATTATACGATGGGATATAATGTCAACTGATACAGAATATAATTAGTACCTAGTACCTTAAATGTTTAGGGTAAATTTTCAATATACCTAATATTAAATATAGCGCTTTACGGATAACACGATCTTTAAACTGTCTCTCGGAATAGTCAAATAACAGTATAACGATTGTTCTCTCTCTGAGAAGAGGAATACAGTATTCTTCTTCTCAGGTTTCTCATTTGACTAATACTGAGTAACATGTTAATATAATCGTAACTGCTATGAATATATTAGTTTCTCATTTGACTAATACTGAGTAACATGTTAATATAATCGTAAATATTATGAATATATTAGTTTCTCATTTGACTAATACTGAGTAACATGTTAATATAATCGTAACTGTTTTGAATATATTAGTTTCTCATTTGACTAATACTGAGTAACATGTTAATATAATCGTAACTGTTATGAATATATTAGTCACTCCTCTAGTGTAAAGGCTTCTTGTATTTCAAATAGTCTAAGAATTTGTAAAAGCAATGATCTACAGAAATAGTCATCAAATTTATGTTTAAACTTGTAGAGAGAGCTAGATCCTCCAAGAACTTGTAAGAGATATGTCACTATAAATCTTATTTGACAGGTTCTTACTTAGCTTTAACTTGTTACAAACAAACACTTGTGACAAATTCCGTTTATAAAGTACGTTAGAATTAAGTTGTCTAAACTGTGACATATAATAAGCGTTTTAGATAATCTAAAAGCAATTCTCAGCAATAGCAATTCTTTTTCTTAACCCAAGTGTTTCTCTTAATAGACTTTTGAAAGGACTTAAATATTAAGTCTGTTAATGTATCAGCAATTATTTTTTTGAGTTCATCATCATCAGCTTGTAGACGTCGTGCTGAACGAATGTCACCCTCTTAATAAGGATGGGTTGGCATAATCCTCACGCTTGGCAGGCGAATTGGGCAACGCAAAATGCACTCTACTCGTATCGTTAACCGAGAGGACGCTGATGCCCGTCCTCGGGCTGCTGCCCGTTCTGGGTGCAGATTTAGGACACATCCAAGTCTATTTATTAATTAAGTTTGATTTAATTAAGCCTGCTATTAATTGGGTTGGATATTGTAGTGCTCTGTGCCCAAAAGAGTGTTAATGAATGTTCGAATCTCTTACATTTTAGTTATGTACAGTTCCATATCTTATTTTATTTCTAAATAAGACTGTATGTCATAAGTTTTATTAATTTACTGAAGATAAAACATCTTTCAGTCACAGATTATGATGAGATTGCGATTAAATCTTATACCAATATCAAAAATATTTAATAACTTAGTAGCGTATTTTAACTGTCCATTTTGCAGATTGTCGTAAGATTTAAAGGATAATGGGTTATTATATGGAGACTGTCCCCAAAAAAAGGTTTATTGTAGCACTATGAGTAATAGATAATTATTTTGCACATATATACTTATAACGCTTTCATTTAACGATTGCAACATAAATTATAATAATTGGAGAAAAAAGAAATTTAAGGTCAAAAGTGTAAACAAATACAAAAATCGTGACAAGTTTTGATTCAGAAGTTATTAGTTACTATACACTTCTTCAACTATAATTATTAACATACCACACTAATACAATTTATTCGTCACTATTACAATTCTTAACATAATTCGTTAATTATTTTAATTGATACCACACTTAAAATGATCTAAGGTATTTACTTTGCTCAATTGAATAAAACACTTTAAGCATTAAGTATTTATTTATTTATTTGATACACAAAACAGAATACAGTCTTTACATTTGTATTGTATAGGTTACAAATAATTTGTTCTAGATTGCATTCCTTAATAAATGTGTACACAACATGAACAACATAGAAGCAGTAGGTACCTACATCTATAAGTCGATCAAACATTAAGTAGCATTGTAATTACACAATCAAACATAAGCAGTTATAATAACTCAATAAAAAAAATAAAAAATTAAAGAACATTTAAAGGATTACGGTTAGGACAGGTGACATGCTAAAAAGAATAAAAAGTAGTTGTTAACAATTTAACTCTTATAAATCAAAATTCAAGCACTACATTAAAATGTATTAATTGTAATTATGATCAATATTAGCATTCAATTTGGATCTTTGGAATTATTATTCCCACATGATGAAATTATGACCATCACAAAAATATATTATATCATAGTCGCGGCTAGCCGTAAAATTCAATTAGATAAATTGATGCCAGTTTCCGGTTTTAAAATAGTTTAATGTCCCATGTGTGAATTATACATTTACTGAACATTAAATGGTCAGTAAATTATTCTATTTGTTCGGTGATGGTTCAGTGCTTTTTTTATTATTGTTTTACCGAAAAAAATGTTTTGGAAATCCTCAAACAACATTACAAAAATGAATCATTTTTGAAAAACTTGCTTTTAGCTTTTAGTCTAATTAATAAAACCGCCCTAAGAAAAAAAGGAGCAAGAAAATAATTTTCAGAAAAAAAAAACTTAGGAGCTTTACTTTTAAACTTTTGCAAGTTGAAGTGGCAATGGGCAGGCCACAGCGCTCGAAGAACAGACAACCGATGGGGAAGAAAGGTTCTTGAGTGGCGACCGCGAACCGGAAGACGCAGCGTAGGAAGGCCTCCCACTAGGTGGACCGACGACATTGTAAAAGTCGCGGGCAACCGGTGGACGCAAATGGCAGGTTGTCGTACAGTGTGGCGGTCTAAGGGGGAGGCCTTCGTTCAGCAGTGGACATCTCCGGGCTGATGATGATGATGTTGATGATGATAATTTTTTTATAGTTCTAATGGGTTTGCGTTTGAACACCACCAAACTTACAGCGCTCAGCGTAGATGCGGTTCACGATGGATTACGCTTGCCCAAAAGAAACCGATCCACTCGCGACTGTCTTACTGACACTCAGGAAACACACCAGTTGGGAGCGTATTCCACTGTTTAGCGGTTCGTACAAAGAAAGTGGAATCAAGTCGTTTAGTTCGAGTTGTAAGAACATCAACCGTGAAATGCTGTCGCTTTTTCAAGCTTCAGGCCTCAGAATGGGCATGCGGGCACTAGACTTTATCCTTATATTTACGGTATTTGGCATAATGTACTGCAGTAGACAATCATACCAACATTATCAGTTATCCCATTATACCAATAAAACATTAGGGGGTGAGCACAATAAATATCTTGACCGTAGGAAGACATTAATCATTCGTTTAGCGTTCGGTTTCCGCCCGTGTGCGCTGCCCTTTATTGTTATTAATTGTTCAGATGATAACTTAATTAATTTACTTGTCTGGTATGTTTTTAATGGGGGGTTGTTTCTTTTATTCGCTGCGGATTGCCTCGCAATCCTCTAGTACAGTTTTTTTTAACAACAGTCGGTCAACTAATTGTCAGATTAGCACTGAAGACTTTAAACCGAATCAAATAAGATCCAATTCTGACATGATCACATTACAATGTATCCCACGCAGGTATATTTTTTTTTTTGTAAAATGTAAAATATGTAAAAAAGTAAGTAAGTAGGTATGTAAAATATAGAATAAAAATATATCACCACGCTAAATGATAGAACCACATTCTATGAGAAAAAAGTAAAAATTAAAATATCGGTCGACATTTTTCACACAGCGCCATCTAGCCCCAAACTAAGCAAAGCTTGTAATATAGTTTTTTTTTAAAGACATACTTAGGTATAATACATACCCTTTTAATGGAAAGCCGTGGTAGCGTATGGGAGACCTATAGTCTTGGAGTCGTGAGGTTGTAAGTTCAAATCCCGGGCCCGTACCAACGAGCGCTGTGGAGTTAATATACTTACGAATTTTCACACAACTACCTTTTAGGTGTAGGATAACATCGTAAAGAAAACTGCATGTCGGGCGAAAAAAACCAATGGCGTAGTGAATCAGCACTGGACGTATTCTAGCTGAGGGGATGACTGTCAAGGGGTCATTATGTCATAAACAGTTAGGTACCTACGAAAAATTATGAGAATGGAATAGCAATCCTTTGTAATAGTTGGTTATGAACACATATAATTTTTATAATTTTTTTGCGTTGAAACAGCGAAGAAAATTTTGTTTTTTCGTAGCTAGTTTTGAACTTTTAGTCACAAAGTCAAAGTTGAAGAAGTTTATTTATAAATCTAAATTTACAAGTCAACATAAATAATAATTGTAATACATAATTCATACAGTGGATTTGTATAAAATATAATAATAAAAAATAAATGAAAATCAAATGTCAACAATTTGACATTGCAAATGATAACATACTTAAAACAAATTAAATTATAAATATATTAGTCGCAGTTACAATGACACTTTGGAGTATTCTGCAAATCATAATTATTTATTTTTATTTTTATTTTCTTATTATTCGGAAAACGTACAGTGTTATTTAAGCTATAGTTATAACAAGTATTATTTCTAGACACCATTTACGTGTTTTCGCATTTAGAATCTAAATTTACTTGTTTGCTACAAAAGATGAAAATTATAAAAGATAATGCCAGTTGCAAAGTCTTACATATTGATGAATAATATACAAACAGTTAAGAATAGTTAAGAAGTGCCGTCAAACCAATTATCAGATATTAAATCACGGACTTTATTTGGAGAAATGTTAAACAAGTCAAATTCAGGTAAGTCCAGGTTATTGACAGTTGTCGAGGATCTAACAAAGAAAGAATTTTGCCTATAATTGGTGGCGCATCGAGGAATATTTAAGCACTTAGGGTGCCGGCGTGCAAGTGAAGGTACTGTAATACATACCTTGGAGAGGAGATCAGGAGAATCAATTTTAGCCTGCGCTATTTTAATTAACATTATTACGTCTGCGATTTTGCGTCGTTCATGAAGAGGTAACATATGTTGTCGTCTGCATCTCGACTTATGGCCTGGTTCCTCATGTTACACTGGAACATTTAGACGATTTTTTTATAAATTCGTCAAAGTCATAGAACGTTTGTTCGATAAGTTATATGTTTGAAGCAATTTCACAAATGTGGATGAAGGGAATCTAACCAACCAGCAACTGGCCCAGCGAGATGAATAATGGATAATTGCCCTTCAGGGTATGTCTTTGTCTAGTCTATGTCTAGTAGTGGACTATTAAAAGGCTGATTGTGCAAAACTGATGACGTGACTGATAATTTTATAAGGGGATTTGTTTTTTTTAAATTCAGTAATATTTTGGAATTTTGTTTGGCTTTTGGGACTTCTATGACTTTTGGGCGTTTGGGGTTGGGGGTCTAATATTTAAGTATTTTCGTTAATGGGTTGATCAACAACCTTTAAGTATTGCTACGCCTATATATTATGAGGAGGTACGGAACCGGCTAGCCTTATTTAGATTATCACTCAAAGTTCTCAATGGAACACAGTTTTGCGTATTTCTCCTCTGGTAGACCGGACTGTAGATTGCAGAATGCATCAAAGGGCCCAGCCCTTGCGCGAAGGGCGGTTTAATCAGACTGAGCGTCTTGCGACTGTATTGTAATTCGGCAGTGGTAATAATATTGCACTAATTAGTTTTATTACTTTAAAGATTATAAATCGCTATGCATGCACACCAAAATAAGCATTGATATGATGTCCGAGAGCCTCTTTTGACTGTGATTTTGGAGTGAGCCTTGGGCTTTATTCTAACTACACTCTTGAGTTTTCGCATACGAATATATGACCGACTGTCGAGCAATAAAATAAAACATTTTATTTTTATTTTTCTTTATTATAAATCAGTGCTATTTTTCAGTAAGTTGAGCTAGAAAATTACGAATTATTCTCGCGCTCTAACAGGGCGCCAATTTCAAATTATTTTATGTCAAAAAAGCTCACGTCATAGTCAGTCGTGTCGGTGAATCAAAATTAAAAATTGAAAAAGACCTAATGAACAATTTCATAAAAATTCCTCGTTTTTGGAAATGCATTATTTTAGCGGCAACATTGATTTTATCAACCGACTTGAAGTCTGAAAAGGAGGTTCTCAATTCGACTGTATATTTTTATATACCCTATTACTCCGCCAATTATGAATCGATACTGATAATTATTTCTGTGTTTGGTAGGTAATATTTCAGAAATTATCCTGTACAATTTTTATAAAAATCGGTTCAGTAGTTTGGGTTTTAAACTAAAATTACTGGAATAAATCAAAATAACTGAAAAATAATATTATGAAGATGTCATTCAGGTAGTCGAAATTGATGTCACTTGTTTTTTTAAAGCGTATATTTTAACGCCCTGTTATATTTATGTTTCAGACAGATAGAAAAAACTATCGCCATCTATCGAGCCAAAAGGAACTGTAAACAATGTTAGCAGTAATTTAACAAACTTTACCGGTATAATTATACTTACTGTACTTAACATTGTAACTAAAATTAAATCACTGCCCAGCAAGACAAACTAAGCACTTTTCATACAAATATTGACTGACAACTCATTCCTTCGAACCGTTTACGTAATGAATACTATAAGAATTCTTTTATAATGTAAATAGTTGCGGTACTCACTTAAAGCAATTGTGTGATAAATAGGTCAAGCGCGCACCGTCGGGTACCGTGGGATGCTAATTTGTTACCAGCGATGACATAGAGTAGGTACCTAGTAACAGAAGGGATACTTAGTTTGTACATGTTAAGTGGGTCCTTCGATTCCTGCTTCCTTTATTTAGACAAAGACATGGAAAGGAATGGAAGAGGTTCGCAAGAGACAGGAAATTGTGGCTAAAACTGGGGGAGGCCTACGCCAAAGAGACGACAACTATTTGAAATTACTTTTAAGTAATTATACTAAGAATAAATAGGTAATAGGTAAATCACACTATTAAACCTTTTTAATATTGACGCAACAATTATAAGTGAAGAGTAAATCAACACAGTAGATATACATAAACTTATACATTGATAAATAGATGTCTTGACAATAAATATATATATATATATATATATATCAAAGAATGAGTGGTTTAATAATGTAATTTTGGGATAGTTGAATAAAGGCTCTTTTACTTTTACTAAGTGGGTTCTTCGAGAAGTTCAGTGATGATTGGTTGCCTACAATAACATTGATAATAATTAACACCACAGCTTATTTGAGAGTTTGTTTGGCGATTTCGAGACGGAAAGATGTTACGTGATTTATTACGTAAATGTCAAAAATGGTTCTTAAATACTGGAATCGTTGAAACCGTTCATCAATCATCAGGTTATGTTATGATCCCTCTCAAATAAAAGATTCTGTATTCAAGTTTTTTTTAAATTAAATTTTTTGCTTTCAGTTTCACGCAAAACTTTAAACGAACCTAAATCCAAGCGTACAATATTTTTCCATGTGCTGGCTTTGTGACCAACAAACCAACATTGAAGTTTCGTCATGTAGAGTTACTTTGTCGTAAACTTGTACAGAACCCTAAAACAAGAGGTTCAAGAATTCAACGAATGTCCTCTTACATTAAAATTGATACTATATCACGAATAAAAATGAAAAAAACATCGCCATAATTTTTGTTACTATTTTCATTTATTTATCTATTGTTAAAAACATTAACAATAAAGCATGATGATGATAATAATGATTCAATGGATAATTTAATATTTTTGTTATTAATTTTCCCTCAAAACTATTTTTAATTAATATTATAACTAAAAACTTCAAGTGCATCTTGAAAATAAAACTAGATATTGATGGAAAGACCTTGCGATACTCCGTACGACCGGAAGCTTTTTATGGGTCATCACGATCACAGCGTTCTGTTTGTAATAAAGAATGTTTATTTGATCACTCTCAACACCGATGTGCCACTGAAGAAGCTTATAAACTTTAAATAGCTCATTGAGAAACTAAAAAAGAGTGAATATCATGAAACTATATTATATGAAACACGTAAAGTATAAAACTGTTCGTAGGTACTCTGCATCGTAGACTGCAATTTCTTTTAGCATCAGGCGGGCTGGTATTCAAACGCTAGCCAATATTTTCTTAAAACCCCACATGTATCTTTGATTTTCCGTATTTTTGGTAAAGATATTTATATCTCATTTACAAATATTTTTTGTATACATTATTTTCACAAAGATTGATAGATCCAAAGAATGAAGGAGAAACATGTTTAGTCTTGTGCAAAAAAATAATTGCAGATCTATCAAAAAACCATGTAGAAAGTATTAAGCAATTTATTCATTCATTAATTTCTAACGGAAACTTGTATTCGCTTTTTGAGTAAACAATATTATTACAATTTTATTATGAAAACTGACGTGGTTTTGACACATTAAAAAGGTCACCGGATGTGATCGAAACTATAGTCGGAGTATCCGATTTAATTAAACGTGAGTTATAAATAAAACAAAAATATTATTACAATGTACATCATTATATTTGTAGTGGTAGGACTATTACAGAGTCCACCTGGGGAAGTACAACACCTTTGCCAGTTATTTAACCCCCCCCCCAACCGCTCTTGGCAGGCGGCTTGGGGATTGCAGAATGGTTACCACCGTTAACTGAGAGGACGCTGCTGCCCGTCCTCCGGTGGTTCTGGATGCAGTTTTAGGACATACCCAGGTCCACACCAGGCGTGACGCATACCGCCAGGCAAATTTTAAAAATCTTTTATAGCAAGGTCAAACTTAATAAAACTATAAGAACGCAGAAACGCCTTCACTAAGATCAGAGAAGAAGCTCATTTAACTTGATTCCACACATAAATCGAACAGAGGGGTGACACAAAAATAGAACGCAATAAAAAAACACATCAAAAGTGTACAAATACACGTCAAGGGAATTATAAACAACGTATCATTAGGGAATATATTAGAACTTAAATCCAACTTTGTCGTCAAGTTAAGAATAGATTTAATAAATTTGAAGACACTGTGAGAAGCTTATACAGCAATTGAAGCAAACAAAACTCGACTTAAACCATATGATAATTTAAGAGAGGATAAAAGTGTGTGGCTAATTATACTAACGTTTGATGTAAAACCCTTTGAAGCTAGTGACATTTTGTAAACTGTGGATGATTTGCCGCGCCCGGTAGCACTTTCTCCATCCGAGAATGATGCTCTACGCATTGTTAGAGTCATTATTGAACTAATTATAGATTTTAAAAAGATTGATGTTGTGTGAATTGACGAGGATGTAAAGGGGAGAAAGAAAGTAATGAATGAAGTGCCTATAAATAAAGAATAGTTTGATAAATGTGGCGTGTCAGGAAGGGTAATAGATAACTTTTTAAATGATGTAATGAAAGTTTTAAAGAAGGAAATAGTTTGTGTGATTAATCTATATGTGGTTCAAAGGAGCTCTTTGTTTCTGAATGATGAATTACTTACGTATGAAAGATTTTTCACTAGTTACGTCCCTGTGATGTAATTTCAGTTTTAAATACTTTTATTTATTTGGAATTATGTTCACACAGAAGAAATGGCATGAGTAATATTCCAATGAGATTGATTTTGACGAAACTTGCGTATGTATGATGAGTCGAATCTAAACTGACTAATGTTAATTCAAATATTTACGTAACAGAACTTACTAGGCGTTTGTAAACTAAAACAGAGCAATCTCATATTTATAGAATGTTTCTACGTAAAGTAGACGCAGGATATTCTCGGAATCTTGGTAAATTTAAATATAATTCTTAGACGGCGCCACGGCAATTAAAAATGTCAGACATGGTATGGAATGATATGTTATGAAAGTAAACTGTTTTGTAAGCAATAGAAGGCAAAACAAAATAGCTTATAGATAATGTCACTAGGCGCGTAAGAGTCAACTTAAGTCTTGCTAAATCCTCCAAGACTAAAGTCGATAACTTAGATAGATTATATTCAAATGCTATTTTAACATATTTTATAAACAAACATTTTATATAAGATTGTTTCTTTTTGTTGTCAGTTTTCAAATTTTCCAGGATGAAACAGTTTCCTGTGAATTCAGGATAAGCTATTTTCTTAGTAATAATTTTCTTTATTGACAAGCGCTTTGAATTGTGGCCTTGAGCATTTGGATTGTATAAGCTAGATTAATAGACGTTTTGTTATAATTAAGATTCAATCAATGCAGACAAACTTTAGTGTAGAAATTTAATCACACAAGTATTATAAATGCGAAAGTTTGTCGGTATGTAATGTGTGTGTTGTTTCCCTCTTAACGCCAAAACGGCTAAACGGATTTGAAATTAAGTCGGAATGGTGAAAACTTCGTTACCGTAATAACATATAGGCAACTTTTTAACATCATCATCATCAACATCAACGTTGTTCATCATCACAAGGGTAAAACCGCATGGCACAGCTAGTAACAAATAAAAGTAAAAACTGGACAAAAAATAAGGAAACGAAAAATATTTGAGATATTAAGTTCCTTTTAAAAATAGCTCAAACGATTTCAATAATAAAGATTAAAGGCCAAGGTGTCTTTGAGTACTGCAAATAATATTTTTCCGTTTGCTTACAACACCTCGGATTTCAGTCGCTTGACGTCAGTTCGTCTATTTTCAATTGGTAATACACTACCGGTGCTTTGCGACTTTACTCGCAATTGAATTGCGTCCTTTTAATTGAACATCCGTTTTAAAAACGTATTTATTTTGTACATTTCGATTTGCCGAACCGGAAGACGCAGCGTAGGAAGGCCTCCCACTAGGTGGACCGACGACATTGTAAAAGTCGCGGGCAACCGGTGGATGCAAATGGCAGGTTGTCGTACAGTGTGGCGGTCTAAGGTGGAGGCCTTCGTTCAGCAGTGGACGTCTCCGGGCTGATGATGATTTGCCGAACGAACCCCAAACAAAACCAAATTCAAGTAAAAAAATATCACAATAAAATAAAATAAAATTTGAATGTATTATCTCATAATCACGCAATTGGTGTTGTGTTTTTCATTGTCAGATACTTACTTAAATTTTGTTGGAAAACATTCCCTACCGCACTATCGCCTTGTTGAATTACACACTCGCACACACTCAACATATACAGAACACACAACACACAGAACAGGACACACTTATTTAACGGACAGAATGAGGTACAGAATGATTTATTTGTGAAAAGGGAATAAATGATACAGACAAAAGTTTCATTTAAAATATTACTGATGAGTATGAATAGTGTGGAAGACGTCATCCAATTTAAATAATTACGTTATTGATGTGTTTGAAATAGCAACCACATGTTTGTAATAAAATGTAGGGCTCAGTCAGCGGGCTCGGTGTAATAATTTGAAATTTTAGTAGCCGACTTTTGTAATAAATATAATCTGTTCACACGTTCTGCTACCGTATTCTAAGCCCAATGTCCTACATGAGATGGTAGGAGTGGTTTTCGAATCGATTATGTTTCGATTGGGGTTAGAATATACGGGGGCTGATTTTACCTCGATATACCTACTCAAGGTTTTGAAATCGTGATAGCTCATTGGGAGATGACTAGTATCAGAATTGTGAGATTTATGAGGCCGCGTATCCGATATCGGGCAATGAGTTATTTGTGATTTAAGTACTTATGACTTAAAACAAACGTAACACCTACATTTTCAATAAAAAAAAATCGAGTAAAAAAATTTTTTTTGCCACTAATTTATTTATTTCTAGTAAGTACTTCTATAATAAAGTGCCAAGAATAAAAAAATATAATAATATGCATATTGCATAATAATCTTTTTAAATAGTCTATTCTTGAAGGGCGATCGCGAAATTTCTTTCATGCTGCTGGCCCAGCAGCGCAAGTACCGTCCTTGACAATCTTTATATTTGACATTTAAATCGGTAAAATTCGATAAAATTCGGTAAATTCTCAAATCCATCTAAATAAATCTTCTATAACGACACGTCAAATTTAGCGACACAGAACCATTGATCTTATATCTATAGAGTCACAATTGAGCAAAAAAAACATCCGAGCCAAAACTCGGCGCACGCTATGCAGTGCGCTGACTTATTGACCGACTTGAACTACGATAAGACACAAGCGCTCAAGCATTCATTGAAGCGACATAACGTCTAAATTCGAACAGTTGTGAACTATATAATGCACGTATAGATATGTACAACGGCGGTCGGGCGTTTTTCACATAGAGATTGTGACTCTTTAGATATTAGCTCAATGCATAGAACTGTACTCGCGCTGCAGTTTCGAATTAGTGGATTCAGACACGCCATTGAATTCCTTTCCCGGACGTATGCAGGTGTCCTCACGTTGCGATGTTTTCCTTCACCGAAAAGCCAGTGATATAAATCTGTAGATAAACTCCAAAGAGCAACTTGGGTTTGAACCCGCGGCCTCACGATTTCAAGTTTATCGGTCTCCCCATTAGGCTACCACGTCTTTTACAAAACCAATAAAGAAAGAATCTATATTAAACTAAAATTTTAAAAGTGCCTAACGTAGTATTTACACAGTACGAAAGTACGTCTCCAAAATATTCCCATCAAAAGTTTGAAGTCCAAAATAGACTAATAAAAACATTAAGGGCGGTATTTAACCAAATAGCTTCAAAGATTTCAGTCCGGCTGAAGAGATTTCTCCAAAAGCCTAAAGGTTCTTTAGGTCCTAAAACAACATTAACTTTTATCTCGACAACTGAATATCCAAATGATTGTGTTATATTTTTCTGAGCAGGGATGGCGGATAGTTTAGAAACGACAGTAAGAAATCTTCACAGATTTATCACTACAGACGAAAGTCTAAACAGAACATTTTAAGGCCTTAATTTAAATACATATTTATTAAAGTTTATTGAAGCGTTAGGTTAATAAAGGTGTTTCATAGATTAGTTAAATTAAGGATTAAGTCGGTCCTACCTACGAATTACGAATCGCTGTACTAGTTTGAATGCCTTGTAGATACTCTATAAATCATAATGCAAAGCCAATTAGATTTTTTACAAAACATGTACCTACAACACTATTAATCGCCAATACTGTAATGGTATTTTTTTTTTTTTAATCTTCAAAATACAAAGTAGTTTTTTTAAATTATAATACAAAAAATATGCCTATAGCGTTATTTTTGGCGATGAACATAAATAGTTTACGTATTAAGATGTACCTATATTTATACAGTAACAACCTGAGTATAGTTATAAAGGTTTTTTTAAATTACAACTGTACCTTCTGCCTGTTTCTGTGACAAAGGTCATGTCAGGTTTTTGGTTATAAAATATTTTCGTAAACCCTTTACTATATCTATGGGGTCCATAATACCCAGTTGCTGGGCTATTATTATTTATTTTGTCTTTCAAGCACGAATATACTCATTGGTAACATTTACTCACCTTTGTTTACCTTTTAATTCATAGGAAAGTGTCAATTTTAATTAGTTCTGTGTCGGTCGGTCATTTTCGGAGATCTCAATCTTTCGTAACCGACAAGCCAAGTGGCCGAGCAAAAAGATTCGATCAAAACGTCGGTCATCGGTCTCGAGAACCTACAAATAAAAATAAGTTTAAGTCTATTAATATAGAGTTGAATTTAGCTACGCAATTTCACCAAGATTGATCGAAGAAAATCGCGACGAAACCGGTCGGTGTTGTACCAATCGCCGGTCATTCATTCGGTCTCGGTCTCTCGGTCGGTCGCAGATCGGAAGATCGTTATGAATGGGAAGGCAAGTGCCGCGGATCTTGGGCCGCGCGTCGATCAATCACGACCCGGGTCTTTAACGATTGAGGACCCGGTCGGTCACGCAGAAAGCGCGATTCGATCGTTTTGATTCGTTCAATCACGATCGATACAGGACTAATTTTAAACTTTTATTTTTTTATAAAATTGGCTATTGCAAACATACAGTGCCTTAGAAAGTACAGTATACATATAAATATAAAAATAAATAGTTAGTAAGTACATTATTGCATTTGCCTTCGTTAGTCCAGTCCATCCAAAGGTTGCCTGGAAGAAATCGCTTAAGGTGATAAGGCCGCCCCTTGTACTGCCAAATAATGTACCCTGATTAGTTGTAAGTTGTTCTATATTTCTGGTGTCAATTCAATAATGTTGTATTGTATTGTATTGTATTATAGCATCGCCGATTAGAAAAAGCTTGATGGACTAACTTGGTACTGTTATGGGCAATCGCGCTGCGAACGAAAGAACAGTAAAGCAAAAAGTCTCGCTCGTATCGTGATTTCATTGCATACAAAAATCCGCGTACAAAAGTATAAATACTAAAATTTCAGGGTCTAAAAAGCCCCGGTTAGTATCAGGGTTTCTCCTAGTTGGGTTTAAGAGTTAAAGTGAGTACAACTAAGCCAAATGGAGTTTGGGGCTTAATGGTTCTTGTCATGCCTATTCTAGGGGATAATCGGTTGTGATGGATGATAAAAAATATTAAATTCTTGCTAAATATTTTCGTTTATTTTTTACATTATTTCTGTGGAGATGAAAGCTCAGTATTGGACTCTGATCGCGTGGGTGTTGATATAATTACGTAAAATTATTATGAGTTCTTTGATAAATAGCTCTTGATTGTTTTTTTTTGAATATAGGCTAAAGTACAAGTTACAAAAGAAAACATTAGAAAGTGGCATGTCGGCAATAGTTCTACTGCGTACAGGGGTATCCTTGACGAAGTCAGGGGGGGGGGGGCTATAGGGATATAATATGCATGGGATAGGCATGAACTAGTTAACATTTAAAAAAAAACATATAAAAAACACATGATGCATTTTAGATTAATTTACTTATAAGGTTACATTTAGAAAGAAACATTAGAAACCAATTTAATTTTAAAAAAGTCATCTTATGATCACCGTCTCGATTTTGTCATATTTCAAAACAAGTACAAAATGTTTAATCTAAATCTTTTACCTGATCTTTGCTTTAATTGAAGTAAGAATACACACGGTTCATCAAAACGATGTAATGAATACGCTTGAGTTGGATTATATTGAATTTCTTGATAATTGATGTTGATAAGACAAAGATTTGGCCACAGCTCTCCTGACATTAAGTAACGAAGATGAATAGCGCACCTGTCTTAAAATAGGAAAAACTGTTACGGTGAGGTTTGGTGACAGATTTTATTGAGGCCAATACAAAAAAAATGTAAAAATATCGCGAGCCCGATTCACAATAAAAATATGCCAAAAAACCCGTAAGTAATCACATTGTGATCACTTACTTACGATTTATATTATTATAACCGTAGTGAACACTGAACTGAACAACGACGATAATTTAAAATGTTGTATGATTAATAATAATAATTGAGTGCCGGCTCTCCACTCGCTTCAGTCATACAGCCTTTGCGACATGCGAGCCGTACGATACGACAATACAAACTTCTAATACATGTACATGTTTTCTCTTTTCGTCATGCAGTAATTAGATTCGCTATCTCTATTTTCCGGCAAATGTAGTATGCATACTTTTAGCTAGGTATGCTTGATTGTGTTGTCTTGTTAATTTTGATCGATTTGCAAGCGCTGGGCCCGTCCATTCCGTTATCACCGTCGCTGTGCATACCTATGTCATATTTCTAATTTCATAATTATGAAACCTACTTAAATACTACTTAATCTAATGGCACATCAAAAATACCCCCGCGGAGCGCACCTTGCACGATGCTGGCTGTGTTCTAGCCTGGATGGCGAGCGAGATCTGCTGAGTCAAAAACCACCCGGCGCGGGGATCACGACCCTCCTCTTTCAGGCGACAGCCCAGGTCGGCTACGGGCCCGGCATTTCAGCCACGAAAGGAATGACTCCTATGACTGCGCTAAGTCTGCATGCGAGTACTTAAGCCACCTGCCTCTTGCAGCTGACTCCGCACCTGCACTTGCGGACAGTTAGAATAGAATAGAATACGAGTAGAATAGAATAAATTTTATTGTGAAACTGTGTACAAAGATGGTGTAACATTAGAGTAAGTATCAACAGTTTTGTTCTTATCGAACATACAATATTTAAATCTTATTATAATCTTAATCTTGTTGGGTTCCAGGAAAGTGACAGGCGACATAAAATCAAAAATATCTTTGTTTATGTGGCGTTCGACTTACCCCGTTCTTCTCTGTCGTCGCCTTAAAATAATCATACCGTCATTATATCTAAAAGAAAAAGAAAACTTACAGTGTCGACTCACAGCCCCTCCTCTTGCTGGTTAGTGTCACTTGAACCTCTGTTCGTTAAGAGCACGCCATACTGTCAACTAACATTCCATACTTTTAAGAAGACACGTCGTTTTGTACGCTCGGTGGTCTGTCTATTTTGAGCTATCTTGGCTTAGTCATACTTTGTACTCATATTTTGTTAAGCAAATATGGAAAATATTGTCATCTGTATCATCTGTTTTCTTGATTGTTTCAATAAAAAAAACACATACGTGAATTCTAACTTTATTTAAAAACGCCACTTAAGTTTTAATGACGTGATTTGGTATTGAAAGAAAGAAAGAAATATAATTTATTTTGTAACATCATTATAAGTAGTATAACTTTAATATAGTTACAGTCCTGGGGATGATGTCACAAAAATGGATTCAACTCAGCATATTGCTGTTTATCAAACAGCGCTGATCTTCCGTTCGTATTGTGCACTTCATTTTATATTGCGTAGAAGTTAAATCACGTTTGTCGACTTAAGTAGATTTTAAAATAAGGTCCTTCATGTTAAAGCCTGGCCATTAGTTAATATTGAAGATTTTTTTGATAAGGTTTGCCTGTGTTTCTCTCTGTCTGGCTACTGCTGAACGAGGAGTGAACAAAGGGAGTGAACGAGTATTATTTTGCTATTTTGCCCACATGGTGAGCTAAAGCCGTAAGGCCATACCGCCTGGTAATACTTCAACGATCCGTTTTTGTTTGTTATGTAGTCCGTACTTGAGGCATTCCAGAGACAAGTGGAACTTGTATCTTTCAATGAATTTTGAAGGCGTTTCACAGTCCATTTTGACGTGATGTTGCCTCGCGATACAAGCTTAGAGCTTGAGGCAATGAGGCAGTAGCCAGTACAAAAAAAAACAAAAAAATGGAATCTGCTGTACAGCAAGGTTATACACGACCGTTCTGCTGTACAGCCCGCATTCCGGACCGGAAATGGTCATGTTCATGTCAAGACTATTCACTGTCGTTTTGCATCGTGCATCGTGCATGACCTTGGCTTGACCTTGGCGGCTGTACAGCAAGCATGATGGTGCGTAGAGTGCTTAATTCTGATTTTAAAACTATACTACTGAACCGATTTCGATAAAATTTATATGGGACCACCTCTGAAGTTTTTTTTTTGTACAGTTAAGTGACGAGACGGGCAAGACTTACCGAACAAAAGAAGAATCATCAAAATCAGTTCATAATTGGCGCAGTAATCGCGTAACATACATACAAAAAAAAGCGTATTAATGATACATGAAATATATTATTGTAACGTAATGCAATACACAACACAAATTACTTTTCTAGAAAATTTAGAAAATCTACGTTGACGTATACTGCTGAGCGCATCCCCTTTCAGACAATTCAAACAAAGTTCTCTGCGTCCCCAAATTTGTCTTATTTACTTCACATGGAAATTAAATTCAGTGGTGATATTTGCAGCTCGTGGAGACGCGCACTTACTCAAACAATAGTCGTAATTACGTATGAGCACACTGGTTTTAATTAATCCGAGAATCGCATTCTTGTGGCTGTCTTTTTACCCTGACTCATTTGTGTGATCTGATGTCGTTGTGATGCATTCTTTAGGGCGAATTGTTACCACTGTAACGAGCTAAGGGTTGAATGTGTTAGTATGTTAGTATGTATGTTAAAAGTTTTTTTTAAATCGAAAAAGACGAAATTTATGAAACGGTCTTCTGGTGGTAAGCGTCACGCCTGCCCATAATACTGCAGTGTCAGAATTTGACAACTTACGAATACAATCCTGCGCCGCACTGCTCTGCGCTCGTCACCCTGAGATATAAGATGTGAAATTTCATCTCAATCAATTTTCAATTTTCTAAACTGAAAAAAATACCGGGTGATAGTGCATTTTGTCCAAAATCGATGAACCTTTTTGTATGGAACAGCTGTTTTTTTTTCGTGATTTCTGGGTTGGCCCTAGTAAAAGTTGTTCGTAATGATGAGTACAATGATATCCTAGAAGGATAACGGTGTTCAAACTAACACCCTGTATATTCTAAACTGGTAACATTGCCCTTCATACCAAAACAGGGATGCTTGCACACTACTGCTTGGCGGTGAAATAACGGACAAAGGTGTGGTACTTCCCCAGGCGGACTCTGCAATAGAGTTCCACCACTTCATAAATTGGTATAATTTATAATGGTTTAGTAAGTTTAAACTTTCATTTTTAACCGGTATAAAAAAAGAGGTAGTGATCTGTGTTTTTTTTTTAATAAAACGTTTATATTTATTGAAAAGCTAAGGACATTATCTTTAAAATGTGGTAGTTTGTAACGAAGGCTAGACTCAGAATTGTGAGTTCGTGACTCAAATCTTCAAAATAGGCCAATGTACAGTAATGAACTATTAAAAAGGCTGATTCCGCTAGATGAGGATGTCGACCAATTCTAGCTAGTTTTTATGATAATTCAGATCTAGGTGTATGATAGGCAGACCCCATATAATACTGTCGAATATGGGGATATTCGATACCCAGAACTGGCAATACACCAGCGGGGGCCAATGTATCGCCACCGGCTGTAATCGCCCGTTTCCGGTTCTATCACCGGATCCGGCGCTGAAGTAAATTAATCAAAATTCTAATTCACGCGGTTAATTTAGGCTCATGGCGCGATTGTTTGTGAAATAGAGGGCGCTATTGTGCGACAGTAAGGACTATAATTATTGATTTTGTGCTATGACATTATATTTTGTTGACTGGTGGGCCGATCTATTACGTCATTTTGCATACTAGCAGCCAAAGATATTGTTATAATACTTTAATGGTACTCTATACCAAATTTCATCATTCAGCGTGAAGGAGTAACAAACCTAAAGACACCGAAATCGCGAAAAAAATATCTGCTGTTCCATACATTTTGTCAAAGATCGATGAACCTTTTTGTATGGAACAGCTGTTTTTTTTCGTGATTTCAGGGTTGGACCTATAGTAAATGTTGTTCATAATGATGAGTACAATGATATCCTAGAAGGATAACGGTGTTCAAACTAATACCCCATATAACACCCAGATACAATCCAAACATCTTTAGATCTAAAATAAAAATAAATTTATTTTCTGCGCGATTATGTCTCGGTGATAAACATAATATGTGTTCAAATAGCGAAAGTTTAAAAGTTTCATCTTTACATCTGTCACATAAATGTTTGTCTTGCAATTAGAGTCCTACCACCGAATACATAATTAATAATTATGGACTACTAAGTTTTTATCATCATAATTTATAGACTACTAAGTTTTTATCATGTTAATTAATAGACTACTAGGTTTTTTCTTGGTAATTTATATACTACTAAGTTTTTCACGTGTTCACTTTTCATTATGTACCGCGCACAAACACCACGTGTGTGAAACAGTGGGGGCGTACGCAGCTAATAAATCATAATGTAGGATTTAATACTTAAAATGCCAATATTCCCAACCCGCTCATATCGACGGCCCGCATTGTTCCAAACTCCAGCACATTCCATTAGAGTTAAAAACTCAATTTTACATCCCGGGAGTTAATTTAATCAGTTAATTATGGAATTCAAGGTAGAGGAAACTCCGGTTCCGGAGGGGGGTATTAATAGAGCGGATGTGACGCACGCGTCACACTCTCATCTTTAATGTTGGTAGTAATTATATTTCAGGACATTATCTAGAGTGGCTCTAGTGTTCTCTCTATCTTCATACTTTAACTTTATATTGATAGCAATAAGTTACATGTCGCATAGAGTAATCAGCCTTTTTAATCATCATCAGGTAGAAGACTTCCACTGCTGGACGAAGGGCTCCCCCTAAATATGGAGCGGTTGCCATAATACTTTAGAGTTACCAAGACACAGGCTTTGCCTAGTTTGGGACCCATTAGTACCTGCCTTCCGAACACAATTTGTAATTTCAGTCTGCAAATAAGCGTAATTATTTTATTGTTTAAATGAATCTTCTTTTTGGTAAAAATAAAATAAAACAAACCCACGCTTGACAGGTGGCTTGAGGAACGCAGAATGCTCACCACCGTTAACCGAGAGGACACTGCTGCCCATCATCCAGTGGTTCTGGAACTCAGTTTCTTTCCTTTTTTATTTTAATAATATTTACTTGTCGCTATATTAATTATTCAAGTAGGTATTTAAAGTACGTCCCAATATACTTTTAATTTTGGGTCTACAGTAAAACGGTAAGCAGACAGCAAGTTGGTATTATTAAAAATACCTATTATACAAATAAACATTGCTAATTACAAATTGTGACGCAAACGCTTGTGATTAGACGAAATTTTTAACACGTTTCAGCTATTTTCAGCCTTCGAAACGTACAGCTATTTTCAGTAAGACAAACATTTATCATTCAATATTATTTCATGTTGCGTGGGCCTCTTGCGAACCTAATTTTATCATAATTATTATTTTGTTTCGTGAATATTATTTTAATAAAATCATATTTTTGTTTCAGAGTTCCAGTTCCTGCTACATCAATATACTAGGAGTAAAACTGGAACGTAGTCAAAGACCTTCCTACGAGTACAGTACGAAAAGCAACGTCATTTGTGAACTATTGAGCCAAGCGACATTTTTATCATAGTATTTTTTTAAAATAAATAAACAACATCAAAAAGCTCACTGAATAAAGAAACATATTTTTTACAATGGCATCTTTCAAACATCAAAATTTCACAGTGCAAATCTAAACCAGTGGACCAACTCTAAATGAAATCAATGTGTCCTCTACACTACTATATAGAAAGAGATGTGAAAGTGTGCGTGCGGACGCCGTGTGTGCACGATGGGGAGAGACAATGTGTGCGTGACTTTACTGGTGTTTGTGCTACAGATGATGATAGACACCAGTGTGGAAATTATAGATTCACGTAAGTACCTTTAATAATTATTATGTTTATGGTTTCCAACGCGACTATTATTAATTACTCAGTCTACGCCATCTGTCTCTTTCTATTTTCAACTGCCTTATAAATATAAATAAATAAATATTGGCGGACATTTTTCACACAGCGCCATCTAGCTCCAAACTAAGGAAAGCTTGTAATATGGAAACCAGATAGCTTATAACGCGTTGGTTAGGCGTGGGTGCGTTTTTCACCCAGGGCAAACATTTATGTTCTGTGCAAAGACTAGTTCTGTGTTTGGATGTTGTCTCTTTAATTATGTTATTTATCAGAAGTATGAATTTACAAAAAAGTATACATTTTAATTTATTATATCTGTTTATTCGCTTTGATAAGTCTGGGGCTCTAGCCCCGCTACAGCGCTGTGTGAAATGTTTATTTATTTAAGATAAACAAAACAGATAACAATCGATTTTTTACTAAATAAATTGGAACAAAAATCTGAACTGGTTTGAAACCCAAAGTATGTGTACACAGAAAAATTAAATAACAAGACGCAAGCCATGAGAGTGCTCATCCGCAAAGCAATAAGCTTGCAGCTTGCAACCCCCAAGACGGCACAATGTGGTCAATTCTGACGGTTTAAATTGACAGAACTAAACTAACTAAAGTATTGCTGTCCTTAGCTAAAATGCCTAGTAAAAAAGTGACAGCAATATTTTAATTCGTTTAGAACTGTCAACTAAAACCGTCAGAATTGACCACATTATTTCACTAAAAACTAAACAATAATAAAAACTATCGATGGGATGGATTATTCAGACAAAACACAGCCGTTGTTGGACACTCCATCTTACGATTGAATTGGAGAAATGCATGCGAATGAAAACCAATATTTAGATTTGTTAATTTAGTTCTACATGATAATAATAATTAATGCCATGTTTTTGAATGACAATAGACAATAGTTTCAATAGTTTAAATATCAATCGTATAATTTGTGTATTAAGGGGCAATTTTGTGTATTATTTAGGCTCCATATTTAAGGAGCCTATTACGTTTCGACACTCAACGACTTATGTAACCGAATAGATAACTTATATAATTTAATTTGATGAAATTGCCGCCATTTCATTATCCATTAACCAGCCTTTTCATGACATGGCATATTCATACGATTGAGCTACGACAAAATCATACGCCACCAATAAATCTCAGCTGCTCAAACCACTAAACAAGTATTATAATTAGTCAGTAATCATATTACAAAGCGGCTTAATTTATTTGATTTCATCTTCAAAACGCTACTATGAGCTAGGATAGCAAACATATCCCCTATCTATTTGAGAAGTGTCACAGTTCGACCTAATTCCAACGTCCTGGCTTCTTTCCAAATTGCGCGGGATAATAATGTCGGGGAACAGCCGATTTTGTCGTTCTTTGTCAATACAGTGAGATAATCGGAGCTTTATTAAATCGGAAATGTTTTTTTTTTTTTTTTTTAATACTATCATGTGATGAGACGAGCTAGACGTTTGCCTGGTGGTAAGCGTCACGTCTGCCACTAACAGTAACAGTGCCAGAATTATGAACGCCGCACTGCAGCAGTGCGGCGCAGGATTGTGTTCGTAAGTGCAGCACTGCGCTCATCACCTTGAGATATTAGGTAATGGTTGCATACTACTGCTTGGCGGTTGAATAACTGGCAAAGGTGTGGTACTTCCCCAGGCGGACTCTGCAGTAGTCCTACCACTACAAAAATGAATAAAAAAATGCGTATCTGTCTCTGCCTTTAAGGAAGTCGTCCTACATACGTAATTACACTAATACTAGCCAAATGAAAAATGGTGATGCCTTAATAAATAAAAATCTTAAAAAAAAACTTTGACAAGTTCTAAATAAACATTGCTAAGCATATTATTATAATGTATTTAGGCGCTTCTGCAACTCACCGAGCTTGTAGATGTATAATGTATATTATTATTTTGATTGTTATTCACAAAAACGTTCAGCATCATCGTAATCAGCCTATTGTGGTGTAAGGTAGTAGTGGTAGGACTCTACAGCAAAGTCCACCTGGGGAAGTACTCAGGGTGACGAGCGCAGTACAGTTAAGTAGTCGTCGTCAGCCATAAGACGACCACTGCTGGATGAAGGCCTCCCAATAGAGGGGTGTTGCCATAATCCCCGCGCTTGGCAGGCGGCTTGGGGATCGCAGAATGCTCACCACCGTTAACCAAGAGGATGCTGCTGCCCATTTTCCGATGGGCCTGGTTGCAGTTTAAGGACATACCCAGGTCCAGGTACAGTTAAGCAGTACTATTCTTTATTCTGTGGTACAGTGCGGCGCAGGATTGTATTCGCAATTTCACATTTATGGCACTGCTACTGTTTTCCTTAGCCTGGTGGTAAGCGTCACGCTTCCCTCTAAGGCGTGACGCTTACCACCAGGCGAACGTCACGCTCGTCTAGTCACTCGAAAACGATTAAAAAAATGTGCTGGACATGCCGATTTTAAGCATTTATTTTCTATCAACTGCGACATCTCTAAAGGAAATCGAGGATTCTTACTCATCATCCTCTATGCTTAATCCATTTAGCGGGGTCAGCACAACTGTTATACCATATCCATATCACTCTACCAGGTTGAGTGATGTGGATATGGGAACAGTAGAGTCTGGTAGAGTGATGTGGATACGGGAACAGTAGAGTCTGGTAGAGTGATGTGGATACGGGAACAGTAGAGTCTGGTAGAGTGATGTGGATACGGGAACAGTAGAGTCTGGTAGAGTGATGTGGATACGGGAACAGTAGAGTCTGGTAGAGTGATGTGGATATGGGAACAGTAGAGTCTGGTAGAGTGATGTGGATACGGGAACAGTAGAGTCTGGTAGAGTGATGTGGATACGGGAACAGTAGAGTCTGGTAGAGTGATGTGGATACGGGAACAGTAGAGTCTGGTAGAGTGATGTGGATATGGGAACAGTAGAGTCTGGTACAGTCTACCAGATTTCATCTTTACACTCACTATCTACGCAAATATTACCCGCATAATCATATTTTACCCTGAATCAGAATCAGTATCATTTATTGACACGTTGAAACAGGTATTAAAATCAGTTATAAACAGTGTACTTATAAAAAATACTTAATACATTTTAACAGTGTCTCGTCAATTCACAATATATGAAAATATTTGCTGTTCACCGTCACTGTTCATCTTCATCGTCATCATCAGCCCATTTTAGTCCACTGCTGGGTATATAGGCCTCTTCTAACGTTATGCACGCCAATCAGCCCGATCTTCCAATTTTAGGCTTTACACCTGTCAATCCCCAAGCCGCCTGCCAAACTTGGGGATTATGGCAGTCCTTCCTATTAAGGGGAGGCTTTCGTCCAGCTTTGTCCAGCTGTTGATGTCACATCAGCCACAAAACGTCTACTACTGGACGAAGGCCTCCCCCTTAATAGGGAGGTGTTGATGTGACACAGTTAATTCTCACCTTTTTAACACTGACCACTGTCCATAATTAATATTTGTAAAACGTTACCTCTGTTGATGGTTAATTAAAAACTTTTCGATAATATTATCAGAATACCCGCATGAAACATACAATAGTTGAAGTACCTTATCAAAATGAATCAAGAAAATATTTCGTATATTTTCGAGGTTTAGGTGCATTATTGTTACTGTGGCAAGGTGTTAAATGGCTTTTCTCTGTCTGGATTTAAGGCCACACAAGCTTCGCATTCATTAAAACTGCAAAGCTGAACAAGCTGTAATGAATCAGGATAAGCACAAAACCATGCCCGCAGTAAAATTGTAGGAACTATTTGGAATGTGTAGTGTACCAAGCTTTTTGAAGTTGAATGTAAAGCTTATTAAAAATTGAATATAATCAAATGTGTATTAGTCATTCCTGTAGCGCTCGTGGCGTAGCTTGTCTAGGTGAATCTAAACGATCACCGATGTTAAGCAACGATGGGTGACCGTGAGTCGCATTTATTTCTGAGCGCTACCGTGGATCAGATGACACGTTAAATTGTTGGTCCCGGTTGTTTGTTCTAGTTTCTATAACAACAACCGTCAGCCATGTCAGAGGCCTTCGGGCGGCACATTAACTCTGATACTAGGGCTGGCTACTCAGCCTATACGAACTTACTTAGTAATTCCTGGGTTTTTATGCGAATAAGCTACGCCTTATGTTTCAGAAGAACAGGAGAGAGAAGAAGAAGAAGAGAGGAGAGCTAAATCAAATGTAGTGTTTTTTATGGATTCGTGTACTGGTCTATGGCATGAGTAACGGAAACTGTCAATTTTGTCTCATTATACATCAAAATATGACTATTTATTAGGTAGATGATGATTTGCTATCATTGAGCTAATATCTATAGAGTCATAAACGTGCAAAAAAATCTATGCAGTGCGCCAACTTTTTGAACGACTTGAACTACGATAAGACACAAGTGCTCAAGCATACATTGAACACTATACAAGCGACATAACGTCTAAATTCGAACAATTGTGAACAATATAATGCACATATAGGTATGTACAAAGGCACTCTGACGTTTTTTGACTATTTTCACTTAGAGATTGTGCCTCTTTAGATATTAGCTCAATGCTTGCTATCCGTTAAATTGAGCCTGTGTTTTGATAATGTACATTAGCATTTATTACTTATCTAAAACAGTTTTAATGTATCACGGCTATGTTCACTAAAAGTTATATTATTATTTACGGGATATTTACCGTGATCATGTTGTAAAATGGCCGGCCCGTGAACATGGTGCATGCAACTGCGCCGAAATATCGGGAGCTCATTAATTTCACAACACAATCACGGTAAATATCCCATAAATAATGTGTATTTTTTGTAGTGGTAGGACTCTATTGCAGAGTCCACCTGGGGAAGTACCACACCTTTGCAAGTTATACAATCGCCAAGCAGTAGTGTGCAAGCATTACTGTGTTCCGGTTTGAAGGGCAATGTTACCAGAGAAATTACTGGGTAAGAAGAGATTTAACATCTAATATCTCAGGGTGACGTGCGCAGTGCAGTGCGGCGCAGGATTGTGTTCGCAAGTTCACAATTCTAGCACTGCTACTGTTAGTGGCAGGCGTGACGCTTACCACCAGGCGAACGTCTTGCTCGTCTCGTCACTTGTAGTATAAAAAAAATAACAGAACTATTACTAATCATTTCTGTAATAACTACCTAGAGTACTCTTATTCTCATGAAAATATTTCATTTAAAACGGTATTTTTTTCTAAAGTCGTTCACATGATGGTTAGGTGTCACGTTTGCATCCAGTCAATGAATATTCTGAATTGATTTCCAACCATCCAAAAGCAAGCGCGTCATTTTACTGAATGCGCTCGTCAGGCTCGTTACCTGAATGTTTTTACGGCCTGTAGTTATACTGGAAAAATCGTCACAAGTACCAGTACCTAATAGTAGGTAAACGATATACCTAAGCAATTTAATTGATTTTTTTTACGTAATATCTTGAATCGTATTTTCAAATTGGTTTTGCAGTTAACTTAACCACTCACATAAATAATACGAGAACACTATTCTCGAATACACACCATACAATTATTACAAAATCTCTAAATTGCTCTAAAGGGAAATCGTATAATCTTCCCAATAACAAAACCCGACCGCGCTCAGTTCCGGACTAAGCCAAATATAATACTATTTTATTTACTATACGGTGGGTAGTGCAAGAAAGGCAGTAAGTAAGTAAGTTTGTATAGGCTGAGTGGCTAGCCCTAGTGTCAGAGTTAATGTGCCGCCCGAAGGCCTCTGACATGGCTGACGGTTGTTGTTATAGAAACTAGGACAAACAACAGGGACCAACAATTTAACGTGTCATCTGATCCACGGTGGCGCTCAGAAATAAATGCCACTCATGGTCACCCATCCGAAGACTGACCGGACCGTCCGTTGCTTAAGATCGGTGATCGTTTAGAATCACCGAGACAGCTACGCCACGAGCGCTACAAGAAAGGCAGTAAGTAATATATTAACAAAGGTTTACAGATTTCTTACCCTGAAGAGAAGGCAACGCGGCGGCACTTCTGGTGTTGCAGCTGTCTATAGATCTCTTACCATCAGGAAGCCCGCGTACTTGTTTCTCTTTTCTCCTCCTCCTTTAAATAAAAATAATTTGTTTTCGCCAAAAACATTAGTAGATCTGTACGTGATTTTTGATTTTATGGATCATTTAAATCGAAACACTACAGCTACACTAAATTCACGATTGCTACTTTGCTCAGTTTTCTTGTTTCTCCCTGAGAGACTTTTTGGCGCAAGTCACAAAGTCACAGTCACGGTCAAACAAATCATGGGCATATTCAAGTCAAGACGTAGTGGAGTGAGACTAGGACTATATGTATCTTCTGCAGAGTTTTGGTAAATGACTAGTTTCACCATATTATTATAGTAACCTTTCTCTTGTGAAAATAATCAAATACTTGATACATATACATACCAGGTTCATAATTAATATTATAATATATTTTGTGTTAAAAATGTCCCGTTGTTGCAATTTCTTAGCATTTTTATGGGGTAAATCTTAATATTTTATAACCCAAGACCAAAATGTATTCATGTACTTAAGAAAGTGATATTCTTAATCTTTTTAATTATAGCACGTTATCTTAAGTTTATGAAACCACATTAGGTCATAAACTTCCGTTACATTTATGATTTTAGGGCTATTAGATAGTGTTAGTAACGCAATTTAAGCATTTATTTTCAAACCTGAATACCAATAGACTATCAGATAAAAATATATCCTTGTACACGCACTGACAGTTTTATAAACCAACAAAGTTGTAGGATTTTTCTTAGCCACTCATTCATGTGTAAACTCAAAATTAAGACTTGACTTACCGTCTTTGTAAGCTTACGCTATGGTAATTGCAGCAATGGGAAGGGAGTCAGTTCGACTTTATCCCGGCAATTAAAATAGTTTATTGAGTCTTTGTTCACAACAATGACTCTAACACCGAGTGAGTATTATATCTATAGGCACAATCATTTGATTTTATTGTGTATCTAACGTCAGATTTCATTAAAAACAGTTTTTTTTAAATTGGCTTGACAAATATGTGGCTGGGGTATTCCCTTGCAACTACTATGTTGTATAAAAAGCCTAACCTAACCTACCTACTTTAGTCGAGAGTTATAAGTTTATTTGTATTTTTGTTAGACTTGTTTATATTTTTTGAATCAATTATTATTATAATTTTATGACCAAAACTGGATTAGCACTTTCTAGCTAAACATTTGAACCCCTGATTACCTTATTATGTGGTGAGACCACAGATCATATAGCCTGTTGATGGCTCGTGAACATAATTTCTCCTACAAAACACGACTCACCGTTGCGGGCTGGGGGCAAGGTAACATTCTATGCGATTATTGCGATTGGCCAATCAATTGTATGACGCAATCTGAGTTATGAGACGCAATCTGAGTTATGAAATATAATGAAATTCTGACGTACTCGCAGTGGATAGCAGTGGTTTTTAAACTACAAATTTTCGTCTGGGGGGAAGTCGCACGATCAGTCAACAGGATTTATAGCCTTTGTGTGAGACAGGCATAACACCACTAAAGAGAGAACTAAATGTAGGGCCTTCGCTTTTCTGTGCGTAACACCGCAAAATGTATATTATTGAAGAGCAAAGCAGTCGTGAGGCGATCTAATTCAGTATGCTGCGTGTTAGGTCATAAATCTCGTGTAATTGTGCATTAGCTTCCAAATGCTAATTTGTCAAGACACTCTTGCTCTGTTTTGGGAAGACTGCAAGATACTTACAGGTAGATATACCTTTAGGTGACAAGGGATATTTAAGCTATTTTACCACTGAACAACATAAGGTATAAAGCTGCACTTATAGCGCAATATTAATGATAGAATATTTATGCAATTTTTTGTAAATATACAATGCGTAACAAAAAGATACTGAAGGCTATGGAAAAAACTGTCTTATACTGCCTATTCAAATAAACCACTGTTAATTTTACCTGAAATAAAAGTATCCATAACCCCGGCTATATTCCCGTGCTGGATCGCACGTTTAGTTCAAAATAATTCCAAGCAACAACGTTATGATAAAAGTTAAAAGGTTCCCAAAAGTTTCAAACTTCCCGGCTTGTTAGGGGTCGAGAGTCACCCCTGTCACGACCGGATTATCCCACGCCCTCCAAAATCAACGCTAATCCGTGGCATAGTGACATCATGACACCTGTCAAACTTAGTAAAGACCACAACTGCAGGCTTTCACCATATGTATGCTATCTATAGTACCTGTTGACAAGTATGGTGCTTAAATTAACTTTCAGCTTAATCACAAATGAACCGTTCTGGTCCGAAAAGTATTCGTAACTGAAATTATATTATGTTAACTAGTTTATTTTAGACGGGAAACACAATTTCCACATTTTGTAACCAGTTGTGAAATAGAAATGTTTTTTCCCACTTTGTAACTAAATATATAACTAGTTACTGCAAAATATGCAAAATTATATAGAACGGGTAACAAACGAGATCTTTAACTTTTCTTTAGCACTATAATCAGAATAAAAAATATTTTCATATTTCTACGCGCGTTATATTTTTTTTTAGTTAAATTAAAGTATTATTTCTGTTTAATAGTATAGGTACTTTTCAGTTCCGGATGTTTTTTGGTCTATATTAGCTTAGTCACCGTCGAGTCATGTTGGAGGCCTTCGGGCGGTATGCGATAAGTACTCAAAAGGAAATATGTTTTTACTAAATTCTCTCCCAGTTTTTGTTTATCTTTCACGAAGAGATTGTAGATTGAAGGTTAGAGAGTGACATATATTTCTATTTTCAACCGACTTCAAAAAATGAGGTTCTCAATTCGACTGTATGTTTTTTTTGTATGTTTGTTACGCGATTACTCCGCCAATTATGAACTGATTTTGATGATTATTTTTTTGTTTGGTAGGTTATAACATTTCAGAGGTGGTCCCATATACATTTTATCGAAATCGGTTTAGTAGTTTGGTTTTTGAATCAAAATTACTATAAAATATGAAGATGTCATCAAGGTATTCGAGATCCAAGTTGAAGATTTTTTTTAAAGCGTATTATGTATCTCTGTAGTAGGTTAGGTAGGTTTTGTAAATAAAAGACCGCAATTTTTTTCGTCATCATTATCCGTACTTTTAATCACCATGCGACTAAAAATATCGAAGCAGCTGTTCTTCAGTTTTGTAATTAATTCTACTATGATTTGATTTGAAACACCATCACCCAACTACATCCTAGGCTTTCAATACTGCACCTACCTTCCCTTGACGTGACACTGCATCCAGCGACACCTGTCACCCTTTTTAAAGAACACGTGGTATTACCCAACGCTACCGCGTATTTCTAGCGTTCTATATTGGTCTATCCTGGCGCAGAGCCAGTGTATATCAACTGATGTACTTCCTTCTTGGACTTGGGCGACTTTTTCTCGTGGTTCGTTGACTTTTGTGGTGTTTATTGTGGTTGGAATGGAATTTAAGGGCTTACATTTGGACATAGTACGCAAACTTTTTGCACTGCACGGGCGAGGATAAAGATATTGAAAACGAATACTTTATGAGTGCACATTTTGCAAATTTTGCGTCTTAATAACGCTGCTGGTTTAATTAATCTGCAATATACATTTGAAGTGTGCAATTTAAATTAACGTCATTATAGGTACCCAACTTCAAGAGCCGTTTTTAAGTAAGACTCTATGGCAGTGTACTCACCACTGGTAGGTACCGTTGAGTATGTTTAATTCGCCCAATATTATCTAATAGGGTTATAAATTCATAAATATCTATAAACCTCTAGCAGATAGGTTTGGTCTTGGCCTTTTATTCTTACACCATACTGATCAACCTTCTGCCTTTTAATGGCAATGGTCTTTATGCATTCTGCCAACGCAGCGTCTAGAATATGTTTTTTTTTTTTTTTTTGATGATATATAATCAATTAAGTTCTAGTCACATTCAAGTCTATTTTGCAAATAATCCGAAGAAACACGTTTCACTGCCATTGCATAATGCAATATTCCTAATTCTTTTGGGACGTTTTGAAAAATAATGAAATGGGTAACATGATTTTTCCGTGTTTCCGTCGACCCACGTGCCCACGCAACAAATTTTGTTTATTGAATTTTTGACAAGAGTTTCTAAAACTAGCATTATCTGAGCATTCGTTACAATAAAATTAAAATTCTCTTATCTGTGGTAGATCAAGAGTCAATACCGTTCTTCAATATCCTAATTTATTAACTACTTTAGATTGAGGAAGATAAGTATTTGACTCTATTTAAGACATTTTACGAAATGGTATGAGAGTATAGATTTTTTTATCACTGGCCTTTCAGTGAAGGGAAACATAGTGAAACCTGCATAAGTAGGTACATACGTGGGCCAATTTTGGCCCTAGTCGCCCTTTGAGGATAGACTGATCTAAGCCCAATAGTAAACTATTACGTATACATGAATATACTGATGGTTACCAGAAAGTTGCGATGCGCGCAGTCAAAGCACTGCAGACTACGAATACGTAGACATAATTATGAGTCTCTATTATTATATTTGACACAGTTTAAAAAATTTACTTCATTATTCAGAGTTCAAGGTCCATTACTCCACTGTTCTCCATGTTTTGAACAAACAAAATGAAAATAAACTCATTTTTGCATAGTTAAGCATGAAAACGTAACATTCAGACGCTACTTAACAAACATTAAGTTTTATTTATTTCATTATGGCGAAATGAGCTGAATTTAATGTACCAAAACGCTGTACGCAGGCAGACCGTAAATTTAATATTAAACTACCGGGCTGGTGGAGAATTATCATTTTGTTTTTTTTTTAATAAGATGAAGCAATATTGTAGTCAAATATTAATATACCCTTAAGTACTAAATGTTATTTTTTTATCTTTAGGAAACCCTGGAATCTCAATAGAACGTTTTTTCAATCCAATCCAAACACCAAACACTTTAATGTTTGTGTTTACGAGTATAATGGCAAAGGCGTAGTTTATACTCGAACACAACATATCGTACCACCATTATTAACTTATCATAAGGAGTGCTGTGATCAAACACCTAACTTTATACAACCAAAACCAAACTCACTTCAAAACCAAAAGGGTGAAACCAAACTGTGGTGAAAAAAGCTGCACCAAATGATTTTCAAAAAGTTACTCATATATTTCAAAACAAACGCCCAACCCTCTGAATTATCTAGAACCACTATAATCGTGGGATCAAACCATTCGAATCGACTCTGCACGTGATCGACATAGCTGAGCAGCACGATTTGACGATTTCATGGACGATTTAACAACGGGACCTGGCATAGGGGTTTACATTTATTTAGCACTACCTAACGCCCGCGTGATGATGAAAAACGGAGATGATGATGATAAAAAGTTGCTCATTTGTTATCCCGGTAAATAATCTATCATTCCGAGTTTTATCCAAATTCGTGCAGTTTATTTGGCGTTCCACAAATCCCATGCAATTAAACAATAGATATTACTACATTTAGCTCTTACTTACATAATGTTCCAAATTAATTGTTATTGTCTGGTTCTTAAGTTTTGGTCAATAAATTTTTATTATTATTATTATATTATATATTTGGCGTGAAAAGGTTACAAATAAACACACACTCAACAAACCGACAAATAAAATTACGAATTTAAAATAATTAGCGTGATATTTTTAGCAAGTTTTGTTTTGATATCATAGACGCTTGAAGAGTTAATATTATTTTGGTACAGACGTTACAGACAGTTAAATAATTCACTAAGAGATCGAAACTGAACTATGATTTCAATTGTTTCACATACCTACTAATCTACGAGCTGCCACGTTGGACACGGTATTATCTTTATTATATTTATGGAATTTTCTATCCGAAGTATACAAAATATTCTTATTCCTTTTTTGATTATTAGAAATACGTTCAGGTTTGACCACATCCAGCTTGATATTAATAAAAAACGCAGTTCTGGGTGTAGCACGCTTATCAAGAAGGAACATGTTTAATCTGTGCTAAGACTAAAGTCAATCAAGCTCAAGTTTACGGCCATGCAATTAAGCCTCTACGAATCCAACACTATTAGACTAAACTTGGTCTTACGTCTAAGTACTTGAGATACCAGAGAATAATAACTATTACGTAAATAAGAACTACCTTTAGTATTATTATTATCTGTGGTACTACTCACAGCACGTTCATTTGTATTGCATTATTTTTTCCCCAGAATTATTTTATTACATTATAATGCAAGCGATAGATTCAAATCGCTGATTGGTTTACTAAAAACTGCAATAGGTTGTATATCGTGCCATTTTTTATTTATTTAATGTGTTGCCTGAATTTAATTTACCCTATTACCAGGATAATGACATGGAAAGCAGTAATAAAGTTCCGCCCGTCCCAAAAATTTACAGTAGTCGTTTCAAGTCCACCAAGTTATTTGTTCATGCACAGTTTGTATTTATTATGGTGGTCATTGGTGCCATGGATTTAAAGATGATGCTGCAAATTGGATCGGGGTTGTTTTGTTTACCTGTTTTCTCTACTAACAAGGCCATTGAGTAGTAAGATCGTATCTATAATAGGCTTGCGTTTGACCGCCATTTTTCCTGACGCTATGGGACATGCTTGCCTGAAGACATTGTATCTTGTGGTCCAGATTATTTGTAATGGGTAACTAATTGCAATCTCATGGTTTTCCCAAATTTGTATCCAAACTATTGGCTAAATAAAAATGCTAGCTTAAACCAATTACGTACTATTATTTATTCTGTGTTTTAGCAACGTTGTTATATTATTATGTTTTACCCTGAACTGTGACATCAAGAGCTTTATCTATACAAATTAATGTGTTTTTTTTTTTTAATTGAACCTCTTTTTTTTATTTTATTTTTGCGACGAGACGAGCAAGACTTTCACCTAGTGGTAAGCGTCTCGCCTGCCACTACAGTAGCAGTGCCAGAATAGGCTAGATGACTGGTTTTTTTTTTATTGTCCTATTAAAATGTGGCCCATAAATATAGCTGATTCATGAAAAAAAAATTTTAATCTGATCAAAAATAAGCAACTTATAAGCATTTTAATATCATACTAGACAGAGAGGCAAAACAGCAAATCGTGACGTCACTTCTCTGTACGCTATATAAATTCTATTCTGACATGTAAGGCGTGACGTCATTATTTGATTTGTAGGAAAGGGACAGAGTGGTCTCTACCAAAAACTTTAAATGCTTATATATCATAACATAAATAACCGATTTAAATTATGTTTTCAATAAACATATTATATTTACTTAAATTGTTCATCAAAGCTATTGGTTTCTACGATTTAAACATCAGTCATCCACTCTATTATGAACTTGCGAATACAATCCTGCGCCACACTTGCCTGGAAAACAAAATACTTACATTTAGAAAGTACTTATATATTGTTTATAAATATGAAGTACAATATAAATGCTCAAGCCTTCCACACGATTTTTTTACCTATAAGACCTTACTGCTGGGAAAAGGTGTCTTGTATTTCTTGCCTCATTCTATCACGGTCCATTGCCAGCTGGAACCAGTTCATCAGGTCCGTTTTGAAGATCTATGCCCGTCTGACACCCAAATATTGCTAACCACAGACAATTTAATAGTAGTACGTAGACCGAGCCATGAAAATATTGGAATACAAGTCATAAACATCAGAAAAACCATAAAAAACATAGCCAAACAAAACACGAATGCTTTATCTCTCAATTCAGATCAGTGCTTTTAACCTTGGCTTTACTCTGTCGATAACTTTCCTTTACAAAACTAAACCTAATTCCACACCACTATGTTTCCCAAACATCTGCTCACCGGATCTACGCTTCCAACACTTTCCCTCCCAAAAGCAACCAAACAGTTATTTATAGTGGCTCCCCCAACAAAACTGTCCTAAATACAGAATTGCACTCTGCGACAAAATTAGAGGATCGGCATGTTTTGGCGACGAGCCAAAGATCACGACGGAATTAGCATAGCCTAGCGTCCTCTAGCGCCACCCGAAAAAAAGCAACATAGGCCTATCAAAGTAACAGAACTATTTTGAGACGAAACTTAGAGCGTGTTTTGTTTTTGTTTGTAAATAGAACAGTAAAATTGTCTTATATGCCATTTGAATTGCAAAAAGTTGCTATAGATAGTTTGGGAGCGTCGTAAAAATGTTAACCTGCTTGTATTAAGCTAATATATATAGAGTCGGAGTCTGGACCTGGGTATGTCCTTAAACTATAACCAGACCCACCGGAGAACGGGCAGCAGCGTCCTTTTGGTTAACGTTGGTGAGCATTGTGCTATCCCCAAGCCGCGTGGGGATTATGGCAACACCTCCATAATAAGGGGGAGGCATTCGTCCAGCAGTGTACGTCTTACGGCTGATAATGTAAGAGGTTTTATATATTGTTTGATTTGACTGTGTGTATTTGAAATGTACCTATAAATGATTATAGTAGTTTAGAAAACAATTAACTTCTTAATGTACTAGCCTAAAGAAATACTTCACTTTTCTATGGCAGTAAACTAGTGCATTATTAAATATACCAGAGGTCGCCCGCGACTTCGTCCGCGTACGGAAAAAAATCGGCCGCTCCCAAAATTCACCACTTTAAATCATCCCAAGCATTTTTTTAAGCCCCCCAACTCCTCCAACTCTACCGACTTTACCAACTACCTCCCTCCTCTACCCCCCCTGTACATCTGTACATCAAAACAAACAACTTTTACTATGGGGCCAACATTGAAATAGCGATAAAATTATCAGCTGTTTCATACAAAAAGTTCATCGACCTTGGTTAAAATGTATGGAACAGCTGATATTTTTTTCGCGATTTCAATGTTGGCCCCATAGTAAAAGTATTTTGTTTTCATGTACAGAATATGCCCTTAAAAGGATGCTAACTGATTAGAACTAGCCCTGTATATATAGATTAAGTATCACATCTTCATTATTATCAATTCAATTATGCTAACTCTCGAGTAGAGTTCTGTTATGGATGGCATCTCTATAGTTAGGTAACCCGACACTAAAAACTACCCGTATCGTAATAGGGATGTGCCCCGTGGTACGCCGCATACATAAAACATTGCCTTTGCCGCATCGCGCCGTCAATGATCTAATAACGCGTTGCGTAGTGCTGGACGCGAGTACGTTGTTTTATGTATCGATACTAATATAATACTATAATATCGATACTATGTAACGTATGTTGACCATAAAATAGTCAACTACAGTTCTATGGTTATTTACGGGATATTTACCGTGATTATAATTATTGTGAAATAAGGTCCTGATTTTGATAATGTTGCTGTAATTAACAATCGTGATAGTTTAAAACATAGTTTAGGAAGCCAATATTTTAAACCAGTAGTATCAATAAGAAATTTTGAAACAATATTGGTTCCAAAACTATCTGATTAGGCTTAGTGTTTAGGCAAAAGCTATAAATACTTCAAAAATCCATGAAAAGTACGTTTGATTATATTAATATCTACTGGATTTGGTATTGCAATGACAGATCCACTTTTACTACAGCTATTTTTTGAGGTTATTTCAGCCAGGACACGTCCGCTGCTGGAAGAAGGCATCCCCCTTAATAGGGAGGGGTTGCCATAATCCCAACGCTTGGGATCGCAGGATGCGCACCTCTGTTAATCGAGAGGACGCTGCTGCTCGTCCTCCGTTGGTTCTGGGTGTAGTATTAGGACATACCCCCAGATTATTTACCCGGGTGTTTTTTTTACTTCTGTAGTGTATTATGTTTGTAATCTCGTTCCTATAGTGTCAATAAAGTGTTATTGTATTGTATTGTTATTTAAGGCTTAGTAAATGGCTTATAAAATAGTCGTAGCCAAAGTGTTTACTTCGTATAACAATGGACACTGCCCCTCCCTAACTCGATTCTCAGCGCTCGCTCGTCTTTTGACGTACACCGCCTTTTACCACGGGTCGTCCCAGCTAATACCGCGTAGGTTATCGAATTTACCACTTATTTTGCACACAATGTGTGTAATAGCTTTATTTTTATCTCTACTTTTGCTGTTTCGGGAGAGGCGAGAGAGCTTAGCAAACATTTTTGAGTTTTTGTGCAATGGCAGCTTTAGCGTTTACGGTGATATAATATTCATCTATTTAGATGTTTGATGTGTCTAATTTAAGTAATGCTTAGATAATGTTACAAACGTCATCGGTGGCTAACTTCTTACTAAGACAATTAAAACAACCTTTTTAGTAAAAGCTTATAAAAAAATAAAAATAAAATTCGGTGTAAGTTTTTTACACAGTGCCATCTAGCCTTGAACTAAGCAAAGCTTGTACTATGGGAACCAGATAGCTGATAGAATTCTTAAATACTTTTATTTTGTTATAAATACTTATTTATAATACATACAACACCCAGACACAGAATAAACATCTATATTTGTCAATAAAATGCTTGTCTTATGTGGGAATTGAACCCATGCCCTACAGCTCTGCGAAGGCAGACATGCTACCAACAGGGTAGATTACTGATGTTTATATCGTTGAAACCAATAGCTTTAATGAAAAATTTAAGTAAATATAGTATGTTTATTGAAAAAATAATTAAAATCGGTTAATAATGTTCTGATATATGAGCGTATAAAGTTTTTGTTAGAGTCAACTCTGTCCCTTTCCCACAAAACAAAAAACTACGTCACGCCTTACTTGTCAGAATATAATTTATATGGCGTACTGAGAAGTGACGTCACGATGTGCTGTTTCTTCTCTCTGTCTAGCATGATATTAAAATGCTTATAAGTTGCTTATTTTTGATCAGATTTTCATTTTCTTTTCATTAATCAGCTATATTTATGGGCCACATTTTAATAGGACAATAAAAAAAACCAGTCATCTAGCCTACTGAGCTAAGGGATTAACTATTTTGTACCTAAGCCACCTTTACGTTTATAAGAAAGTATGTTTCTTTAGGTGGACAATCTAGTTGATCGCCTTAAAAAATAAAAGTATTTAAAGTCCCCATATTTTTCTTATTATCCTTAATCTAAACAAATAATATGTTTGGACTACCTCTACTGTTTTTTAGCCAAGCTTACGACTTATACAGACCTACGATTACATCACTCAACGGCTAATCGAGTACTTATCAACAATTAATCATCGTCATATAAATAATGATATCATAGATTAATAGCCTATTAATCGAGTGTGGCCTAATTTATCTTCATATGTCTACAAATTAATGGCCCTGTCTGAGGTACTTGGATTGGCAAAAATACTGAGCGGTCAAACATATGTGGAGGGAATGAAGTCATTTGTTTGTGATAAAGTATTACCTATTTTTTTTTTCTATCCCAGCGTACGATGTATTCCGAGTCTAAGGGGACAAATTTTGTTTGATGATGATTTGCGAATCATTCGTCCGATTTTATGAAATTTTGTTAGCAGAACAACTTGGTTACAAAATTTACAAATACAATTATCTAGTTCGAACATGAGCCAAATTGGTCAAAGGGCTTGGAAGAAATTGGGGTCGCGAGGTCTCATTTCGCTGCGAACTACTAGTGAATGAGTGAACTACTTGCGTTGGACTGCCATCTCGCCTGATATTACAAAGATGCAGTCTATATGATGGAGCACGCTTGCCGAAAAGACACTGATTCACTTATGACTTGAAGACTTGTAGCTATCGGGAAACACCCACCCAGTAGATTCAAGGTTTGAAAAATTATTACCAGAAATTATCTTATTATGAAAACTGACGTGGTTTTTTTTTTTGGTTAGGTCACCGGATGTGATCGAAACTATAGTCGGAGTATCCGATTTAATTAAACGTGAGTATTCCCGTATAAATAAAACAGAAATTATCTATTTATCTATCTATCTATATATATAACACCCTGACAGCCTGATAGCTCAGTTGGTAGCATGTCTGCCTTGAGTGCTGTAGGGCGTGGGTTCGATCCCCACCCAGGACAAAAATGTTTGTGACGTACATCGATGTTTGTTCTGTGTCTGGGTGTAGTATGTATTATAAGTATGTATTTACGAAAAAATATATATATAAGTATTCTATCAGCTATCTGGTTTCCATAATACAAGCTTTGCTTAGTATGGGGCTAGATGGCGCTGTGTGAATAATGTCCACCGATATTTATTTTTTATTTTTTATTTATAATTCAAAGTCCTGACTGACTCACTGACTGATATATCAACGCACAGCCTAAACCGCTGGGCCTTAGGACATGAAACTTGGATGGTGTCTTCTTTGGAAAGTGTAGGTATCCACTAAGAAAGGATTTTTGGAAATTCCACAGGGGGTATATAATAGGGGATCAAAATTAGTATGAAAGTCCTTTGTTTTTGTACATTTAGTCACGTTAATTTGGATTTGGATAGTTCATAGTTCATTTTAAAAAAAATGCTGTTTTCAATATTTTTTTGACAGGGACGATTTAAGTGGGGGAAAGGTGGGTGGAATGTTGTATGGAAAGTTCTTTGTTTTTGAAGTTATATTGATGAAAATTGATATTTGGATAGTTCATTTGGGGGTTTGGGTTCCTCAGGATAATTTAAAGTGGTGAATTTTGGGAGCGGGCCGAATTACTTCCGTACGCGGGCGAAGTCGCGGGCGACCTCTAGTTTAGCATAAAAATCCTTATAGGGTTCACTCCTGAGACAGTAGTCTATCCTTGGCAGGTGACCATATCCACTACGCTGGCCCAGTTTATGGGTTGGTAGATCCACATACGCCATTGAATTTCTTTTTTTCTTTTCTTTTACGGACGTATGCGCAGGTTTCCTCACAAAGTTTTCCTTCACCGTAAAGCCAGTGTTATGAAAATCCATACGAAAACTCTAATAATAATAATAATTCATTTATCTCAGATAATTAGAATCCATAGTGAGAAATAGGTACACTTTTGCAAAATAATAAAACAATAAATACAGTTGAAAATTTAAGATTAAAAAGTCTTAAAATTTAAATAAAAATGAAATATCATATACATGAGGGACCGCTGGCGTGCAGCTTCATCCACCTCCTTAACATCGGCGAGTCCCACCACTCGGACAACACGCTCAGGATACCGTTCGGGCTGCCAATGAATTCATTGATATACGGGCCTGGGATTTGTTCTCACGACCTGATGGTTCCAAGTCTTCCCTTCAGACTACCACGGCGCTTAACAACTAATTAAAACACAAAATAATCATTTACTTAGGGCCGGTTTTTTGATCCATAGTCAAGCCAACTAATAGTTAAAAACGGTAACAAATTGTTAAAATCCCAATAATTCGGTTTTTTGATTCATAGTTAGCATGACCAGTGCTCAAAAATGTAACTAATGGTTTGCTAGTTAACTATAGTCGGTAAACAAATGGTATGTCGATTTTGACCACAGATCAAAAAACCGGCCCTTAATAGCAAACTAAGAAATTATTCACATCTTGTCATTTGTTTAACTGAATTGTCATAATTTCTAAACGCTGTTTAGCTACAGCCTTGGAGGATTTAACTCTTTTAACATTTCTCTGAACTAAAACAATTTTAAAACCTTGTTTTTTTTTTATTCTCAAGGTACTACACTACTATAAGTATCATCAATCATAATAAAAACTTCAATTAACTAGTTTAATACAATATGACAAGACGGCTCATCTCTGCTTAAAATAAACATAAATTCCTAGAACATCTTCATATGATGTGTCATAGCGATTACTCAACGTTTTTGACCAATTTGCTCTCATTAGTCCTTTTGGTGAGTTTGCGTTTTTTCTGAGAACCTTTATAGAGGTGGCATGTGTTTTAGTCCCAACTCAATAGCTTTAAGGGGTTAACTTTGATTATAATATTTAATTTTAGCCAAAAAAAAAAACTGATTAATTTTTGAACAAGTAGTTTTATGTTGTATGGAGAGAGCTATGCTCGGACTTACTTTGCGCGATAGAATCCGGAACGAAGATATTCGCCAAAGAACCAAAGTTACCGACATAGCTAGCAAGGTTTGCAAGTTGAAGTGGCAATGGGCAGGCCACATCGCTCGAAGAACTGACAACCGATGGGGAAGAAAGGTTCTTGAGTGGTGACCGCGAACCGGAAGACGCAGCGTAGGAAGGCCTCCCACTACTGGACTGGACTGTGGACTGACGACATTGTAAAAGTTGCGGGCAACCCGTGGATGCAAATGGCAGGTTGTCGTACAGTGGGGCGGTCTAAGGGGGAGGCCTTCGTTCAGCAGTGGAAGTCTCCGGGCTGATGATGATGATGAACCCAAAGAGTTTTAACCCAAACTTAAAAAAAAACCGTCGTCGAGTAAATATTATATAGGGACCGCCTGAAAGCTGTCATTAACCCCTCGAGGTCCACATTCAAATAATTTTCAAAATCTATTCACAATTTACGGAAAAATGTGGAACATACAAAAAACATCAAGCAGAATATCCCCCCCCCCAACCTAACCTCCTCTTTTTTTTGAAGTTGCTAAACAAAAATATCGCACGCCGGTTACACATTTTAGCTATTAAAACAATAGCAACTGTAATCAATGGGAGAAGGCAAAAAAATCAAAGGAAGTGACAGGTTTACAAGACCCGGATGACAGCTGAACGTCGTCAAATTGCATGCAAACTGCTGCACCAGAAAGATTTAGGTGTGCCACGGTCGAGGGGCTCTTGCCAAATTCTCTATTTCTGTAATAGATAGTTTTTTCTTCTGTGAAATGACAATACGAGCGACACATTCGCCTGGTGGTAAGCATTACGCCTGCCCATAACAGAAGCAGTGCCGGAATTGGGAACTTGCGAACAAAATTCTGCGCCGTACTGCACTGCGCTCGTCACCCTGAGATAATATCTGTCAAATCTTTTCATATCCAGTAATTTATCTGGTAACATTGCCGTTCAAATCGAAACACAGTAATGGTTGCACTAATTGCTTGGCCGTTAAGCTACTGGCAAATGTGTGGAAGACTCTATTGCAGAGTCCTACCACTACTACCTATAGTACATATCCATAGATATTATCTACGCAAACAAATAATCATATAGCAGATTGAATCATAATCCGTCATATAAATCCATTTTCCATAATCCGTCCATCAGTATAATTTGAACCAACGAGTCACATGCAGAGTTCATAAAATAAGACATTTTGAGCGCGTCATCTGTTCGAGAGGAAATTGCCACTGTGAGTGGATGAGCTGCACCCATTTCCATTCCGATTCCATGATTCCACAGCAACGGGTTATTGGAACTGGAACTATCTTTTGTAGCGTCGAAAGTAGCCTCCACATTCACAACATGGTTAAGTAGACCACGAATTTGTTTCACGTCGGTATTGCTTGGAAATCGCGCCTGCCCATAACGGTAGCATTGCCAGGATTGTGGACTGAAAAATGCACTGCGCTTGTTACTCTCACCGTGAGATATTAAAAGTCAAATCTTTTAATTTTCATGCCTAGTAATTTTCAACCGACTTCAAAAAAGGAGGAGGTTCTCATTTCGATTTTGTATATTTTTTTTGTATATATGTTACGCGATTACTCCGCCAATTATGAACAGATTTTGATGATTCTTTTTTGTTTGGTAGGTTATACTTCAGAGGTGGGGCCCATATAAATTTTATCGAAATCAATTCAGTAGTTTGGTTTTTAACTCAAAATTACTAGAAAATATGAAGATGTCATCCAGATATTCGAAGTTGAAGTCGGTTGTATTTTTTTTAAATCGTATTTGTTGTGGTAACATAGCCTTTCAAACCGAAACAAAGTAATGGTTGCACAGTGCACACTACTACTTGCCGATTGAATAACTGAGAGTCCTGTTTTTACACCAACAGAGTTCTACGACTATTTTTTATTTTGCCATCACCACTAGGCGCTCAAACTTTTATGAAGTGCACGTTAACACGCGTCATATCAACGTTCATAGAGTGAACGTAGTATAAAAGTCTTCAAGTAACTATATAGTTAAAACCATGTAAATGCACATAAAATATGGAGATTTTAGTATATACAGCAAGATTTCTTGCCATGTCCTGTAATACCACTTTGAATAGAAAGCGGACGGGAAGAGGTCATCGAACGCCTTAGCATATATTTTCATGGATAAAAATTGAAATCTGAGAGCTTCAGAGACCTCTTTCAATAATTTTCATCTTATAAAAAGGAAGAAATCTTCGAAATAATATTTGCGAAAATCTTTAGATACTTCTGAAAAAGGTTTTGTATCAATATTGATAGTTATTAAAGTATTTGAATTGGTATTGAATGAACGATTTAGCAAACTGTTTCGAAAGTCGTTAGGGAGATGGATCAGAGAACAACTAATAATATCATAATTATTTAATTTTTTAGTTCGTTCGTGAAAATACTTAAGACTGCATGAGCAATGAGCATAATCAGTTTATTTTATAGGGTAGGCCTAAGTCCAGCACCATTGCTGGACATAGGCCTACCGTCGAAAGGCGATTGGGCCAAAACGTCGGTCATAAAGAAACCTGCACATCCGGAGAAGAATTTCAATGGCGTATGTAAATTCAACAACCCGCAACTGGGCCAGCGTGGTGGCAACACACACTGGTCGTATACCCTTAAGACACTGCGGGATTTTGGACGAGAAGATATTACGCAATTTTCCGAACGCTGCCCATCCGAGTTGGATTCTTCCGTGCGACATCTTTGTCGAAGTTGGACCTACCTAACTGAACAATCCTAGAATAAGTAATAATTACTAATAAATCACTGCCATGACAAAATGTTCACTAACTGATCATCATCATTTTATTAACCACCTACGTTTTAACGAATCACGAGTCACGAATGTGAGTTACCTGATGGAATTTCCTTACTCTGTGGAGTTCATACTTAGGAGGAGTATTTTGACAATACCTACAAACATTGTACATTCTACGCATTGTGCATTTACCATTTTTTTTATGTATCCCTGTTAACAATAAACCTAAAATAACTTTATTATGATTAAAAAAAATATTGTTGATCCAAATCAGAGATTATACACTAGCCTCAAGGCCCGTATTGTGGGGAACCTTTATGGCGACCTTACAGACAGAATAAAATAGCCAAACAGAGATATCATTCTAGAGGTGTCTTTGCAAAAATTACTTTAAATTACAGAATTCAAAAATATTTAAAAAAAACCGTTTTCAGACTCCCAGCTATAGAAATATATAAAAATTTAAAAGTAAATACCGAATTAGTTATCAGGGTGTGTGTATAGATAAGGGTGTGTGTGAGAGTGTGATGTTGGTGTGAATGTATGTATCTTACGTATTATCACCTATCAGTCTCGTTATAAAGCAGTATAATGTAGGTACATTTTGCGTTTGTACGTTTTGCGTGTTGTACATTTTAAGCCGGAGGGAATTAGTCGAGCTACCTACGCCACGAGCGAGCCGAACCTTCGAAAATCTCTGAAAAACATGAATGCCACATTTTTTCTAACTGTATCCGCTTACCTCCACACTCGTATGAGTAATATAATTTATTCCGCACGAGGAAGAGTGCGTAGGAAAAATAAAAAAAAAGCTAATAAACGACACGTGCTGCGAGGTTTATTGAAATTACTCTTGTGTTTTATTTTTTCAGCACTGGGGTGTTTTGTTTAGCCGTGAAGCCACGTGGCAGCTAATAATTTATTATTTACTAGATATAAAGGATGTTTAGGTCGTTTTAAATTCATTTTACTATTAAATATTTTTTTATTATGAAGTGTTTCTACACTTTGGGTTTTTCTCTGTTTTTAAAGTTTAAACAGTAAGAAAAATTATGACCTCTGGCAGGACTTGCATGCGAGCAATCAATGGGTTAGTCATTTTCATCATCATCATTATCAGCCCGGAGACGTCCACTGCTGAACGAAGGCCTCCCCCATAGACCACTACACTGTACGACGACCTGCCATTTGCATACACCGGTTGCCCGCGACTTTTACAATGTCGTCGGTCCACCTAGTGAAAGGCCTTCCTACGCTGCGTCTTCCGGTTTGCGGTCGCCACTCAAGAACCTTTCTTCCACATCGGCTGTCAGTTCTTCGAGCGATGTGGCCTGCTCATTGCCACTTCAACTAGCAAACTTTGGTTCTTTGGCGAATATCCTCATTCCGGATTCTATCGCGCAAAGTAACTCCGAGCATAGCTCTCTCCATTGCCCGTTGCGTGACTGAGTTTCTCCAAAAGGCCAGCAGATAAAGACCACGTTTCAGTTCTATGTGTCATCACTGGCAGCACACAATGTCATAATCTAAAGTAACTAAATACAAAGTAGCCTTTTATGGGTAATTCAGAAGAAACCGATTCATATGCAATTTAAAAGAAATTAAAATGTTCATTTAAAGACTTACGGTCTTATGCATGAAAAGTTATCAAACGTTTTAAACCTGTTATAAACCCTTTATAGCAGGAAGTCCATTTTTTCGTATGCATGAACGCTTTATAACGGCTTTATAAGCTAAACAGTGTTACAAACCTTTCATAACTTTAAAATGGCCAGGACCCTACTATAACCATAGAAGCTATTATTCGAACTGTGGTTTATGAAACAATATGGCGACAATACGATCAGCTGTTTTGAACGTGTGAATAGAAAAGTGAAGTTTTTAGTACCTTTCTTCTGAATTTTATTCGTTGTGTAGGAAGAATTAAGTGGTTTGCTTTAATCGTGCAAAGCACAGATTTTTCTCCGATACGCTTCAGCAAACTACAATACATGTGACCAATTTGATAACGGATGAATTGGTTAAAAATACGCCACAGCAATCTCGCCAACCAAGTCGATTTATGGAGAAAACATTCATTTATACAAACTCGGAGCCCCGGGCAGTCCGTTATGCTGTGGCCGTCGTGTAAGCCGTAGTACCTAAGTGCTGTGTTGTAGTGCAAAGTGTCAGAACTAAAGAATGAGAATCGCTATACCGGATTGCAAAAGGCAGCTTTATCTCAGCAGCTTGACCGCTTTTCATCATCATCTAACCCAGTGGAGCTACTATGCCAGCGGCCCAGAGCCTTGCTCGGGTACTTCAAGGAGGTCGGTTGGTGTTGGCTGGGGAAATGCACAATACATACCAAGCGGAACGTCAGAGCAGGACTTATCTCCCCTACATTAAATAAGAATTGGAAGGAAGCATGAAAGCGAGCAAGATGAGTGTCAACCTGCTGTTAACTATTAAATAAAATAACACTGACATGAAAAATAGATGCTCGACCAACTCTTACATTTGTTCTGGTAATCCTCAAATCTTCACTAAGGAGAAGGATGTTTGCCAGATGTAGCTTACCGCTAGATGGACCTATGACATCAACACATCACAACAAAGAGAGAACAACTCAACCTAAAACACAAAAGGCTCTACTGGCTACTAGGCAGGAACTATCTATTGACAAAAAACTTCTGATATACAAGACAATACTGAAACCAATTTGGACATATGGCATTCAATTATGGGGATCTGCCTGCAACTCAAACACCTCTATCATTCAAAGAGCACAGAATTACAATCTGAGAAACATATCTAATGCTCCATGGTTCCTGAAGACTACAGAGCTGCACATAGGATTGAAAATGAACACAGTCAGGGATGAAATAAAATTCTTTTCAACTAAATACAAAAAGCAACTGACCATGCATCCAAACCTGCTAGCGACACAGCTTACTACCATCAGCTATCAAAAGAGGCTACGTAGGTAGACAACACATCATGGAATTGAACGGAAATGATGCATAAAGATAAGAAGAAATGCTCACTGGATCATTTCTCCTACACGACAACCAAAATACTACAACGAAACTTCCCATAGTCTAAAGACTGATTGCAGTTACAGTGTGCAGCAGCACACAAAAAAAAACTTTCATCATTGCCACTGTTTAGCAACTTACTTCAAGGTATTCAACTTACTTTGCATAATATTTAGGCTTGATCTTTGTTGTAAGTTTGAATAATAATAATATATATTTGACTAAGCTTAACTATTACAGGTTATTAGTAACTTATTAATATTATATAATGTACAAGTACTTACTTATTTATTTTAGTTTTGTTGCTTATTGTTGCTTCAAACGAACGAAGCTGAGTATTTTATTAAAGTACCTATGATGATATGACTGATGTTATATAAGATGTACACACTGATTAAAGCTTCATGTAAAGTATATTGTGTTTTTATTAAAGGATGCAACATTTAATAATTTCAAGTACATTTAATAATAAAGATATTCTATTCTATTTCTCCTGGGGAGGCTGAAACCACGGGCACATCTTTGTGGTTTATTACTGATGAACCACTCAAAGTCATCTGCGGTAGTTATGAACAACTTTGATAATCCAGCCATGTCTGGATCTTCTATGTGGTGGTTTCTATCACATCTGCTACTGGTGGGTTCTAAAAGAAAATAAGGTAAATATATATTATAAAATCAAAACAATATTTTTGTGATAAAATTCAGCTATCAATGTTTTTGTCTTATTAGCTCCTAAAACATTATCTAAAAAATTACAATAATAATGTTATCTAACTTAAGATATTATAAGACCATATGTAATCCATAGCTACACATTGTCATATTGTAGGACCGGATATGTCCTAAAACTGTGACCACCAGAGGACAGGCAGCAGCGCCCCTAAGGTACACGGTGGAAGAACTGTGTTCCCCAAGCAGCCTGCCAAGCGTGGGGAAAATAGCATTTACCCCCTCTATGTGAGAGGCTTATGTTATACCGGGAAGCAATTGACGAGACTTTCACAGGATCGACAATGGTTTCCTACTGCTATTACATTAGGTCCTTTTTGATAAACTGTATCTGGCCATGATTATAATAGCATGGCTGCCTATCGAAATATTCATTTGCTTCTGAATTTACATATGTAGGGGCACTGGCATGAAAATAAGAATAAACATTACATGATAAACAAGAAATTTAATAGAAAATATAACAATAATCATTCTCATGAACAATAGTTTCAACCCTCATCATCAGCCCGGAGACGTCCACTGCTGAACGAAGACCTCCCCCTTAGACCGCCACAGTGTACGACAACCTGCCATTTGCATCCACCGGTTGCCCGCGACTTTTACAATGTCATCAGTCCACCTAGTGCGAGGCCTTCCTACGTTGCGTAGGACGGTTCGCGGGCGCCACGCAAGAAAGGCCCCATCGGTTGTCAGTTTTTCGTTGTTTGGCGAATATCCTCGTTCCGGATTTTATCGCGCAAAGTAACTCTGAGCATAGCTCCAAGCTTCACCCGGCCCGCCCCGAAACTACAACCATTACCTAATTACCTTTTCTTCTTCTAGCCAATTTTAGCCCCGCTGGCGTTTGTATTATTTTTCTGCTATTACTTTTTTCGTAAAAATAAAACAGAAAACAAAATTCACTTTAAATCCCGTGCCAAATAAACAAATACATAATAATCGTAATATGACTTAGGCTGTCATAATTTTGCGATTGTCGATGTCATGAAATGTCAAACTCCACAGATTATTATGTGCTTCATATTGAATTATGAGTGGTTTTCTCAAGGTTTGGTAGTGAATAGCAAGTGTAAAGCGAATTCATTCTTCTATTTCAGGGGAATGGCAACATCGATCTGTTTATTATGTTTGTCTATGGTTTATTAGTTAAAATATGGTTATAATAGGTTTATGCATACCAACACATTTTATCGGCTTTATAGGCTACAATGAGTTTAAAACGCGTTATAACTATAAAGCTGTTATGAAACTGTTTAAGCAATTTTCATGCATAAGACCGTTAATTGAAAAGCCCGAAGGTTGGAGGAACAGTGGCCAGAATGATTCAGATTCAGATATTTATTGCTTCCATAGTGTACACAGATATTGTCAAAAAGAAGTTTCATATGGACCCTGTCGGGCGCAGCAATAGTAGAAGAGAGGAGGACGACTTCATTTAACAATAAGATGCCTATTAAATAAAGGTATAATGCTGATGCAGATGTTTACATCTTGGATGGCAATGCAATTTTTTTGGGTAAAGTAGACGCCAGCTTACAAGCTGTCTGATGCCTTCACCAAAGGCTTAGCCAGGTCACCATAAAAAATCATAGGACGTCTATGATCTTTGCGGCGGCTTGGGGCCGTCCCGAAGCGGGCTACTCCGAACGGCATATTTACATGGTTTTTTACTATTCACAATTTATTTATTATTTATTTATTTATTACAACAACAAAAATAGTATCATAATAGTCCTACCCCAAGCCGATACTTTTGTTACAGATATCTAACTAACTTTAATCTTATAAAACATAAAATAAAATTTTAATTATGCTAATTGGTTTAAACTTAATATTCATAAAGCTTGTAAGCCGTCTTTGTGAAAATTTAAGCGAATGTAATCTGTTGTTGTAATTAATAACTATATTGTTGCGTGCAAATTTCATACACTATGTCTATTAAATGCTAGTGTGTATGCTTGAGTGTATTTTATGGTAAAAAAAAACTTTTTAAAAACAGAAACAATGGACATAAACCTCTCTTATTACACACTAAGGGCCTTACTTGAAAACGTCGCTCTAACTTAGTCGCTGCTTAAGATGCTTTGTCAACTTCTCACTAACGTGAAGTTGCACGTGCTAGAAAAGGACAGAGAAGTTTAAGCAGTGACTAAGGTTGAAAAGTTTTTTTAAGTAAGACTGTAAGTATTCAGCCCGATATTTTACTTTTAATATTGATATAATTATTATGACAATTTCCACGAGTAAAAAAATAATATAAAATGACACTAAAGTATCGCTTATGGTAGTCGACATAGTGAAAAAGACCGATCTTATTAAAATATATTTCAAACTAATTTACTAGCTCAAATTAACTAAAATTTAATGGTCAGAGTATTTGCAGGGTAATTTTAGGGTTCCGTATCCAAAGGTTGTCGAACGGAAAAACGACGCAGTAATATTTAATTAGAAGCACGTTAGCTTTGACATCCCCAACTCCCGTTTCCTTAGTATTAAATCAAGAATTCCTATATTCCAGAAACGTTCTAGAAGCTTCTCTCAAACCACCTCAGCATTTCAAGACAATCAAACACAGAAGCGCTTCCTTTGGCGTCGTAATCCAGTGTATTATGCAAGCAAAAGACAGTGGAAACGACTGGCAACAGTATACTGGAAAACAGTACTGAAGCTTTATGCATTCTTCTTTACATATTATTATGCTTGCAACTAATGTGAATCAAAGATTTTGACACAGTATAAAATGCTCAGATTATGATATTATTGTACTGTATGAAAAAAACTTGTTACTCGCGAAGAATAAAATTAATCTGGTATCAGTATTGTAGTGTATTATCAAACTTCAACGTTAATCTATTTATTTGTCGAGGGAATAAGATCGGAAAAATTGGTAATTATTACAATAACGGAGACTCCAGATATTAAATGATTAAATGTTATGGACATCATAATTATTTTTTCGAATTTGTTCCATATCTATACTTACTGAAATTAACTTGAGGAGTTTGACTGTTGTTTTCCCAGCTTTATTATCAAAGTTTAATGATAGTTTAATGTATGGGACTTATAAAAACAAAACGAATGAGTCCAAACTCGATCTGAGAGTTACCTGTAGAGGTCATAAGTTCCTGATTCCATCATCAAAATTAGCATGATGGTATCAAATTCATTTGTTTAGGTGTGTAATTTTTTTTCTTTGATACAACTTAAATACGGTAATACGTAGAAGCGCAAAATTTGTGTGATTGTACAAGTTTTTTTGTATCAAAAATTTGGAATAGCTTAAATTGCTTACGTACACTAAAACGCCCAAACTCAACCAAGAAAACGTAAGAAGTTTTTGGTTTCAGTTAAACAAAGCTGTGTGGTACAGATGAACAGCAAGCCTGACTTGCACTTGGTAGGACTCTTATGTGTGGATGAATGATTGTAATTTGGATAAGCATACAGATACAAGCTCGGTTTCTGTTTTCCATACGAACTGTCAATGTCTGTTCTGTTGGATAAAACCATCGGTTGCTTTCAGTAGCAGGCCTTCTCTTGTAACAATAGAGAGATACGTTTGTAACCGCTTAATGTAACAGTGGAATAATTCTCGATAGTATTTGCAATAATATTGGGTAAATAAGTTTATCGAATTTAATTTATTTAAAACTTGCTGCGCCCCGCGGTTTCACCCGCGATTCCTAGAATGAAAAATAGTCTACGTATTAAACCACGGCTATCTTTATACCGAAATTCATCCAAATCCGTTAAACAGTTTCAGCGTGAAACAGTAACAAACATACAAACACACACACCTACAAACTTTCGCATTTATAATATGAGTTAGTAATCATTTAAAATGGACTTATTGATTTTTAGGAAACTTACTAGGTAGATCATTAAAACGCATGCAGGTGTTCTATTCACAATCTTGTAATTTTTTTGTTTTATATGAAAAAACTGTTGCCCAATTTTATTATTCTGTTGTTCTGGCTTTTGCCTGGCAGTAGGACACTGCCGGTTGAATATAATAATAATAATAATTATTATTATTATCAGTCTATTCCGTCCCACTGCTGGGCAAAGGCCTCTCTATCCTCCAGTTTTCTCGGTTTAAAGTATTTATAAAATTAAATTAAATAATAATATACCTACTTACCTACTGTAGAATTTTCACTAAGTATAATAATTATAATTATCAAATTTGGCGTTGGTTTACAAGTATTTTTATTATTGTTTATTTGTCTTTTACGTTGTTTTACAAGAGGACAACACAATTAAGTTTTATTGTTCTAAACAAAATTTGGTAAATAAATGTAATTGGTTGCTTTTTACAGTTTTCATAGTCATAGTTTTCGTTATTTTATTTATTCAATTATTTAAAATTAGAACGCCTAGATTCTAGGCGTATTCGCCTAGGTCCTAGACAAATACGTGGACAAACAGCAAAGCTTAAATAAAAAGAGTTCCTTTAGATACGAAAATTTTATGAAACACGCTAAGGGTTGAGCGGTTTGAGTGATTCTCCGCAATATAGCTGATTTAAACGAATGATAGTGATGATAAAAAAGTAATTTAACAGAGAAGGCTCGCTACAAAAACCCCTTTTAAAAGCCCTTTCTCAATCCCGTAGAATGAAGGCGCAGAATGCAGTTGTTGCGCAATTTCCGGCGGAGGGCGCAGCTGGCGCTCTCGCTTGCCCGCCTCTACTCTGTTACAATATCTCTAGGTGCTATGTAGCGCTATACTTTTGCATCATTGTCTACAGAAAAAAACAATTAAGAATATAGTTCTTTTTACATAATTACCTAACAATTTTAGATCTATGGTTTTTTTTTTTCATTTTTATTCAGCATAGTAATATTTTGACGTATAAACAGGTACGTGGAGTCTTGACTGTCTAAGGCACTTTATCCCACCCCCGATGATTCATTAAGGCAGTCAAGTTGTCACCGGGCTACCAGTATAAGGGGCGAGAATATGCACTACTCACTTGCCGCTATGCATAATAAATATACCAAAAGAGAGTCTATCAATAAATTTACTGTGCACCACATGCATGAGTGTCGCTGAGTAAGTTATGTATAGAGTGTATAGAGAGTTCTCGCCGGCATAGACTTAGCAACCTATCGCTTTTACTGGCACGGGATCAACAAGCAGCACTATATACACTGTGCTACGGAAATGTCAACTAATATGTGACTAATATTGGACTTCACTATCGCATTAGGCACGCCTGTAAAGATAGTTATGTTGTGATTAATAAATAAATAAAATAAAATAAATAAATCTGTTATACGTTTTCGAGCGGCAAAACAGACCAGTAATCGCTTTCTCATCAGTTGTGGGACAGGTGTTTTACACTTTTATAATAAAGTAGGTAGATCCTATACAAAAAAGTATTTAGATTTTCCTAGATCAAAGCTAACATTCGTCATAAACTTCCAAGCTTAAATTTTTCATTTATATACTAAGCGCAATTAATACTAAAACGTATGAATAAACACGTGCAAACGTAGCTCTAGAAGTCGTCGTCCAGCTGTCTTCCCGGATATTATGTAACACCTGCAATGCAAATGGCGTTAGATTGTACAAAGCGGTCTCATTTGACAGTCTGCATCGTCGCTTTAGAATATCACTACTTCAATTATATTGTTGCATGCAAAACTTTAGCTGAAGACTGTATTGGGTAGTAGAACCACATAAACCGAAAACAGTTGCTTTTTTCTCGCGTTTTGTGGGTTTTCCGATAGTAAAAGTTGTTTATAATGAAAACAAATACCTTTTTTAGGTTATATTATTAACTAGTGTTACTTTTATGCGCAGCACAGCCTCGTTTAACGCTATATAGTTTCGGTCACATACCTTTTTCAAAGTGGGGAAGAAACGTGAAACATGTCTTAACTTCTTCTTGCTTGTAAAGTTGCCACTAATTTACTAGGTTATGACTAATTTTAATTTTATTTGGACAACCACCAGCCTCCTTACAAAGAAAATGAGACAATGGGCGATTTACTGAGAGCCAATAAAAAATATATAGTTCCTAAAATCCGATAGACAGCGACGAAGAGACATGGCCCTGAACAGTTTTACTATCTAGTCTGTGGTCTTGAAGATTTAAAACGAATGAAGCAAAGTAAAAAGCTCAAAAAATTTAAAGTAACCTTATTTCATTTATATCAGATCTGTCATGCGTTATTTGTGGTTATTGCTTGTCTAACAAAGTATTTGTCCATAGTAATTCTTAAGCTTTCGTTATTCCACGCAAATTAGTAAGAGCGCCTTGCCAAATAATTAGTTGATTACTATCAATAAAAATAACAATAACTATCAACAAAAAATTATAACAATAACGTAACGTAACAATAACAATTTATCAGAATTTCAAGAAAATGATACAAGAAAACTTGGAAAGGCACTTCACCAACGAACGCGAACTGTGAAAAGAAGCAGTGAAGATGAGTGAACTGCTTTTTCACAAGAAAAATGCGAAAAATAGTGGGCCAGCGTGGCCTATCCTTTGGCTGTAGAAATACGTTCTGACAGCTATCAGAAAACTTTCCATTATAATGAGTAAACCTAGGCCAAAAAAAATTGAAAAAATTAAGCAAAAATTTTGGAGGTAGTGCGCAACAACTATTCAGAGCCATATGAACTTGTAATCATTATAATATATTATTTAGTTTAATTTAATCTTTGACCCGATGTTTTCCTTCACCGAAAAGCCAGTGTATGTAATCCGTACATAAACTCCTGACCTGGGTATTTCCTTAAACTGCAACCAGACCCACCGGAGGACGGGCAGCAGCGTCCTCTTGGTTAACGGCGGTAACCATTCTGCGATCCCCAAGCCGCCTGCCAAGCGTGGGGATTATGGCAACACCCCTCTATAAAGGGGGAGGCCTTCGTCCAGCAGTGGACGCTTAATGGCTGACGATCAGTCTTTGACTATACATTAATTATTCGACTCAATAATTATCACCTCTAACTGGAAAATATGATTAAATACTTGACATTGACAGAATGCCCAAAATTCAAATTCAAATTCAAATTCAAATTTTATTTATTCAGATAACTGGGATCCCGGGGTTAGTAACAAAAGGTTTAAAACTTACAAAAATATTTTGTTAGTATACAAATAAAAAATACAAAATAAAAGATAATAGATATGCCCCTGTGCAGAGGCACTCCGCCGGGACGAAGCCAGAATAACATAAAGATCTTATCTGATCATCACTCCGACGAAATGCCTCAGCACAGGCGCACGCAGGTCTTCAGCAACAATTTGCAGGATGCTGTTGTGACTCCCTCGCACCCTCCTCATCAATGACGCGACTTTTTTGCGTATGACGGCGTTGAAACCGTCAGTACTCGTATGCGCAAACATTTCGGAGGCACTGCACCAGCGAGGGAGTCCCAACATCAACCTGAAAATATTATTATAAAAAGTGCAATGCCAAAAACTTAAATGAAATAATGACTAAGTATAAATCAACAATAATTAATAGGTACCACACGTCCAAATTAATCTCAAGAATTTAATCAAATTCACTCCCATCGAGAAACCAGAAGGCATCTTTAAAAGGCACCAAGTTAAATACACAAAACCTTCTAAGGCCTGCGTCAGAATAATTAATTTTGAGACTCGTATAATAAAGTACCTACCCGAAAAACGGTAATGGGTGCGCCATCTATTTTACTTAGCCTGTGGCTAAAAACGGAGGAGAATATGGGCTTGCTTTTATTCGGGAAATAGGTTTTGCAGGCCTTACTTCTTTTCTACCGACTTCAAAAAAAGAGGTTCTCAATTCGACTGTATGTATTTTTGCTGTTTTTTTTTGTTTATTTTTTTATAGTAAATATCTATATTAGGCGAATACTCCGCAAATTATGAACTGATTTTGATGTTTTTTTTTGTAAACTAATATAAATGTATACTTATAATACATACTATACAAACATTTATGTTCGTCACTTATATTTTTGACCTGGGTGGGGATCGAACCCACGCCCTACCGCTCTGAAGGCAGACATGCTATCAACTGAGTTGTAACGCAGGTAATATAGTGACGAGACTGCATAAAAACTCTTTGTTGGTATTACAATAAAAAAAAACTGTATTACCAGGCTACATTAAAATAAATGCTTCTTACCTATACATACATTATAACTTGCAGTAAGGTACAAACTTAACTTAACCAGGTTATAACTATTATAAAACTAGTTCTGTAATGTAAAGTAAAAAATACGCGTGTGTAATATCTTGGACAACAAGATCCACTTTACGAGCAAGTGTGATGAAATTTGTTGTTTGGAACGCGTGTGTCATTGGTAATTACACTCTCAGCTCCCTTTTCGTAATACCGCCTCAAGTGTAATAACCAACATAGCACGCCTTGTATCATCATAAGGTACTATTATTACGTGTACAAAACTTTCATAAGCAAGCAATTATCTATTCCACGTTCTATAGCAACATAAACACGGTATCTAGGATCCCCGTAAAGGCGAGTCTGGACGCAGATCAGATTCCCTTAACTTTTCCAATTTGCCTCAACAAAGTCCTCAAAAGTAATACTAAGTAATAAGGAGGACTGCCTACTTGTCCTTATAGGTAGACCTTTTTATGTCTGTTTTGTGTACAGAGTTCTTAACACAGGTTTTTATTTCATTTCTTAGGTTATTTGGCAGTGATTATGTTGGGGAACGTGTGGAGTTTTATAATGTCAGGAATAAGATCGGGGAGAGTATCGTCTTTTATTTTTAGCCGACTTCAAAAAAGGAGTAGGTTCTATGTTCGACTGTATGTTTTTTTTTATCACCGATTTCTCCTTCAATTGTGGATTTTAAAAATTATTTTTTTATTTGAAAACTCCCATACCATACTCCACCGGTGTCTACTCCACCCATACTCCCGAGGTGGTTGTTTTTTTTATAAAAATTACTTGTTAAGCTCTGGAAAGTACGAGTTCCAATGGGAACAAAAACAGATAGAGATATAAGCATCGATTAACACGAAAACTTGATTTTGCTACATCCAGACCGCCGCTAGCGTCATCTGCGCAAGGTTTTTCTTGTGGAACCTCATTTATTACGTTATCATCATCATGAACATAATCAGCCTATCATAATTCACTGTTGGGCATAGGCCTTTTAGCATGCCACTCAGCCCGTCCTTCCAGTTCCCACTACCAACCACTGCTAGCTGTCCTGCGTGTATTGATCTAGTAAATAGAGGCCAACTATGTAGAGATATGCCCCCAAAAGGTCCGATAGTTCAGATTTAACAAAATGTTGTATTCTACAAAACTGCCCAAACATGTTTTGGGCGAAAATGCGCTGAAAATTAGTTATAGGCGAAATACTGAAAAAAGTGCCAATTTTTGTTGGTTTTTCTAAGATGGCGGGGGAAGGACAGACCTGGGGCAAAAAAACTTGGATTTTTCATTACTTTATCGACCATAATAAAAAAACAGAACTACCGGACTTTTTGCAGGGTAAAACTCTCTATTCACTGAACTACGAGTAGGTATATAGTCATCTTGACACGGACGATCTACGCTAGGTTTGCTGATTCGTAATCATCACTCTAGAACACGTCTACCCCAGTGGTTATTGGTTCTGTGATAGATATGACCAGCTCACTGCCACATCAGGTTACTAAAACGCTAAGCTTTATGACGGTGACTTTAGTCACAAAACACCGAGATTACTTTATCTCTGGCGAGTTACTTCGTTCTGAGACATATGTGGATGATTTTCGGATACTTAATTTTTTTGTTACTTTCATGCCGTTTAACTTTGATGTTTTACGTAAGTAAGTAAGTGAGTAAGTTCGTATAGGCTGAGTGGCCAGCCCTAGTGTCAGAGTTAATGTGCCGCCCGAGGGCCTCTGACATGGCTGACGGTTGTTATTATAGAAACTAGAACAAACAACCGGGACGAACAAAATTTAAAAATTATTTAAAATTTAAACAAAAAATAATAAAATTTAATTTATTTTTTTACGTAATAGTTTGATATTATTTTATGAATGTAATATATATATATCTGAAACGTGTAATAATGGAATCTAATTTCAACCTATTGACTCCTTGGATAAACAAGTCCTCTTGAAGTTTCCTCGTCTCGTTTCACGTCGAGAATGATGCAAAGCTGAACTGATTCTAAATGAGAATGCAAACAATGCATATTTGTGAATGGAACGTTCATTTGCCGATACGATTCATAGTTGCAAGTCGATATCTTTGAGAGCGATGTTCTGAAAACTTAGGAATGCTAGACAGGACAATAATAATTAACCTACTTATTTTTAAACCAATTTTATTTTTCGTGTTTTTGGCTTAGTGGATTTGTTACTTACTTATTTATTTATTCATTCATAAGTCTTAGGTTTACAAGTTGGTAGGTTGGTACAGGTCGAGCTCTTAATGCTAGAACTTGCCATTATAGGCGTATGAATACAAAAACATCAGTAGGTATATATATATATACAGTGCAAATTGACGATACAATTTTTTTGTATGTTCTTCAGTACGTTTTAATTATACAGTAAATAGAATAGGGTAGATGACTGATGTTTATATCGTTGAAACCAATAGATTGATGAATAATTTAAGTAAATATAGTATGTTTATTGAAAAAATAATTTAAATCGGTTAATAATGTTCTGATACATGAGCGTTTAAAGTTTTTGTTAGAGACAACCCTTTCCCACAAAACAAAAAATCACGTCACGCCTTACTTGTCAGAATAGAATTTATATGGCGTACAGAGAAGTGACGTCACGATTTGCTGTTTCTTCTCTCTCTCTAGCATGATATTAAAAAGCTTATAAGTTGCTTATTTTTGATCAGATTTTCATTTTCTTTTCATTAATCAGCTATATTTATAGGCCACATTTTAATAGGACATTAAAAAAAACAGTCATCTAGCCTATTGTTAGAACTAGGGCAACAATATTCAAAGAACAATCTTAGAAAATGATTTTTGTATAATAGCACTTTACGTTATACGTACATAACGTAACGTGCTATTATACAAAAATCCTTTTACTTAATGTGCCTTAAGAAAAATATTTTATATAAAATCTCGTCCGCACATTTCACTTCTAGCTCTACATGCATCTGGGCCTTCGATACGATTGTCCGGACTACTTTCAAGGCTTTCAATTTGTTGAACGAGCATAGTTACTGGAACGAAGTGTGCCATCTCCGGACGGGCGTTGTTTAATGATGTTGTTTCAAACCTTTTGATGAACGCGAGTTTCATGAAACATTTTACTATTGTAAAGTGCTAATGTGGAGACAATTTTTTACCGACTTCAAAAAAGGAGGAAGTTCTATGTTCGACGGTAAGTATGTGTTTTTTTTAATGTATGTTCGCCGATTTCACCGTCAATTGAGGACTGATTTTGAAAATTCCTTTATTATTTGAAAGGGTATTCCAGAGGTGGTCCATATTAATCTGAAGGCGGTTGAATATTTTCTTGAAAAAGTACCTTGTTATTGTAGCATTGATTTAAAATCGATCTTGATAAATCTGTTAAGAGATATCTAATATCGCAGTGCCGAGCGCAAGGCAGTGCGGCGCAGGATTTTGTTCGCAAGTTCACAATTCTAGCACTACTGCTGTTAAGGGCAGGCATCGAACGTCAGGCCAGTCAAAACAACTCAAAGGATACTATAGGCCAGCGGTACTCAAACTTTTTTGGTGACGGAACCCTTTTGGAAAGCGAAATACTTGACGGAACCCTACAACAAACCAATAGTTTTTAAAAGTGCCCGTTTGTGTCGGCTTAACCCTAGGGTTCCGCGGAACACACTTTGAGTATGGCTGCTATAGGCTAATATTAGGCTAATATACACGGTTACGCTTATCTGTAATACTAAACCGAAAGAAAGTCATCTCAAAAATCTTTTAAGTTGTGGCCAACCCCGAATTCGAATAAAATACGTATTCCATAGAAAACGGCACTAAACTTGCACACGTCAAAAGTTATGTTTTTTTCTTCTTATGTTTTGGCATCGTACGTTGTGCATTCTGCCAGTGTCAAGTCAATGCATTTATTTTTATTTTTTTATTCATGTTTTTAAAGAGTTTAGTCACACGAAATTAGTCTAGGCGAATCCAAGTTATGCCCTAGGGTTGGAATTTGAAGTGGCAATGGGCTCTGGGTAGGCCTCATCGCTCGAAGAACCGATAGCCGATGGGGAAGAAATGATCTTGAGTGGCGATCACGTACCGGAAGACGCAACGTAAGAAGGCCTCTTACTAGGTAGACTGACGACATTGTGAAAGGACGATATTGTGAAAGTTGCGGACAACCGGTGCGCGGTGGATGCAAATGGCAGGTTATCATACAGCAGTCATTATTCAGCAGTGGACGTCTCCGAGCTGATGATGATGATGATAAAACACTTTCAAGAGATATAAGCAGCGACTTCTGTCGCCATTCTCCATACAAGATGTTGGAGTTGCCATCCCTAAGTCAAACATAATTAAGTTTAAACTGGAAGACGGAAACCCTATATATAATTTTCTACTTGACGAGATGGCTGGGGAAGTTTAGAGCCGGATTACATGGAGCGAGTTGATCGAGCGAGTTAGTGGAATCAGCAAACAGGGTTGAGTGGTAATCAATTTGTTTTAGTTTCAAGTGCCAGTTTGAAATTAGCTTGAGTGAAGTTTGGAACCTCTCCTGTTGTAATTTTCAGTCTTTATACCGATGAGTATAATACTGAGATAATGCAATGAGAACTGACGTGGTTTTGACACATTTTGTTTTATAGTCGGAGTATCCGATTTAATTAAACGTGAGTATTCCCGTATAAATAAAACAAAATGTGGTATAAATATAGTGTGACTATACAGATACTGAAAGAATTGAAATTGCTTTTTAATAATAATATGTAAGTGAAAAAATAAGTTAAAAAAAAAATGCTCGGGATGATTTAAAGTGGTGAATTTTGGGAGCGGGCCGAATTTCTTCCGTATCACGAAGGTGCGGGCCAACTCTAGTACAATATATACGAGTAATGAAGTAAAATATGGGCAGTTCTTTTTCGTGATTTTTGTACTAAAATCTAAAGAACTAGACTAGACCCAACATTTGTGCATTTTTTTATTATTAATTGATAGCGAAGACGCGGACTGCAATGGAGCACGCTTACCTAGAACTAATTTTTTTTTTTTGCTAATCTACAGCGTATATAATATATTGATATGTGCTATGGCGTAGGTCAGGTGAAATGAACTAATATTTCACTATCTTTTTACATTCGTATCATTCACTGTTCCCTGTTTCCTGTTCACTGTTGTATTAGTGTCATTGTTTTTCCGCATTTGTCGCTTGCGTAAGCTATACGGCAACGTTCCAGCTACTATCCTTCATGACTTTCCCACAACTAACCAAACAAACGGATAGACATGTGGCGCCACATGATATATTAATTTCGACGACAATGTTACGTAAATTGCTGCTCAACAGTTTGTCAGATGTCGTCCTGTTTACGGTCAGTGGAAATTCCAGAGGTTCAGAACATTTCAGGGTTTCCGAGAATTCAGGGTTTGAGGAAAATTAGCTCATTACTGTCCAGGTTCTCATTGATTGTAGAATTACGGTTGGGGCTGTGCTAATTAGCAGCTCGCGTCTTCGTCAAATAAGTTGTGTTCCGTTTCTTGAGAGCGACGAGACGTATAGATAACAAAGGGACTTGGTTAGTGGAGAGTTTGGTAGATGGCGCTATTATTTTTAGTTTATTTATGACAATAATCTGGAATATTATTACTTTTCAGATCCGTATACCGTAATTTGCTTTGATAGAGAAACCAGTGCTATTTGTTAATACCTATCTAGATAAGATATAAAAAAAAATGATTTTGTAATATTATTTTCTTTATCTTTTCATAATTTTTCGTTCCACTTGTCATTCGGTATATGCTCTACACATATAATACACACAGATAGGTACTTATCATTTGAAATTATGCTGTGCGTGATAGATAATATGCTTAAAAAAATAAACAACGGATTCATTTCGGGTAGTGTGCTTCGGATTTGCATGATCTTAAATAAGATTACCTCGAAATAGCGACACTGTTTTATGGTTGATATACCAAAAACTCGTACGAAACGGTTTGATTCCACTTTCTTTATTCGAACTGCTAAACAGTGGGTAGCGCTGCCCGAGTGGGTGTTTCCCGATAATTATAATCTGGGTCTTCAAGTCGCGAGTGAATCGGTTTCTTCTAGGCAAGCGTGCTCCATCGTAGACTGCATTTTCGTTTATCATCAGACGAGATGGCAGTCAAACGCAAACCTATAAACATATTAAAAAATATGGCATCTTTATATTTTCCAGTAATTTTGATTTAAAACCAAACTACTCAATTGATTTCGATAAATAACCTCTGACATATCACCTATCAAACAAATAAGAATTTTCAAAATCGGTTCACAATTGACGGAGAAATCAGTGAGCATGCATAAAAAAAACAAATACATACATACAGTCGAACCCTCCGAGCACCTCCTCCTTTTTTGAAGTTCGTTAAAAATAGGACTACTGCGTCGTAATCAATTAATTCTAGAATTATCAACAATTTTAGGAGTTTAAAAAAATAAAGTTTGAGAGTGAAACAAAGACAGCCAAATCAAACATGAAAAAAAAGGTAGCGTCTTTGTTCTGAACTTTTGCCTTTTAATCTTCAACAAAACGAAACAAATAGAACCTGTTCCCCAAATCGGAATTACATTACAAATCCTCCGAGTTTAATTTGTCCAACCTGAACCAGTCCGAACCGGTAAGAAGCGGTACGGAACGGATCAAACTGGATCAACTAGGATCGTGTTTGATCCGAAACGAGCATTTATTGCGTGGAATCAAGGCTCAATTTGCATACAGTACGCAGCTTTTGAGTTGCCACTTTGGGTAAAAAGTGAGTGAGGCGTATGACTAAAATCAATAGTTTTCGCTTTGCAAAACAGCAGGCTAATCATGTAACTGTTCGGGATCGCGATTCGGATCGCGATTTGCGATAAATGTCACTTGTCACTTGTCACACCTTCACAGTATCACGGAAGGATTTCTCTCGCTATCGTTATCGAAGGAATGCATTGATTTCCTTAATTAAGTTAAGCAATTCCGTCGGTGTTTTGGCGTTTCATCCTGCCCTGCAGGGTCAAATGAGTTTTGGGAGTGACAGTGACAAGTGACTATTTTTGGCAACTCGTATCCGAATCGCGATCCCGAAAAGTTACATGATAGCCCCGCCGGTTATTATCTGCTGCAAAACGCTATAATCAGTCATCATGATTATTACAACACTGTTTTAAACTATCACGGCTATTCATTGCATATTTATTCATATTAAGGGGATATTTACCGTGATATGACATTGATACTTATGACTATGTAATGGAATAATAAATGATCTAGATCTGATAGATAACGCTTAACCAATATAAACCAAATATTTATGGGTAATTCCCGCTGTGCCAAATAATAAGGCATATTATATTGTGCAATATACTTATAGGTAATACCAAGAACCTGTGTTTGCAATCCTGGGGCTGAGAGATCCTCCTGGGAATTCACCTGGTTGAACAAAGTGGAAATTATAGTCTCCTCATTCAATCAATCAATCATTTATTTTTTCAATTTGGTACAGTTAGGTACACTTTTGAACGTTTAACATAATAATAATTTACACAATAATAATTGTATTAAATAAAATGTCATGTTCTTTATAATATTATCAATCATCTAACGTTATAGATTTTCAGGCACGCTTCTCCTTTACAAAGTCGTTAACAGTATAATATGCCTTTTTAAGTAAATATATTTTAATCGTTGCTTTGAAAGATGTTTCATTTAAACTAGTTAAACTTGTCGGTAAAATATTGTAATATCGCACACAGTTCTTTTTGAATGATTTATCAATCTTATCTAGCCTTGTTCTGGGAATAATGAATTTTGACATATACCTCGTGTTTAGGGTATGCGTACTTATGACACATTTCTTAATATAATTATTGCAATTTTTCCTGGCGTACATAATGTTGTCAAGAATGTACTGGCACGGCATGGTCAAAATATTTATTGATTTAAAAACCTCTCGCAAGGACTCTCTGGGCCCAGCGTCTGCAGCATTTCCTCATAGTATTATACCGCACGTCATTTCATCTTGGACTCATTGCACCTAGGTGATATCACCTGGGTGATTTGTTTCGACAATATTGTTTTATTGGTGTCCTTTGTTCACCTTGGAATTAAAGCACCCAGGTGAAAAGGGGCGACTTTTTTATTATTCTTGTGGACTATAATCACCCACATACAACATGTATTAAAACTTTCAAATCAAAGCCAACTTAACTTTTAAATCAGTTTTATGTAAGACCTTTATACAAGTAATAAAAAAAAAACAAATACTAAAACGGCGAGTATGAGTAACAACGTATGAGGGTAATTGTCAGTCAAATATGTCATGAAATCACAGTCAGTCACACATAATTAGTCAATTAGTATGACTAATTCTGTGTGACTGACTGTGATTTCATGACATATTTGACTTGGTAATATTAAATAAACTTGAAAGTTCATATAACTTGACTCTGGCAGAATGCACAAAGTGCGATGCCAATAACAAAGGTAAAAAAAATAATAATAAGCCCACATTAGCTCTGACACTAGCCAGACCACTCAGACCCACCTTATTCCTAGCTTAGCGCCGAGTTTGAACGGACAAAAGAGGTAAAGGAAATTCTATACTCTGCAAGCTGTCATTGTCATTATGACCAATCTTCTCAAGCCCTAAAACATCCATCCACGTTCGTACCAGACATATACCCAAGTTACAATTATCCCATTCTGATTCACCCTATATTTTATAGGAGAGGCCGTATCTTCTGCCTATTCAAATCGCAAAAAGCCCAGCCTGGGATTGTGAAATATAATTGGCCAACCGCGTTGTACAAAACTATGATGCAGTGGAGTTTGTTGACGGTAGATTATCTTCAGCTATTTGCTTATTTTTGTATGAGTTGCTTTTGACTTTTGTTGTTGGTCTCAGACAGTGTCTCTGAACAAGTTTTAAATAGCCGTACAAAATTAATATTCATTATTATTATATAACAATGGTAAAAAGACCTGGGTGTGTCCTGAAATTGCACCCAGAACCATCCAAGGACGGGCAACAGCGTCCTCTTGGTTAATTGTGGTGAGCATTCTGCGATCCCCAAGCCTCCTGCCAAGCGTGGGGATTATGGCAACCCCGCCCTATTAAGGGGGAGGCCTTCGTCCAGCAGTGGACGTCTTCTGACTGACGAGTAATAATAAAAAAGTAAAAAAAACTCTAGTTTACATGTCTTTCCCTAGATTATGGTAATGTATATTATAATATATCAATTTGACGGAAAATAAATTCGATTTTTTATGTATTCATAGTAAAATACAAAAAAAAAGTTTTGAAAAATTTGTTTGACAATGTTTTCATAAGAAAGCAGCTGTTTATAGGTGACATGTGAGCTTGGACGATTTTGGTACTTAATTACTGCATGTAAGTGTAGTGGCATTCATAAAAAAATACTAAGAAAAAGGTAAAATATAACTAACACGGACGTTTTTAGAATAACTAAATTTGGTAATAGCGATAAAGTCTTGCTTATACCCAGAGATAGAAATCATCTAATAAAATCATTACTGTTGTAAATTATTTTTTTACTCATGTCTGATTATAGCTTTCCTCTTCGCACGCCATATGATAACTTTATAGCTCAGTTGGTAGCATGTCCTGCCCCCAGAGCTGTAAGGGCGTGGGTTCGATCCCCACCCAGGACAATTTTTTTTGTGACTAACATAGTTGTTTGTTCTGTTTCTGAGTGTAGTATGTAATTACCAAAAAATGTATGTATAAGTATTCTGTCAGATATCTGGTCTTCTCCATAATACAAGCTTTGCTTAGTATGGGGCTGTGTGTATGTCCTACAATATATATTTTATTATTATTTATTATACCAATTTTTTAGTTTCTAACGCTTTTCTGTCGCCTTAATCAACAAGAATGTTCCGTTTAACTCTGCCCTATCCTTACAAAGTAGTAATTGGTACATAGCATCGGCATGCTATTGTACTGCGTCATCCTAATTCCTGTACATCCCATAATGCAGGTTAGTTTGCCCACTGGCATACACTGTGTCCACAGCCCGGCTAATTGTGTCCGTGACTTGAATATGTATGAGCTTCGATCGTCCCTAACGAATATTGAGGGTGACGTCACCATATCAACAAAAACGAACAAAAATTATGAGCGAATTATGAATAGCACGAAATGAACTGAATGCAGGGATGAATGGGAACAAATGGCTTTGGTGAAGATTCAGATTCACATATTTATTATGATTGTGTAAAAATGGCAGTAAAGGATAAATTTAAAAGGGCTCTAATTTTTTTGTATTGAAGCTTCATTATAATTAATGATTCCGACTTCGAAAAAAGAGGTTCTCAATTCGACTGCAGGTATATATATATATATATATATATATATATATTCTGTATGTATGTTTTTGTATGTTTGCCAACTATGAACTGATTTTGATGATTTTGTTTAGTATGTAATACATCAGAGGACCACCTCTGAATATAAATTTTATCGAAATCGGTTGGTTTTAAACGAAAATTACTAGAAAATATTAAGATCTCATCCACGTATTCGAAGTTGAAGTCGGTTGTGTATATTTTTTAAGGACGTATTATATTTATTTTTCTTTCTTTTTCTTACTGTGTTTTCCCCTGAAAAGTAAGGATAATGATGAGAAAGTAGCATAATTTTCTGTTTTCGATCCTTAGCCTATACCTACATAAAAAAATACTTATCAAGCAAATCTCAATCAATTCTCAAGCGTTTGGATCTTTGATTTAGCGTGTCTGCGCCCGCCGCTCAGCACTACAGTGGAATATCGACACTCTGCTCTATCCAAATAGAGTACAAATTAGCATGCACTAAATATGACATGATTGTAGTCACAGTATATTGTGGTCCAACTATGATTGTAACTGGAGTGTAACTTCTGCACGTTGTACTGTTATGTATACTGTGGTAAAGCTCTTAGTCGGAGGAACACGTTCAGTCTGGCATCAGTTCATGATCGGATCTCGGACTGGACTGACGCCAGACTTTAGGTGTGAGCTCCGTCGGAGGTTACAAGTCAGTTCAGTCCGTGATTGATAACAGATTGACGGTCGATAGAAAAGCGAATCACATTCATATTACACGATCAATCTGACTACGGGCAGAACGGATGCCAAGTCTGGCATCAGTTCTGGACATAATCACGGACTGAATTGATGCCAGAGTTTACGTGTAACCTGCGACTTAGTTACGTAAGTATTAACAGAAGATTATAATCAAACCAGTTTTGCTCAACCCTATTCGTTGTTAAATTAGAACGTAATATCTATGATAAATAATTATGTCTAGATAGAGTCTCGTACTGTTTATGAACGAAAAATTACAGGCCAACATTATTATACTAGTGTGCGTGACAGCCATGTCTTACACTCGCGTTGCGCCATTCTCGCTGTTATAGTGTGCGTGCATAAGAGGCTAACAGTTCACCACAATTTTTTTCGACGCGTTTAGGATCCATCGGTCTATCTAGACATAGAATAGAATAGAATAGAATCATTTATTGACATATTCAGATGTATACTAAAACTATATACAGTCACTGCTTATAATATAATCATTAGTATCGCTTAGAATATGTCTCGTCATTTCACAAAAAGTGTTATGCTGTAAAGGAGCAATTATTGCATAACACTAAAGTTACGAGTATACTAAAATAAAAATAAAATAGGTAGGCATATAATTTCGGTCTGAGGTATATAATCTAGGTCATCATAGTCATTTAGCAAGTATTCTTTTATGCTTTTAATTTATCAAAGCGTAATATCTTAAGTTTGCTCGATTCCTCTGGTTTACGTGTATTTGGTATTAAGTTACTTTGTATCTTTACTTAGTAAGCTACGATAAGACGTATCTAACATACTAAGCGCAGTTATAACTTTGATCATAAATGCACAAACAGTATTACAAACTATTTTAAATAAATACACGTAAAAAGAATAAATTGATGTAAGTGTATATTGGTTTGAATCTTACTAGTAAAACATTGATTGCCTTTATTTTCAATCGACTTCTAAAAAAGGGGGTCTCAATTAGACTGTACATATATAAAGAAAGAAAGAAAGAAAAATAATATATTTTGTAACATCATTAACGTCAACATCAACAACAACATCGTCAACAAGCCATCATCGTTAACATATCATTATTCTCATTCTCATTTTTCTCTCTCGTATCGTTATTTTTATCATCATTTATTTATTATTTGTTCATCCTTTTTATGTTTTTGTTATAATTTTTTGTTTTTGTATGTATTATTATATATATATAAAATTTATTTTATTGGTATTTGTTACGCTGTTACTCCGCTTATTATAAATTGATTTTGATGATTATTTTTGTTTGGTAGTTTATGACCTCTTCTTCTTCATAGTCGCTACGCTCTTGGCAGAGCGGTCGTGGTCGTCATGAAGACAGGGACAGATGTGACCTCACGATGTTTCGCCATTTCTCCCTGTTAGAGCTTAATCGAATACACTCATGCACGGGACCGCCCACAGCCGATTTTATCTGGTCAGTCCATCGCATGGGTGACCTTCCACGTGGTCTTGTGCCTTCCACTTTACCCTGGACGACAAGAAGCTCTATAGACTGGCTGCTTCGCCTAGAAACGTGTCCTAAGAAGGCGAGTACGCGGAATATGTATTGTATTTCCAAGATCATATAATTATTTATTAATCACAACTTACAACTATCTTTACAGGCATGCCTAATGCGATAGTGAAATCCAATATTAGTCACACATTAGTTAACATTTCCGTAGCACAGTGTATATAGTGCTGCTTTTATGATTTCACTCAGAGTACAATAAAATATGTCCGTGTCAGACGCGATAACGTTAAGAGTAGACAAGTTGGTCACTTCTCCATAGAAACGCGGTAGTATTACTACTCCACTATGTAATTTTTGTAAAATTATCTAGGATTGTAAATTATTACGAAAGTAAAAAGTTAATAAACATGAAAGTTATGAGCCAGGAAACATCTTGTATTTTAGCTCAATTTTAACGCCACATTGGACGTAAATAAATAACATAAGAAATACGAAAACTCTAAAATAATTTATCTAGCGGCATAGTTTAGTCCATAAACATTTCAAATAACTTAAGTTGGAGTAAATTAACTCAGAGTTTATTCAACCACATTACTGCAGCCAAATGTCGACAAAAAAAAAATTGCGCGCTCATTTATCTTTTTCTCCCTTTCCCACAGTTTGTTTGATGAAGAGAGCATGCTTTTTAGCCGCGCCCACCGATGAGTTCGAGCCGTCAACTTGTCGATCCTTAAGAGTACGTAGTGCGCGCGTCATAGGCGCATAATCTGGGGATCTTCAAACGAAGAGTGTATAGGTATCTTCTGGGCAAGCGTGCTCCAACTTAGAACTTGACTACGCCTCGGCGGGGCAAGGTCAAACGTATATTAAAAATAAAATAAAATGCGGGGCTGTACAATGGCAGATAGACGCTGCTTGATACCGAGTTCTTGAAGTATCGAGATGTTTGAGAAAATCGGTCCACGTTAGCCCAAGCATTCTTCTCCAGCACCACATCTCTATAGCGTGTATCTTCTTCTTTTCAATCTCACGCAGCGTCCAAGTTTCTGCAGCGTATTGACATATGGCTAAAATTAAACTGCGCACGAGCACAGCACGAGCAGCTTATAACCTACCAATTCCTTATTTACCTTTCCACATTATCACAACGTTATTAGTTATCAAATAACAAATTTATCGGAACAATAAACACGACCAATTCAAAAAGACACCTGTAGACGTGAGAAAATTACAAAATAACAAAAGAAAAGCATTTGAACCTGAGTGTAGTTGTAAATAAGAGGAATATTATTCCGAAAATGTACCACAAAGTGTTATTATTTTATTCCATACAATTGTATGGGTGAGCGGCCCCGTATATCAGATAGTGTGCGCAAAGACATTCTCTGGTTATAAACGTTATTACACAGTACATGCGTGTGGTCCAAGAAACAAACGCATACCGGTCAAAAAACGAAATGTATAAGGTCAATATACAAGGGCATCAAGGTTTTTATTTCAATATAAAATGTTTATCAAAATGCTAAACGTAGACTTTTGTTTGAAATCCTTAACCAATGGGCGATTTTCTCACAGCCAATAAAAAACCTGGCCCTGAACAGTTTCACTATTTAGTCTGTGGTTCTGAAGATTTTGAACAAATGAAGCAAAGTAAAAAGGTCAAAACATGTAAAGTAATCTTATTTAATTTATATAAGATCTGTCATGCGTTGTTTGTAGTTATTGCTTGTCTACCAAAGTATTTGTCCATAGTAATTCTTAAGCTTTCGTTATTCCACGCAAATTTGTAAGTGAGCCTTGCCAAATAATTAGTTAATTACTATCAATAAAAACAACAATAACTATCAACGAAAAATTATAACAATAACTTAATGTAACAATAACAATTTATCAGAATTTCAACAAAACGATACAAGAAATCTTGGAAAGGCACTTCACCAACTAACGCGAACTGTGAAAAGAAGCTGTGAAGGTGAGTGAACTGCTTTATTACAAGAAAAATGCGAAAAATAGAGAGCCATATCTCGCCAGCGTGGCCTATCCTTTGGCTGTAGAACTACGGTCTGACAGCTGTCAGAAAACTTCCCATTGCCAATGCATTGGTGCCAATTGTGGCACTAGGTCATAAGGTTCTTGTATGTTTTTCTATTGTATTTTTTGGTGTGCACATAAAAGAATTTATATCCATCTATCTTAGTGCAAATATAACCCAACGAGTATTTTGCTTAGCCTGTAACTAAAATGACAATGACTTAAGTTCACAAGGCTGTTTTGTTTATTATTTTGAATATTAATTTTGGTCGTTTGATTTTTCGTTCAGTATATTATTCGCTACTTATTTGGTTTTTTTTGCAGTTGTTTGCGGAATGACTGGTGTGAGCTCGTCAATTTTATAGTGTGTTTATAGTGTATAGAAAAAAAACAACATAATACAGGGTTAGTTCTAATCAATTAGCATCCTTTTCGGGGCATTTTCTGTACATCAAAACAAACAAACTTTTACTATGGGCACAGAATAAATAATAGTACTACCTATGGGGCCAACATTAAAATAGCGAAAAATATATCAGCTGTTCCATAAAAAAGTTAGTTAAAGTAAAGTAATCGACCAAAAGTTCATCGACCTTGGTCAAAACGTATGGAACAGCTGCTGTTGTTTTTTGCTATTTCAATGTTGGTCCAATAATAATAATAATAATAATAATAAATATCGCAGGACATTTTTTTACACAGCGCCATCTAGCCCCAAACTAAGCAAAGCTTGTAATATGGTAACTAGATAGCTGATAGAATACTTATATACTTTTTTTTTGTTGTAAATACATACTTATAATACATACTACACCCAGACACAGAAAAAACATTTATGTTCGTCACATAAATGTTTGCCCTGGGTGGGGATCGAACCCACGCCCTACAGCTCTGAAGGCAGACACGCTACCGTTGAGCTATATGGCAGTAATAGTAAAAGTTGTTTGTTTTGATGTACAGAATGTGCCCTTAAAAGGATGTTAACTGATTAGAACTAACCTTGTATACAGCTTTAGACATCCTGGTGTTTTGGGATCAGCCAGAACCCGTATTCATAGTATACAATAAACATTTTTAAGTCAATCTAAATATAATAAGGCACAAACAGTTTGCAGCAAACAATCTAAGGTTCTAAAACATCCCTTAAGGTGATTGAAATCACTTGAGTTAAAATCGCTGTTCCCTATTCACTTGTCCCCTACAACATTAGCCACTCGCACCAATTTGTGTTAGTTCGCATTAATGGTTGGAGACAAGCGTAAAACGCGATACGAGCTGCGCCGCCCATCTATTTACCGTGTTTATCTGCTCGAATGCCGAGGAATAGAGAGCTTTTTTGGGAAAATAATAATTATAGTAGCTAGACTAAAGGTTAAGAGGGAATATCTGCGAGTCTCCATACAAATGTATTCCCCTATTTTCTTCTTGCATAATGCCTCTAACATGTTTCTGACATTTTCTTTTTTTCATTATTAGAATTAATTTTTTGTAGTGGTAGGACTCTACTGCAGAGTCCGCCTGGGGAAGTACCACACCTTTGCCATTTATTCAACCGCCAAACAATAATGTGCAAGCATTACTGTGTTCCGGTCTGAAGGGCAATGTTACCAGAGAAATTACTGGGTATGAAGAGAACCTCAGGGTGATGAGCGCTGTGCGGTGCGGCTCAGGATTATGTTCGCAAGTTCACAATTCTAGCACTGCTACTGTTATGGGTAGGCGTGCCGCCTACCTTCAGGCGAACGTCCTTAAAAGATGGTAATCGACCTTCGATAAAATGTATGGAATAGCAGTTTTTTTCTCGATTTTAGGGTTGGCCCCATAGTAAAAGTTGTTCATAATGATGAGTACATGTATACACCCTTCAGTATGACTTGACTACACCTTTTTGTTACACGTTGTATATTGGGGTTAGTTATCTCTATCTCTTCTTAATATCCTTAAAAGCCATAGCAATTTATTATATATTTTAAAATAAAGATACACTATTTTGAATATTTTTGTATGAAGTGATTCCACACTTATGGTATTTCTATGTTTTTAAAGCTTAAACAGGAAGAAAAATTATGACCTCCGGCAGGACTCGAACCTGCATACGAGCAGTCGCTATGGGTTTCCGTCCCAACTGCTTTGCCAATTAAGCTACAGAAGTCTCTGCCTGAGAAGCCAAATTTCCGAACCTGTTATAAGCTACCAACTAAGCGTTGGTGGCGCCATCTGTAAATTTTTGTAACACAAATATTTACCCAAGCCGAAACCGTTGCAGGTTCCAAGGCCTGACGAGAGAAGTCGCACTGGCTATACTATTTTGAATATTTTTGTATGAAGTGATTCCACACTTATGGTATTCATAAGTGGTAAGTGGTGGTTTTGGTGGTCATAATTTTTCTTCCTGTTTAAGCTTTAAAAACATAAAGATACACTAGTATTGAAAAAAAAAACTACCAAAAAAAACTTTTAATTCAGAATCAGAAAGTATTTAAATACGTAGTAAACGTAGCATAGGACGCCTTGAAGGTGTGAAAATACGAGTACCTAAGAGGTTTATTTGAAGAAAAAGTCAAAACTCAAAGATTAGGCTGAGTAGCATGGCTTTGGAGAGGCATTATTATGTCCAGCAGTGGACTATGATAGGCTGATTATTATTTTACGTAATGCTGATTATGAATTAATTATAATATAATAAGTTATATAATATAATAAAATATATAATATAATAAATTATATAATATAATAAAATATATAATATAATAAAATATATAATATAATAAAATATATAATATAATAAAATATATAATATAATAAAATATATAATATAATAAAATATATAATATAATAAATTATATAATATAATAATATTATAAATTAGAACGACTTGGCCTTCGAGATAACCGCCATGTGGGATGTCGACTCGACGATCATTCTCCCGATAGTCGTTTCGGCAAACGGTCTCATAGCGAAAAGCCTCGACCAATACCTCAAGAGGCTCACGCTAGACGGTTGGGTCAAGGGCCAGATACAAAAGGCACTGGTACTTGACACGGCGCGCATTGTCAGGAGGTTCCTCACTCTGCAGCCCTAACCACCGGCAGCTTGAGACCTGCCCCGCTGCCGGCGGCACTCTAGGTTTAGGTTTTTTATAATATTTTTGTTTTTAAATTTATATTGTAAAAAACTTGATTTAAGAAAGAAAATAAATACGAGTATGTGTATTATAAATTAAATATTATATATTTTTTGTCTCTCACAGTGCCTGTGTAGATTGTGCAGTGTCTAAATACACAGAAAGGCATTATATCACCATCTTTTTGCTAGAAAACATACGATTAGCGGCAGCGTATTACCGGACATTCGGAAGTGCAAGACTGGTAGCGATCACGGCAATTGCCTTGATTACGTCTGGTAAATATGGCGGGGGGGACAACTCATCTACAGGTAAAAACATCTTAGGATCTGGGTATGTCCTAAAATTGCATACAAAACCACTGAGGACGGGCTGCAGCCTCCTCACGGATAACGGCGGTCAGCATTTTGCGATCCCCAAGCCACGCATGGCAATTATTACTCACTCTCACTCACTCACTCATCAAGCAGAAGACTTCCACTGCTGGATGAATGCCTCCCATTATAGGGAGGGGTTGCCATCTACGCTTGGCAGGCGGCTTGGTGATCGATCGGGGACAATATGCTAGATGACTGATTTTTTTAATTGTCCTATTAAAATGTGGCCCATAAATATAGCTGATTAATGAAAAGAAAATGAAAATTTTATCAAAAATAGGCAACTTATAAGCATTTTAATATCATGCTAGACAGAGAGGCGAAACAGCAAATCGTGACGTCACTTCTCTGTACGCCATATAAATTCAAGTAAGGCGTGACGTCATTTTTTGTTCTGTGGGAAAGGGACAGAGTTGGCTCTACCAAAAACTTTTAACGCTTATTATATCAGAACATTAAAAACCGATATAAATATTTTATTCAATAAACATACTATATTTACTTAAATTCTTCATCAAAGCTATTGGTTTCAACGATTTAAACATCAGTCATCTACCCTATTATGACAACCCCTCCCTATCAAATTATCCACAATTTGCATATTTATTTATTCCTCAAATAGCATCTTGCATCTTGCTAAAGGGAGGTTTTCGTCTTGCAGTGGACGTCTTCTGTCTGTTGATGATGACGATGATGAAAACTTTTCCAGTTACTACCCTATGAACAAATTACCTACAAAATGGGCAAATGCTACTAAAATAATTAGATGGCCAGTTTCCTCTCATTTCTTTTATTCATGGTCACATTACTCAAAGAACTCGAGATCAAAGCTCCACCGAAACGTGTGAATCGAGTTAGTAGGGGGTGGAGGCACAAAGACGTCGTCATTAAACTGGAGACCTTCCGGTCGGCGTGGAGACCTTTCACGTTGACGATTTTAAAAGGTTGAAGAATGGGTCAGTTATTTTTTTTTACAATACTGGCCATGCATTTGAACACAATCTTATCCGATGTATACTGATTTGTATTGTCCCTTCCTGAGCCAGCGCCATTTTTAGAGGTTTTTCTAGTATTTTTTAACGCGCAATTTTTGGTGTGCCTTTTTCTCAAATCAAGATCTCATAGAAATGGAATAATATTTTATTATGGTTTTGTTTAAGATAATAAAGCACTATCTCATTATTTATCTATATTGTCAGAAAGTTGCGCGGTACTAGCATAGTACCGCAAGGCATTATTTAGTAATTTTGATTAAAAACCAAACTACTAAACCGATTTCGATACAATTTATATGGTACCACCTCTGAAGTATTACCTACCAAACAAAAAGAAATAATCATCAAAATCAGTTCATAATTGGCGGAGTAATTCCGTAACATACATACCAAAAAAAGCACAGTCGAATTGACGATTCCTTTTAAGAAGTCGGTTGAAAAATAAAACAATAGTACATTATGATACAAGTGTGCTATGTTGGTCATTACACTAGAGGCGGTATTATGCGTATTATGCGTTCGTATACGTACGTCTAATTGCAGTCACGTACAAACTTGACTTTACCGGGTTATACCTATTATAGCACTATGTGCCGTTATGTAAAGTAAAAAGCACGCGTGCGTAATAGCTTGGATTATGAGCCTACATCCGATGCAATAAGATCCACTTTACGAGCAAGTGTGATGAAAAATAAAATTACAGACCTACGCGACCAAAAACGAAACAACACACAAAATTACGCTCATTTGGCCCCAAACTAACGTTAAGTCGAACGTACTCACGCATGCCTCAAAAAGATTCGTATAGAATTATTCCGAGCATTTTCTCTGCCTCTCCGAACGAGTGAAAAGCACTCCACTACGAAATCTCCAGTTTTTCCTATATAAATGTGACGTGCGCGTTGGACAATACGACCCGATTCTTTTTAACGCAAAACTTGAAATTCCAGTTTTCCGATGATTTCCATTGAAAATTCTTTTATTTTTTGAATGCGAGGTTGGAGTAATGAGAGCGCCTTTTGTCGGGCCACGTCTTGAATTTTAGGCATTATATTCGGATTAGTGGATCTCCTTTGTCGGCTTGTCTGAGACTTATCTATTCGATAGTGCGGGGATTTGGCCGTGTGTTCTGTTGACACGTAATCTTTTTTAATATGCTTTAATTCCTGGATTAACAAGACCACAGTATAAGCTCTAGAACCCGAAAAACTAAACTAAAGATCGTACTGGGCGCGTCCTTGGGAGAGGTAAGTGTCTATAATAGCAGTGAATTCATCATTAGCTAGAAGACGTCCACTGCTGTAATTAATAGGAAGGGTTTATGCAGTAGTGTATATCTGTATGTCTAGCAGTGAAATATGGTAAGCTGATTATGATGATGAGTAGAAGAAAAAAGTATTTTGTTAATTATTTGCGCGAATATTAGCGTACATCAGTATTTTTTATAATATTTAATAATGTATCAGTTCCGTTTTTATTTTGTCTTGGAGTATCTTATCTTTTATACAGACCTTGACGGAATTTAGCTCTTCAAAGAAGCAGACCAAAGATAAATTAATCGTTTTCTGATCTCATTCATTTTGCTTGTATACAACTGCTTACCACAAGCTTGCCACCTTGCATAAATCGTCATTCCATCACGTCCCATGTTATACAGGGTTAGATCTAATCAGTTAGCATCCTTTTAACGGCATATTCTGTACATCGAAACAACCAACATTTACTATGGGACCAACATTGAAATCGTAAAAACAAACAGCTGTTCCATACATTTTGCCCAAGGTCGATTAACTTTTTGTATGATTGTTGATGCTAACTGATTAAAACTAACCGTGTATGTATACAGCTTCATGGTAATAGCTCTAGTCTAGATTATAATATATTTTCGATAAATTTATACTCACTTATGTACTAATTGCCGTTAGTTATCGCCTTTTTGTTAAACTAAATTATAATCTAAACTTATGTGATTACGTTCAAATTTACCATTCATTTCAATGTCGTTTCCACCTTTTCAGATGTAATCCAAGTGTGGTCCGCGCCCGGTGGCGAGACGCGGCTGCCGTGCGACCTGGCGGCTCCGTCCAGGGAAGTCGCCATGATGCTCTGGTTCAAGGATGGAGATAGAATGCCGATTTATACGTAAGTTCCTTGATTATAAGGTTGGTTTTCCTATACCATGTTTACCAATAGGTAAAGTGGATATCTACACTAGAGGAAACAATACTTACATGAACTCTGAAAACATTACATTCCTTTTTTGGGCAGTCGTAATAAGTAGTCAATTCACCTAGCCTGGAATTGGAACTGGCTCTCAAGAGATGCTGCCGGATCATTCTGATAGGCGATGGACGGCAGTTTTTAAACTGAGGGTGGTAGCCGATTACCTACTCTAAAGTCAACGCCGACCTCAACATTTCCTGACGATGTTTTCTTCACACGCAGCGCAAGCTCATTGTCAGGATTAAAGCCCGCGCCGTACAGCGTTTGATCCGAACTCGCTAACCACTAAGCATCACTACGCACTCATTACAGTATCTTGGAGTGTGACTTATTGCTACTTACTAATAAAATTGTGCACGCGGGTGAAACCGCGGGGGTCAGCTACTTAGTAATTGATATAAAAGGCATGTTAGAGTACCTTTTCATGGTTGACGGAGGTGTTTGACCACAGCTCACCTCGTTCGTAGCGAAGATGTCGTTGAAGATGGTAAACAAAAAAATCCTGGAATGGGAATTGACTCTCGAATGAGGTTGTCGAAACACACATAACATTAAAAGCACTGTCGCACGACACAATACTCCCCTAGTGTGAGATTCTGGGCTACCCTACGGAACTACCTTTAAAATATAAAAAAATATTGTTTTTTTTATAAATGTTTGTACCTTCGAATAGTAAAAAAAATAAGAAAAAAAACATTCATCAAACATCAAAAGTATATATTAAAAAAGGTAAGGGTATTTTTTTTAAACTTACTCGGTCCTCTTTATAAATAAAGTAAAATAAGATATCTTTCATACGACGATAAAGTTCTAAACCTAATCCATTACAGCCACCACAGTCTTATCTATAAAGATACAAATAACTCAGATGGAATCAAAAATCATGAGCCAAAACATCTTTCTTCAGCAACAGTATTTTTACAAAACAGTCACAAAACACCGAAACGGTTCATAAAATTTACGACCGAAGAAAAAAGAGAATCTTTACTACTATCGAGTAATGGTACCATTCGAGACGTTTAGGTATTACATCTCGTATGCACAGATTAAAAATGTACGGATGACCAACTTTGAAACGTGGCCGAATGCTCTAAGGCTTCTTACCACAGTTAGAACTATCTCGCACATTTCTCGTTTATATAACATAAAATCACTGAGTATATAAATTATTTTAACAATAAATGGATTTATTTCTAGAACACAATTCCAAATATTTTTAAAGGCAGTTTAAATTGATATTTTAGTGGCCATCCCTCTAAAGTCAAATAATTATGCGGGTGGTAAAAAAGAGTAAAAATTAATAAGGTGCTACAATCGCTACAATTATAATTCTAAATACTAGCAACTCCATCTGATGAATTAGACGATTGGATGAAGTCAGTTAGGTATTACCTACTTTATAATATAAAGGGTCCGTTTCAGGACTTTTTTGTCAACCCATTATAATCTGGAGGCATGGAAATGCCCCGAAAGCGCGTCATGGCCGTAACATACTCCTATATTTTATGAAGGTTGCGAGTCCCAGTTCGTGAATTACTAGTTTTTATATTTTCGTATTTGCTGCTTGAAGTTGTCCATCTATCCCTTCATCCTCCGTCCCGTATCTTCGTACGTGAGGAATGCTCGGTCTAGGCTTTAGTTATTGCCTGCGAGTCTGCCAACTCCTATGTATGCCTGCGGACTGCGGCGCGGAGATAGGGAGATCATTGTTTTATAGACTTTGTTTACTGCATGCAGATCACTCCTTAAGTTTAGATAACCTTGAATGAAAGGTTGATTCTTCTAATCAGTTAAGGCGGTCACACACGATGGAGATGCTATAGTAGATTAGATGCAAACATGAAAGATAGAGCAAAGGTGGGACGATGGAAATGATTTTTATTTATTTATGTATTGGAGTCTACTATTTATATTTGGAGCAAAGGACCTGGGTCCTGGAGGACTCGAGTATGTCCTCAAACTGCATCCAGAACCACCGGAGGACGGGCAGCAGCGTCCTTTCTGTTAACGGTGGTGAGCATTCTGCGATCCCCAAGCCGCCTGCCGAGCAGCGTGGGGTTTATGTCAAAATGTATTAAGACGTCCTCGTCCAGCAGTGGACGTCTTCTAGCTGATAATGACTTGTATTTGTAGTGGTTATAGATTTTATATTTTTTTTCTATTAAGGGAGAAGCCTTCGTCCAGCAATGGACGTATTCCGGCTGTTAATGTGATAGTTTTTATGGTTATTGCGTTAGAACTACCCGGAAAGCGTGGGTTAAAATCACAACAATGAGCTTGATCTGCCGGTGAAGCAAAACATTGTGGGGAAACCACAGCATACCTACTGATAAGGTACTTTATGGTACTCAGCTGGGCTACGCGATCTTACTGGTAGTGGGTTTGCACATTTCAATTGTGTTTATTACGGTTACTAAAAGTGGGGAAAAAAGTAACAGAGCATGTACTAAGATAAAAAAATATATAAAACCGACTCCAATACTCAATACTCAATATTTTATTGCAAACATTATGTAGCTTATATAATACATGCAGATCTTATTTAGCACAATTTATGGAGGTAACGACATAATGACCCCATTGGGGTATAGCAATATTGTGCGGAGCGGCTCATTCTATTCCGTTGTTAATACATTTATCTGTAAATAATTCGTCTAATGTATAGTAACATTTCTTGACTAGTATTTCTTTAAGCACTTTTACAAACTTGGCCTCATCTTCCAACTTCGACTAGCTGGATGACATCTTCATATTTTCTAGTAATTTTGATTTAAAAACCATACTATTGAACAGATTTTGATAAAATTTATATGGGACCTCTGAAGTATTACCTACGAATCATTAAAATCAGTTCATAATTGGCGGAGTAATCGCGTAACATACATACAAAAAAAAAAATTTTTTTTTACATACAGTTCGACTGTAAGAACCTCCTTTTTTGATGTCGGTTGGAAATAGAACTCCACTACGTTATCGGTTCCTCGGGAAATGCGCCCACTTCAACCAATTTACATATGAGAATATAAGGGCATATTTGTATTCAAGCACTAGATTAAGATAAATGCTGACGCGTGCCAGTGGCACAGTCAATTTGTTTGGCAAGTTAATTCATCACGCCGTCAACCGTCGCCGGCAAGCATGCGCTCATTAATAACCCCGTGTTTAGCATAGTTTGGATATGAAGTTAGCTATTGATTGGTATGTTAGGTATGCTGCGATGCGAGGTATGCGTTATTGAAGTATAAGTAGTAGATAAATAGATAGATTAACTCTATTATGGTCACACCAAATAAACATACACACAAAGGATTAAATGCAACACCCCTCTATAAAGGGGGAGGTCTTCGTCCAGCATTGGACGTTTTATGGCTGACGACGACAAAGGATTAAATAAAAAAAGTAAGTAAGTTCGTATAGGCTGAGTGGCCAGCCCTAGTGTCAGAGTTAATGTGCCGCCTGAAGGCCTCTGACGGTGTTCAACTAACAGCCGGTATGAGACCGCCTCTGAAGTATTACCTATCAAACAAAAAAATAATCATCAAAATCAGTTCATAATTGGCGGAGTAATCGCGTAACATACATACAAAAAAATACTGTCGAATCGAGAACCTCCTTTTTTGAAGTTGGTTGCAAGTTGTTTACTTCTATGTAAGCTTGGTCTACTCTAATAGTACATTATGATACGAGTGTGCTATGTTGGTCATTACACTAGAGGCGGTATTATGCGCGCGAGCCGCAGGCGAGCGCGATAAGGAAGCCGAGAGCGTAATGACTAATAGCACAAGAGTTCCATACGACTGTTTTCGTCACACTTGCGAGGAAAAAAACGATTTTTTTTGGTAATAATCAACCACACAGCGAAAACATCAACAAACATTTGCGGAAAATGGCGCCCAAACCAGCAATGCGCGCGCAGGTTGACATTTACTTCAGCGGCATAAGAACTCTTTATTGGTATTACAAAAAAACTGTAAGTATTACCCGGCTATATTAAGAGTGCTTCGTATACGTACGTCTCATTGCAGTCACGTACAAACTTGACTTTACCGGGTTATACCTATTATAGTACAAGTGCCGTAATGTAAAGTAAAAAGCACGCGTGTGTAATAGCTTGGATTATGAGCCCAAAACCGATGCAATAAGATCCACTTTACGAGCAAGTGTGATGAAAACTATATTACATAATGTAGAGTGTGGTTGACAGCAAGCTTATTGCGAATAAAAACAAATAATTTCACGAGAGGGTACGTGTTTAACCACAGCACGCCTATTGTTAAATGACAGTGTTATCACAAAAAGTAAGCTCAACGCGGACAGGAATGTTTGTCCAGAATAACTATGCTGCGCGCCGCTATTGCTCGCGCATTACAATATTTTAAAAAACTGATTGATTCGAGCAAATTTTCATTCATAAACCTTGGTAACTTTACGTTTGATAAAAAAATCAAGAACATAAATTTTGATCACAGCTAAACAGATTTCAAATACTTAAAGCTTATTTTATGTGAAAACTCATCACCAGATTGAGTTAAGTCTAAGGGAATGTCTGTCGAACACACTTTGCGAACGAGAGCATAAACTGACACATACACATTGCGTATAAGAGCTGGCAAAGATCTCCAATCAAGCGGAAATTTCGGAGCGTACTCAGGACTGTAGTATATTGGGGGGCGTAGAAATAAAAAGACAAAATGTTTCATCTGTGTTCCCTACGGTTTCAAGTATCCGAAAGTATGACAGTATTGCGATGGGACATTCTAAAAGGTTGAAAATATCTTAGTTATAAGAGGTAGAGATAAAAAGAGAGGTTAGGGGTTAGTTGAGGGATAAGTCAAAAAACCCGGGGCTTTTCGGGGCTGTTAATCTCTATTTTGCCTTAATGCACCGAGTAAAAAACTATGAAAGCAAAGAAAAAACAGATTAACTATTCAGAGTCTCCTTCATGCTTAAGATAATGTAGGTACCTATTAGCTGGCAATAATTACGTTGAATTTACAATTTGTCGCATTATGTTAATAGAATGTGTTTACTAATTTTTTTAAATGAAATTTGATGAAAGTGTGAACAGTAGGAAGGCGATAACTTGAAATATCTAGTAATAATCTAGTTCTAGACAAATAAAGAAAATATTGAAAATATTACAGAAATTCTACCATATTCGCTCCTATGACATGCTAAAAAGCGTTAGTTTTTTACAACTCAAATCATTTTATGCAAAAATTACTGCCCCTCTACCGCGTACCTTAGTCCGCTCACACACCCTCTATTCCATTAGACAAATGAACCGAGCTGAGTACAGGAAAATAACCGCAGGAACCATAAATGTATGGGAGCCGAATTATCATGGGATTCCCATCTGTTACCAGAGGAATGTAGGCGTAAGTAATACTGGGCGAACTTTTCGCGGTAGTGAGTTCTATTAATAATTATGATACCGTAGTAATAGAAAAATCCTTGTCTATTAGTGTCTAGTTTAAATGATGGATTCATCATCATCATCATCATTGAATGATGGATTAGAGAGGTATAAATAATCCTAGCTTCAGATAATCTAACAACAGCGCTATTTAGATCTATTAGTTGAATTGTCCGCTTTAAGTGGTAGCAAAATAATTATAATTATAAATTAGTATATTATTACAATGGGTCTACTGACAAAAAAAAATAGTTCTTAAAATTCCGATAGATGGCGTTGAGGAGACATGGTTCTGAATAGTATCATTACCTATTATGTGGTTCTGAAGGTTTTGAATGAATGAAGCAAGGTAGATTATAAAAATATTATAAAGAGCTTATTTCATAATAAACATCTGTTCTGTAATTCCTTTTTTGTGGTTATTGTTTGTGTAACAGAGTACTTGCCCATGGTATTTCCTATGCTTTTGTGCTTCCACAACACAAATTGAAGCAGTGAAAGTGAGTGTTCACTCACTTTCATTAAACAGATGAGAAATAAAGAGAACCATGTCTTGTCAGCGCCATCTATATTTGGCTGTAGAACTACGTTCCGTCAGCTGTCAGCAAACCTCCCATTTTACCACATAGACTAAGAGAGAGCTAGATCTTTCAAGGCTATACATTAAAAATAAAAATGGTAAAATAACCACGCGGCCGAGATGACAAACAACTCAATTTTTTCAGGAGTTTTGTGGAAGCACCTGGAGACCTGGGCAACATGGGAAGCAAGGCAAGAGGAAGGAAACAAAAGAGGAAGGGGAAAGGTTACTTTTAAGTATTTTGCCTTGTCACTGCCAAATAAGATGCTAACGATGATGATGATTATATAATAAACCAATCAACAGTTCTCCATACCAATTAAATAATTCAGCAAATTTCATCACTTCGAATCCGCAAAGAAAATTAAACAGAGAAATGGGAGGTAATATCCAATTTTCCTGATAATTTCCCAGAATATTGACTGATGGTTGACTCGTCGATAATTGGTCGTTCATTAAAAATTTATTGCGAGTGAAAATCACTTTATGGCAACATTTCCGTTTGATCACTCTGCAAAATTGAGGTAATTATTTTTTATTGTGAGCTGATAATGAATTAAAGAGCAGGGGGTTAGTAATGAAAGCCATGTGTTGGAAGGAGGATAAAATTGCTGAATGGTAACGCTGATTGGTCCGAAAATTTATTATTTTTTTTTTACTCATGCATCTTAACTTCTGATAATAAAAATGGCCGCATTATTTCAATTTAAAATGATCACTAAATTCGGTGTTGCATAAATGTTATCCTGATTTTGTTGCATTGTGATACAAAAATTATTCTGTATTTAGCTACTTTTTTTCTACAAAATAATTGTTTTGATAAGATAAACGAAATAAGGTACATTATTTTACTCGATCAGTTTCTTACAACATTTTTAGACCAATAGCCTTAAAATGGTTTCCTATGTATCTCTCTTTCTAATAATAGGCATACCTTTGAAGAATTTTGCCATATTCACGATGGCCTAGTGCGAGTTGGCGGATTCCAATGTGCTAGTGACTTTTTTTATCAGGAAAATGGATGTTCCTCACAATAAATATCTTCCTTAACAAAAAAAAACAATGGTAATATATTAGTTAATATTATGTTCGCAAAATCTGAAGTACAACTTGGTACGGGCTCGGAATCGAATTCATAACCTCACTTTATGGCGTGTCTTTTCTTCTTTATTTGAGACTGCTTTATAAGTAGCTCAGTTGGTAGCATGGATGCCTTCAGAGCTGTAGGGCGTAGGTTCCATCTAACCAGGACATTTAATTTTTGACGAACATGGATAAGATAGTATGTGGTCAAACGCAAACCTATCATAAATAAAAAACATAAAAAAGATGTTTGTTCTGTGCCTGGGAGTAGTAAGTAGGCATGTATTTAAGCCCGCACTTGAGCCAAGCAAGATACAGGCCTTGCGCCTAATTTGGGGCTCACCGTTAATTATCTTTTGATAAAACTGGACTTTTTGATCTGTACTTACCTAATTTAAGTAAATATTTTACTTCTCTATTTGGTAATACACTATTTCTTTATTATGTTTCTATTTATATATTTTATATATATTTATTTATATTATAAGTAAGTAAGTTCGTATAGGCTGAGTGGCCAGCCCTAGTGTCAAAGTTAATGTGCCGCCCGAAGACCTCTGACATGGCTGACGGTTGTTGTTATAGAAACTAGAACAAACAACCGGGACCAACAATTTAACGTGTCATCCGATCCACGGTAGCGCTCAGAAATAAATGCCACTCACGGTCACCCATCCGAAGACTGACCGGACCGTCCGTTGCTTAACATCGGTGATCGTTTAGAATCACCTAGACAAGCTACGCCACGAGCGCTACATTATGAGAAGGTATTTACAAAAAAATAATATTATAAGTATTCTATCAACTATCTGGTTTCTATTGTACAAGCTTTGCTTAGTTTATGGGGCTCTATGGCGCTGTGTGAAAAATGTCCACCGATATTTATTATTTTGTTTATTTTATATTTCCTACACCACAAATGAGGATACAAAAAACCAGTAAAAAGCACCTACATAAACCGATAACACCTTTCCGGTGACTTTTATAAAAGTCAACAAACCGTCCTCACACTCCAGTCCCTAATAACTTATTCTCTCGAATCGAGTAATTCCATACCCTTTACCCAAATGAAGTAATTTCGCGCCCCGAGCGAGATTTTTCCCAGAAACAATGAAAACGTAACAATTTACAGGTGAGACGTGACACTGTTAACTTGGTTGTACATAGAAACCAACTTACTTGTAATGTTGGCCGATCGATAGAACTTAAATTTTCCACGGAAGTTTTATGTTTTATTCAGAAATTACGATTGTGGCTCCTTCATTTGTTTTAATAGATATCTTTGCTTTGCCAAGTTGTGTATTTGCAAATGAGAGCTCTATATGAATGTTCTTTAGGCTGCTTCGCTATAACATTTTTGTCATTATGAAATATTTATGGGTACATTATTTTCTGTCTATATATTTATTATATCAACATAATGCTGCGTTTTGGCTCTCAGCGGGCAGCGGGCAAATTGTGCCAAGCAGTGAGATATAATAAAATAAACATACCACAGAATCATAACAGTACCACATGGAATTAAATGCCTTCACAAACGCTTAGATAATTAATTTATTATAGAATAGATTTTTAACGCAGTTTCAAAAATGAGCGCGTACAATTTTAGCACGTACCTTAAAGTAGTCTACTATTTATTAACTTACTAATAAGTAAAAAACATTTTTATCTCCATAATAATTATAAATCATAAAAAAAATGTGTTAATAATAGTGTTCAAGAAAAGAAATTCAAAAGGCTCACATTCAAGATTCATTGAATACTTTTGTAAACTAACACCTGATCCAACCACTCTAAAATATTGTACTAAATATTCATCATCATCACCAGCATGGAGGTCTCGTCGTCCAATCTTAGACATAACCCTATATCCTTCTCCTCTCCTCCTGGCAGCCCTGTGCCCGCCTCATCCACTCATGACCTCCGTGGTGCCTCATATTGTCCACCCAGCGATTCAGTGGCCAGCCTCGTTCACGGGCGTCAGCACTGAGTCTCAGGATTTTCCTGGGGGTATTCCTGTTCAAGTACTAATTTCTTGAGTACCAATAAAAAGAGCACCTAGCAAATTCCCACACACCAATTAAAATTTAGGCTTGATGCTATTATGCACAGTAGCACAGCTTCTAGTGATGGGACACTAACAAAACCTTGCAGTGGTCTACGGGTCGCTTCCATTCTAGCAATGTATCCTGCCCATGCCCACTTTTTCTTTGCTATTGTAGCCATCACGTCACCCACCTTCGTCTTGCTTCGAATCCAGTACCAAATATTACGTTAAAGAATTTCCTTCTGTTCGTTTACGGTCTGTTTTACTCAATTATATTGAGCCAGCAGTAGTTTTAGTCGATAATCTGTCACTTATTGGCATCCAATATCTCGACAGATCCCGGGGGTTCCGCTTCGCAACTGGGTCAGACGGAGCTGCCTCTCTTGTTATCATTTAGAAGCAACTAATTGTGGAAGTTCGAGGAAAAGTTACTTATTGGCGTGGAGACGATACTCCCAGAATTACATTTAAAATCTTTCAACTCTTGATATTTTACAACGATCGCAATTGTAAATGGAAATAAGACATTTTATTAGTTAGTTACTACTAGTATATTAAATATTACTGTATCACGTTATCTTATAGACTGCCTTATAGCTCAGTCGGTAGTAGGTATGTATGCGTGCTTTGAGAGCTGTAGAGCTGTAGGGCGTGGGTTCGATTCTCTCCCAGAACAAACATTAATGTGACGGACATACATGTCCGTTCTTTGTCTGGGTGTTGTTTGTATTACAAGAATGTATTGATGGTATCGATGACTCGTAACAAAATGTCAAGTTTGGGAGACGAAAGATGACGCGCAAGGTCAGCCGACTTACGGAACTAACTTCAATACATGGTAAGTAGTAGCCCAGTTGAGAGAAATAGCCTCAATGTCGTGACGATTTCGGGCTCAAACCCGGTTACGTACTAACAAGTTTGAAGGAGGCGTTATAGTGAGGAAATCTGCATAATTTCCGGAGAAGAAATTTAAGGGCGTATACAATATTATGTAACATAATACGCTTTTAAAAAAAAAACAACCGACTTCAACTTCGAATACCTGGATGACATCTTCATATTTTTTAGTCATTTTGATTTAAAAACCAAACTACTGAACCAATATCGATAAAATTTATATGAACCTCTGAAGAAAGAAAAAGAAAAAAAATCTATCAAAGAAAAATTTGTTTTATCAAAATCAGCAAATAATTAGCGGAGTAATCGCGTAAAATAACAATCCAAAAAAAACACAGTCGAATTGAGAACTACCTTTTTTGAAGTCGGTTGAAAAAGGTTCAACATTAATACATTTTGTCCAAGGTCAATAAACTTACAATTAACAACTGATTTTTTTTCGCGATTTCAGGGTTGGCCCCATAGTAAAAGTTGTTCATAATGATGAGTTACACTTACATACATAACCATCGGTATAACATTGTTGAACTTTTTTGTTACATATTGTATAATGTGAATACTTCATTGTGAAGTATATGTACCTTATGAGATAAGAGCATAACATAAGCACGAAATTATTGTTAATAATTGTTGCCAATCTGACGGGCAAACTGTGAACTAACAAATTCTTTATACGATTTCAATACAAGCACAACTTTCCAATCATTACACACACACAAACAAATAAGTACAACAAAAAAAAGAAACAAAAACATACTTCCAAAAATAACCGTAATATAGATAAAATAATATCGAAGTGTCTTCCAATTACGAAGGACAAACTCGTAAGGGCGAACTTATCAGAACTTCCGCTTCGTGGTTAATAAAACGCGAAATTAGTTCCCCATCGAGCCCGAATCTGTTATCGTAATCTTCGACCGCTGGACTCGCTAACCGCAGGGTTAAATGGTTATAGAACTCAGGGACAGTTTATTAGGACTAGTTAAGACGAAACGAACTTAGGCAAAGTTAGGTTACTGACATCTGAACAAGAGACTTCGTCAACTGTGAGTTTAATTAAACAATAAATTGAAGTTTATAAGTATATTTTTTGTGCAATTGAGATACGACACGAGCAGTATGTTCGCCTGGTGGTAAGCATCACGCTGGTCTGTTCCCTTTATCACCATTGACGCTGTCCCCTTACCATGGGGACAACGGAACTCAATAAAAATAATTAAAATTTACTCCTGTTGTCTTCATTGACGCTGTACCTGTTAACCGACAAGCGAAACTTAATAACTGTAGGTAATTTTCTTGAAATACTGCGCTAAACTTTTTCCATGATTTTTAAATAGGTAGGTTGTTGATTCTGTGATACAAATGTTGATGTGTTGGTTATGTTGTTGATACAAATGTTGATGTGTTGGTTCTGTTGTTGATACAAATGTTGATCTGTTAAATTTATGTTGATTCTATTATACAAATAATATTTATTTTAGTAAATCTAATAAGTAACTTTTAAGTTTACTATAAATTTGTTTTGTTTTTTTAATGTTTTATTTAACTTAAATTTAAATTATTTAGGTTTATAGATTACAAACCCTATTATGCTTAAATAATATGTTTTTCATCACACTTGCTCGTAAAGTGGATCTTATTGCATCGGTTTTAGGCTCATAATCCAAGCTATTATGCACGCGTGCTTTTTACTTTACATTACGGCACTTGTGCTATAATAGGTATAACCCGGTAAAGTCAAGTGTGTACGTGACTGCAATTAGACGTACGTATACGAAGCACTCTTAATATAGCCGGGTAATACTTACAGTTTTTTGTAATACCAACAAAGAGTTCTTATGCCGCTGAAGTAAATGTCAACCTGCGCGCGCATTACTGATTTGGGCGCCATTTTCCGCAAAAGTTTGTTGACGTTTTCGCTGTGTGATTGATTATTATCAAAAATATGTTTTTTCCTCTTAAGTGTGACGAAAACATTCGTATGGAACTCTTGTGCTATTAGTCATTACGCTCTCGGCTTCCTTATCACGCTCGCCTGCGGCTCGCACGCATAATACCGCCTCTAGTGTAATGACCAACATAGCACACTCGTATCATAATGTACTATTATTTGTGAGAGCTACATCTAAAAATGTAAGTCATCTTAAAATTTGAAAATAATCTATCGACAAAATAGATACAAAATCGTGTCTGTTTTCAGTTCAGGCTATCCCAAAAGGCGAACCATCACAAATTACGACAGGGACGGTACACCTTCCCGATATTTGTCAAAGGACGAGGCTAACTAACGCCCTTTTCACAGAGCCCCGAGCTGTGAGGTGTGGCCATGGTTACTATTCTCCCGGAATCTATGTACAAATTTACTGGTCTGATGGTTACTTTGCGGTCATAAAATGAAAATTTCTTCATTCAGCGTTTCATTTTCTTTAACGTAGGTATATTTTCTGCTCGCAGGATAGATCAATATAAAATAATAAGAAAGAAATAATAATAATTAATGTCTAATCTAAGTTATATTGTAAAAAATAAAACCGGTCTATTATTTATGCTATCTTTTTCGCAAATTTCAAGCTCAGCTCAGTTGAGCCGATACTTACAGTATAAAGAAGTAACACACATAGACACAAAAAATTTTGGTGTGATCATGCATGATTATAATCTATGTGTGTTAAACAACCAAGAGTAAAACAACTGTGTTTTTCAAAAATAGGGTAGTTTCCAGACAGCTTGGCAACACTACCCGTACCAAATTACAGTTTCAGGATTTCCCGTCACGTTTCCGAATACATAGCAATTTTTATAATACAACCCTGTTCTAAACGACGGCAGGAAATAGTGGAGTTTGTACTTTACACACAGGAATGGCTACAATTTTGCGTCTCGAGCACGGTTGGAACGCTTTTCATTTAGTATAGTAGTCTAAGCACAATTTGTGTCTCCTTAATTTTAAAGTTTACCAACTATAGTTTAGGCGTTTGTCTGCAGTACAGCTGTTGCTAATTGCAAGTGGTAAAGGCAGCTGATCTTAAATCAGGACAAGCTATTAAAAAAGGAACCCACTTCTAATCAGATATAGAATTTATTTTACTTGGACGACATTTATGTCCTAAAACTGCATCCAGAACCACCGGAGGACGGGCAGCAGCGTCCTCTTGGTTAACGGTGGTAATACTCTGCGATCCCCAAGCTGCCTGCCAAGCGTGGGGATTGTGGCAACCCCTCCCTATTAAGAGGGCCTTCGTCCAGCAATGGACGTCTTCTGGCTGATGATGGTTGACATATTTTTTCCAGTTATTTTGATTTATAAACCAAACTACTGAACCGATTTTAATGACATGTATATCGAACCAATCGGAAAGAATTTGTCCTTTTAAATATAGAAATATTATTCAAAACAGTTTATAAATGATGTTGTTCTAAAATACAAACAAAATTAAAAAATAAATAAAAAGTACGACCGGATTGAGAACCCTCCTTCTTTATAGTAGATGGTTAAAACACAAGTTCATTCAATTCTAGGAAACAAATTAACTGTATTTTGTGGAAACTAGTATCGTATAACGAAGAATTTTTCTTCTTCCGTAACTGGTTACGAGCCTTCGGTTTCCTACGCGGCCGAAGGGCTCCATTCAACCTGCATCATGTGACTGATCAATTCGTATCGCCATATCCACCAACGAACTAGAGTAGAGGAGTCTTCAAATAGTTCATTATTTTGACCTTATCCTTCGAATTACAATGAACAAACTTTGGAGGGTTACTTCTTTCTCATACAAAGAACGCAATCTGTAGAGTTCGACCGTCATTGTGGTTTAAGGCGGGATATGTTGGAAAAATGCTTATTGAGATAGACACCTACCAATACAATATGTATTCGGAAAAAAACAAGAAAAGTTAATTCATAATAATACGCTATTAAAAAAAATATATAACTGACTTCAATTTCGAATACCTGGATGACATTATCATATTTTCTAGTATTTTTGATATAAAACCAAACTACTGAAACGATTTCGAAAAAAAATTGAAGCCTACCAAACAAAAAAAGAATCATCAAAATCAGTTCATAATAAGTAATCGCGTAACATACATACAAAAAAAACATAGTAGTCGATTGAGAACATCCTTTTTTGAAGTCGGTTGAAAACTACGAAATGACAATTTAATATGATTTTAAGATAAACTTTGAAGTATAGAAAAACAAATGATAGAAACCTAGAAACCATGCAAATGCAAAGAAAAAAATATATATTTCTAACACCAATTAATTATTTTTAGACCACCATTATGTTAGGTTTAGACGAGTTTTCCGTGGGAGAAAATCTGCCCTGGTAAATACAAATAACATTTCGCAGCTATGCTCCGCTGAGACTCACAGCTCGATACGGCATCAGATGCATTACAATGTACTCCAAAGTTCAAGCTTACCATTCAAGCAAGCCACATACCAGTCATATTCAACGGCAGCCAGCAACCTTGGTTTATACTGCCCATAAACTACCTTAAGGCTTACCCATCATATTTTAGTACAAAGATATGTTCAGTCGGCATGCGATACAGACCATGTCGTATTTCCGTTCGGTATATACCTTACATGGACCATTAGCATTCAATTATGCATAGGGAGTTAGTTTACTCTGACTTTACTTGTGTTTTTTTTCTGAAGAAATGCCTCTGTATTTCTTATGAACATTGAGGTGTATGTAACGAAGGCGAGGTAACTTCACGTTTTAAGATTTAATTATTTTTAATCATAGTAATGTATGTAATTAGTACCTTTGACATAAATAAAAACTAAAAGACTAAAACTACCAGAAAAATGTATTAAATATCTATTATTAATCGAAAAAATAACGGTGTCCGTGTGGTAAGGTCCCAAGAACGCTGGCTACATTCCCGCGTTGAATTGCTAAAGAAGTTCTCTGCGCGAGGAATGAGCCTGATCTCTTGTCACCAGTGGCGTCGACAAAGCGTGGTGATATATATAAGTGTTTTAAGTGAGTTTGATATTGTAGTAAATGTTGTCTATATACAGGGTTAGTTCTAATCAGTTAGCATGATTTTAAGGGCATATTGTGGTCGATTCTGACGGTTTTAGTTGACAGTTCTAAACTAACTAAAGTATCGCTGTCCTTAGCTAACATGCCTAGTAAAAAAGTGACAGCAATATTTTAATGAGTTAAGAACTGTCAACTAAAACCGTCAGAATAGACCACATTCTGTACATAAAAAACAAACAACTTTTACTATAAGGCCAACATTGAAATCGCGAAAGAAATATCAGCTGTTCCATACAAAAAACTCGGCGGCCTTTGGCAAAACGTATGGAACAGCTGTTTTTTTTTTGAGATTATAATGTTGGCCCCATAGTAAAAGTTGTATTTTTTTTACCTACAGAATATGCCCTTAAAAGGATGCCAACTGATTAGAACTAACCCTGTATAATGCAGTCGATCTCATGATGTAGCTGCAGCAGAAAAGGACGCACAATTGTGCGTTCTTTAGGGTGTCAAAAATTGAAACTTTGAGCCCCCTCTCCAAACATTTGGATCCCACTAAGTATTTTTATTTGAAGAAATTGTTAGCGCCACTTCAAAACAGACAAATTTCCACGAAGTAGTGGAACGTCGAACGATGTTAACTTATTACTTTACTAACTATAATTATCCCATCGTTTGAGTACTCCGGATAACCAATGATTGGCATGTGACTGTGTACAGACTAGAACAGAATATATAATTTTCGCTACGTCTAATAAGAGCGTTCTGTTTGCCCTATCTGTCGTGTAAAGTTTGGTAGTATGTACGTACTTATATATGAAAGAAAAAAAGAACCAATTGTTTCATGTTTTTCCATGGTATCAGAAAAAACTGTTTTGTCTCCCACAGCTTAGTAGAATGAATAGATATTGTAAAGGTTATGGATAAAATTTGCAGCTTGTTCCAAATTGAACTTAAATTCAATATGATAACAGCAAAACTAAGCTTCCAAAATATCAACCAATCGATTACAAAGGACCTCAAAGACAAACACAGCCGAGAACTTTCTGCCATTTAATTCCATGTGGAGGCTGCGGAGACGTCCAAACGAGCAATTTTGTAATAACAGAGCTAGTTGGCAATATTGGTCTTTATCACAGGCATGCTTTACCTCTGAGCACCTGATAGTTTTCACGCAGCATTCGGATCAATTATATATATTAGATTATTAAAATGATTGAAATAGAAATGAAATACTTGAGCAGTATTGGGGTAGGGTTTATTTGCATAACCACTAAGACCTATTTCTTAACTTTGTTTTTTTTTCTCTAAAACTTCTATGTCCTCTACAGCAGCTAATGTATCAGCAAAAATCACCATGCCATCCCCAATGTGGTGGTGATTATGAGTCTCATTGAATATTTGATACTGTAGGAGTATAATAGGAGATGGGATCTTTTATGATTTTAATTTTTGATTTATTTTCCGCGTAATTTCTGTTTCTTATTTGACGAATACATAAACCAGTTTCATTTAATTCACCATTGTTCTCAACTCCTCGTCAACATTTCTGTCAAATTGGCAGCTATTCAGATAGGATCTTTTACGAGAATACTTTTTACCCAAATATAAACATGAAACACATACACCTTTTTACTACAGGACAAGTAGAAAGACGGCCCACTATCATCCTTATATTGTGGATTTTCCTTGGATACGAACCAAACGTTTTGACTCCACGTTTCTAATTCGTACAGCCAAGGAGTGGAACAAGCTGCCGGCTTCCTTGTTTCCTGAGAGATATAATCTAGACCTCTTCAAGGTCAGAGTGAATAGGTATCTTCTAAGTCTGCGTGCTTCATCCTCGACCACATCGTCGCTTACCAACAGGTGAGTTGGTGGCCAAACGCACACTTACATTAAAAAAAAAAAAAAAAACATTAACGATCGATTAGAATATTATTGCCAATAATATAAATCAGCAGCAGATAGTAAACTTATTGCCCGTTTGAACGCCTCTGGGACATTTGAGGATTATCCGAGATTAACTTTCGCACGGCCCCACATACACTTAGTAGGTATTTGGTAGTTAGGCCGTTAAGCCAGTAGTTAGGTAGTTAAGCCAGGTGCCTTCTGGGGTCATTCGAGTGATTCTGATGGGAGTTTAACTGGGAGATCTGATAGTTTGGGTCAAGTACTTGATACTTGACAGTCGCTTCTTTGTCAAAAGATCAAAATATTGTCAACCTAGTTATATTTATTTTTGCATGAGGATTTTTACTATTTCTGTTTTGGACTAATAATTTGTCTGGTGTATACAAAGTGCTTGAATTTGCTCTGAGATGTACGGCCTTATCGTTCCATCCCCTTTTAAGTACAGGACATGGTAGAAAGACGGCCCACTAGCACACAAATATTATGGATTATTCTTGAATACGTACCAAACGTTTTGACTCCACGTATGCCAAGTTTATCGCCATCGCCGCCAACAAGCCCCAAACTAAGCAAAGCTTCTACTATGGGAACCAGATAGCTGATAGAATAGGTATAATATATCGTATACAATTTATTTTACGATTGTATACAATTTATTTTATTGCCATAGATGAAACCTATTTTTACTTTTACTTTTTTTATTTTTATATTAAATTAGAAAATTTAATTTTCTATATTAAATTGAAATTTTTCGCGTCAAATTAAAACTAAAAAAATGGCAATGCCGCCAGCATTCTGGCCACCTTTCCATCATCTACGGGGCTTTTAGTTTAAATTTTAAGTTTTGTATTTTTATTATGTAGGGTTTGTTTTTACTAGGTAGGTTTTATTTAGTTGTTAGTTAGTTATAATTTAATATTAGTGTATAATTGTATTTTATTTGTAAATAAACTTATCTCGACTATGCTAATAAATTGTAAACTAAAAAAAATATTACTTGGGAAAATTTATAATTAATCCAAATAGATTACGTCAACGTTATCCCTTTTTCAACCGACTTCAAAAAAGAGGTTCTCAATTCGACTGCGTCTTTTTTAATGATGATCTGACTTTTTGTTTGGTAGGAGGTATACTTCAGAGGTGGTCCCATATAAATTTTATCGAAATCGGTTCAGTAGTTTGGTTTTTAACTCAATATTACTAGAAAAGATACTAGAATATGAAGATGTCATCCGGGTGTTCGAAGTTGAAGGCTGTATTGAAAAAAAATGCGTATTATTGTAAATAAATAAAAAATATAAAAAATGTAAACTCACTGCACGCATTTAAAAAAACAATTGGCTCAACATATTCTAGCAGTTAAATCAAATGCGTGAAGTGGGTCCATTGAATGTTATGTTTGTTTTTAATTTAGTTAATTTCTGTTAAACCAGAACGGATTATATTTTTTTTTTTGTGTTATAAGTATGCGGCGACGAACGCCTCAAAATTTTGTTGTAACAATGTTATCACGTAAGTGACAATTCGTCTTTGTTGATAATAAAAATCTTTAAACCTAAACCTAAATACAACACCCAGAAAATGAACAAATATCTATGTTCGTTACATACATTTTTGTCCTGGGTGGTATTTTATATAATTTAGTGATTATGTTTAAGGATACAAATACGTAAATGTAATACAAATATTATTATATAGGTTTCAATAACAGTACAGTCAGGCTAATTAAAGCAATAGAATATGCGAGGGAGCAGCAGACTGTAACGAATGACAACCAGTCCGACGGCAGTATTGATCCCGTTGGCAACTGCTGAACTCCCCACACAGATATAATAGTAACTAGATTTGATATCTACCGTGAAATCTTGCAATTTGAATAAGGAGACATCTTGAGAATCGCTTAGTTATGAAGATGAGCTTTGCAGATCTTCTGACATACTCGCATAAGTAAGCTAAAGTATTGGGTGAGCCCATTGTTGCAGCAACCTTAACTATTGGGATAACCCATTGTTGCAACAACCGTAACTATTAGGATAGCCCATTGTCGCAGCAACCTTAACTATTGGGATAGCCCATTGTCGCAACAACCGTAACTATTAGGATAGCCCATTGTCGCAGCAACCTTAACTATTGGGATAGCCCATTATTGTCGGAACAACCGTAACTATTGGGATAGCCCATTGTCGCAACAACCTTAACTATTGGGATAGCCCATTGTAGCAACAAAAGTAACTATTGGGATAGCCCATTGTCGCAGCAACCTTAACTATTGGGATAGCCCATTGTCGCAACAACCGTAACTATTAGGATAGCCCATTTTCGCAGCAACCTTAACTATTGGGATAGCCCATTGTCGCAACAAACGTAACTATTGGGATAGCCCATTGTCGCAGCAACCTTAACTATTGGGATAGCCCATTGTCGCAACAACCGTAACTATTAGGATAGCCCATTGTCGCAGCAACCTTAACTATTGGGATAGCCCATTGTCGCAACAAACGTAACTATTGGGATAGCCCATTGTCGCAGCAACCTTAACTATTGGGATAGCCCAGTGTCGCCACACCCATAACTATGGGGCCATTGGTTTACTCGACATATTTATTTCATTTAAGTACGTTACTGTCTATGCATTAATTACATACAAATACCAAACACCCAATGTGTAAGCAAACTCTGTATTTTATTTTATTTGTAATTTTTATTTACACTTTGTGAAGACAAAGCAATCAAAACTTGGCAGGCGGCTTGGGGATTGCAGAATACTCACCACCGTTAACCCACAAGACGCTGCTGCCCATCATACGGTGGTTCTGGATGCAATTTTGGGACATACCCAGGTCCCTAGTAACTCAGATTCAGATTCAGATTATATTTATTGTAATTACTTAACTAGTATAATAAGTGCTAGTGGAGTGCTAAGCAGGACACAAAAGCACGTGCGCGGAGCTCTGATTAGACTCTTTGAAAAAGGTCACCGGATGTGGTCGAAACCTTAGTCGGAGTATCTGATTTAATTAAACGTGAGTATTTCCGTATAAATAAAACAAAAAAGTGTCAAAACCACGTTAGTTTTCATAATAAGACTAGTATAATGTGTGTTTTTTTAGTATAATGTTATGATTAAATAATTTGTTTTAATATTCTTTGCCCGACACATTCATTTGACTTTTGACAAGTTTTCACTTTTCTTAAGCAACTTTTTATTAGTCTAGTATATATTTAACCAAACTTAGACCAACTGGGAACACGTCCTGAATAAGTTAAGCCAACATGACTCTGGAAGGTTCTTACTGAATTAAAATTAAGACTTAAATAACTTTCATTTGATAAAACTCTTCAGCTTTCAGTGCAGATATTTTCAGAATAAATCTCCGAGAACTAAATATTTATTGGCAAAGTTTTAGAAGTTCGAGTGTCTTTTTTGAATTCAAATTGAATTACGGCTAATGAATATTTCAATGTCTTGGAAATAATAATGGATGGTGTAGCTGGTGATGTAATAAACTTAAATATGAAACGATATGTTTTTTTTCAGAAATAAATAATAATCTTAAACCCGTTTTTTATGTTGGATTCGCGTAATATGTCCTAAAAATGCATCCAGAACCACTGGAGGACGGGCAGCAGCGTCCTCTCCAAGCCGACTGCCAAACGTGGGGATTATGGTTACCCCTCCCTTTCAAGTGGAAGGCCTTAGTCCAGCAGTGGATATCATCTTGCTGCTGATGTGATGTGATTTATGCATATTTAAAGTTCATTAGTACTCACGAAGCGTTTCGGTTCTACATTTTTTATTCATACATCGAGTTTGTGGAACTCTCTGCCGGAGTCTGTGTTTCTTATAGCGTACTATAATAATATTATATGGGCGTCTTCAATTAAACAGTAAGCGTGCTCTGTCCTAGACCGCACGCTTATACAGAAATAAACACACGAACACGCGAAGCCAGTAGCTGGCACCAATCTAACTGGCTCACCAGCGCGGGCAATGTACTGGCACTGTCTAAACAGTTTTTAGTACCAAGCCAGCGACGGCTGCCAGCACTGGGGCGGAACAGCACCGCGGGTATTTTTTATGCCAGTCCTGGCGCTAGCGATTGGCGCCAGCGACAGGCCTCGTGTTAATCAAGCTTGAGTTGAGATCAGTCAACTAAAACGTCGAGAAATAGCTGCATTGTCACTTTTATTGAAACCAAATGCTAATTAACCAAAATTATCAAAGCTGCACGAACAAGTCAAACTATACGAAATTCAGTGTTTTATGCAAGTATGAGTGCCTACGTGTTTATTTACGGACGCAAGCATCTTTCAAGACGCTCACTTGAAGCACAAAATAGATAGGTACAGAAGTCAATCACATATATGTACTCCACTTTTCATACCTACTCTCGGCGGTCGCGCTAGGGTTGTCAACTTTGGGTGCGGCGGCAGCGCGGGCGGCCAGCTCGCCAATCAATTCTTATCTTAACTGTTTATAATGAGGAAGATGAGCGTATATTTTTTAGCATCCATACGTAAATACATACATTCATAGACTGCTAAAACCATAACCCTTCCTTTTGGCTTCGCTGTTAGTCGATACATAATTGGCTTAATTTTTACGCAGTTATTATTTAGTTGGATAAAGTTTTTTAAAGACAAAAAAAAATGCGATTAATATACATTTACTCCTTCCTTATTATAGATTATTGAACACAAGGTAATTACACAGCTTATATTACATTAAATACCTAATATAAATTGTAAAAATATCATGGTCACTTTTTCGGCGCGGGGCTGGGGCCGCCCTGTGAGGGCGCTTAGCTACCTACCTAACTGTTCTGTGTTAAGTTAAAACGAACAATCGAAATACAAGTAAATAAGTACTTACCTCTTTGAAACAACTGGCCGCTTAAAAACAATAATTCACTTTTTTATTGTTGAATTTAAACAACCGTCCACTGAACAGTTATAATAACTTCTTTTTTTTGCTCTATTTTTGAACTAAAAAAAGTTCACAGACGCGTGTCTCAAGCGGACGGCACTCAGCGCCCACACTCATCCCAGCCAGTCCGACACATCGTGTCAGTGAGCGATATTTATGTGTGCGTTGCTCAAGCGCTCTTTTTATGTTGGTTGTCTTCTGTACCTATCTATTTTGTGCTTGAAGCACAAAAGCGCAAGTAAACAAAAGTTTCAAACTTGGAGGCGCATTCTTCAGAGAGTTCGTAGTTCCAACTCTGCGTATCAGTTAACTGTGTTTAGCCCTCGTCTTGTTTTCTATTTAGTTTTAATATACACGTTTAATGTGTTTTACTCAAATATTGTATCATTTAGAGTTAGCGTTTCTATTTATTTGAAGAACATTATTTAAACTAATTTGAAGTCTATAGTCGAGGCAGTTTCGAGAAACGGCCTAATTTTATTTATACTAATATCTTTAATGTGCGAAGAAGTTTAATTAAGTTTTCATTAATAATAGAACAGATGAAAAGTTGTTAAAATTTCCAGAATAAACATTATAATATTATGTACACGTATTTTGTAATATTATGTTTTGTTATGTCTAGGCAAGTATAAAAATAACTTTAAAAAAAACAGCCGACTTCAAATTAATATGGGACCACCTCGGAAGTATACCCTTTCAAAAAAATATAATTACAAAATCGGTCCACATTGACGGAGAAATCGGTGAACATACATAAAAAAACATACATACCGTTGAACATAGAACCTCCTCCTTTTTTGAAGTCGGTTAAAAATGATTTTATATAGAGCTTTGAAAGACTATAGAAACAATCCAATTGAGAAAGCTCTCTACCGGCTGTTATCACTCGAGTTGGTATGTTTTACTAAACAATAACTTACTTATAATAATGTACGTACATAAAACTGGAAATGTTTTCTGCCTGTAACTCAGCTAACCTAATTTTTGTAACTAAATTATACTGAATAAGTAAATGTTATCTCGTATCCTCTTGAGTTTGGAAGCTCTTGGCAATGTTCCAGATACTTCCTCCATAGCTCTGCCAATAAGCGATAGCCCTCTTAGGGCTCTAACTAGGAGCTTTTACATACCAAATTATCGTTACCAATCTTACTACCTATTATGTATTTTGTTTTATTTATACGGGAATACTCACGTTTAATTAAATCGGATACTCCGACTATAGTTTCGATCGCATCCGGTGACCTTTTTCAAAGAGTGAAAACAGAGCCCGACGTGCGTGCAGCTGCGTCCTGATTAACACTACGGGCCGCTGCGCGTCGCGCGCGCGACGACAGTTCTAAAACAAAAATGTGTCAAAACCACGTCAGTTTTCATAATAAAACCTATTATGTGGGTGGTATGTACATGAACATCGTCTATTTACACAATTACAGCATTTCGATTCGATTTTCAACATCGATTCAAAGAACCACTTCTCATAAATATAGAGATGCCCTGTAACTTGCAGCAAGAAAAAAATACTGTGGATGATGATAATGATGGAGCGAGTGGTAAATTCTGTTGACTGATCGTCCGCCTTCCAGCAGTGGACGTCTTCCGGCTGTTGATGTGATGTGATGTGAATATTATAAATGGGAAAAAACAGTATATTATATGTGTGTGTGTTACCTGGTCACGCCAAAACGGCTGAACGAATTTGCATAAAACTCGGAATGGTAGCTAAGATAGCTTGTTTCTGGAATAACTTGGTTACTTTAAACATCATCGTCATCACTATTTTACATCACGCGGTGAAACGCGGGGCGCAGCAAAGTAATAAGTACTAAAAACTGCAAAGACGGCCTGACAGTTTCCCAAGCGGACTTAGCAAAAGAGTTTCTCCTTTATTTGAAGCAACTTTCAATACTCACGTGTGTAAGGGTAACAAGTATTACAAATCAACATTGACCTAAAATAAACCTAAATCCATATAGACATCCTTTTAAGTCTCGACGTCTTCCTTTCATCACTCTCCTAATAGGTAGGCAAAGTATTTTGTACAGGCTTTAATTAACCCTTAAAATAGAAACTTCCAGTCTACTTAGCTCGAAACGTTTTACTCGTAATAAACACGGCTGAATAACGGAAGATAAAGGTAGAGATAAATCACCAGAAACATAGCATTGAATAGTAATAGGGAGATGGGTAACTGTAGAAAATCACGTATTCGAAGAATATACGTATATATTCGAATATATTACGTTACTGCAAAAAACGGACTACGAATAACGATAAGTAACGCGATGTTATCAATTACGAAATTACAATACGTCGGCGTTATATTATTGCAACGCATGTTACTGCGAAAGCCCAAAGCTTCGAAAGAACAGAACTGTGAACTTTGATTATAGGAAGTGTCAAAGACTTTGACTAGAGGGTGATCAATATATTTTTTGTGCAATAGAGTGTCGTGACAAGGAAGACGTTTGCCTGGTTGTAAGCATAACGCCTGCCCATAACAGTTGCAAAATACCTGCGCTGTACTGCACTGCGCTCGTCACCCTGAGATATTAGAAGTTAAATCGCTTAATCTCCTGCAATTGCTCTTGTAACATTGCCCTTCAAATGGAAATACAGTAACGCTTATGCCTACTACTTTGCTGTTAAATAAATGGAACAGTTGTGGTATTTCTCCAGGCAAACTCTGCCATAGAGTCCTACCACTACAAGAACTTTGACTGCGTTGTCATCTGCCCCCTATCTAGTCTGCGTTCGGGGTTGGTTCGCATTTGGCCACTAGCCAGCTGGGAGCCAGTTTGGAGCCTGTACGTGCACAGTTTCGAGTGCTAATGACCATGGTCCATGCACTTTTCAGATGAATTGGACGAACAAAAGTATTTTCGAAATGAATCGTTACGAATACTTGCTATATTGTTGATACAAAAGATTATTAATATTTGTCTTTATGAGTATTTCTTGGTTGATAAACTACATTAAAAGCCGTCACACACGATGAAAATGCTATAATATTTCATGTTATCTTAGAACTTAACTATTTCAATATCGAAGGAGAGAGAGATCCTCCAAGATCGCTACCCATACAAAACAAATGACAAACAACTGACGATAGATTATTATATATTTCAAAATTGTATGGCGAGCGATATTTTATCCTAACATGAAATATCATAGCATCTTCGTCGTCTGTGATGGCCGTAATTCTATTTAAACAAATTTCATTAATAAATATGCTTTGACTTTATACGTAGGTAGGTAAATAGGTGAATGTTATAATGATTCTTAATAACTAATAGGTATGTGGTTTGACTATATAATGGTGTTGTACTTTTATCTTTATATGCAGTTCACTTACACTATTGAATTAAAGAATACCTTGAATATTACTAATAATAATAATTTGGAGAACTAAATAAATTTCAGCGCAATATAGATGTGGAACCTCCTGCCAAAGTTAGCATTTCCTCCTAGTATTTTTCTGTATGTGTTGTTTTATCAGTTGATCAATTACATTAATTCCAATAAAATTTTGATGAGGATGTGGAACGCTCTGCCAATGTCTGTGTTTCCTGAAAGCTGTACAATATGAGTGTCTTTAAATCCAGAGTAAACAGGTTTAGTCTAGGTAAGCATGCTCCATAGTTGACTGCATTGTTGCTTAACATCAAACAGGAAGCGGAGATGGATAAACACAAATATAATTATTATGAATAAAAATGGATAACTAATAGAAACCAACTGCAACGTGAAATGAACTTACTTCCTCAGTTTTCCTGAGGAACTTAGACATTGGGTTTTCCTACAAGTGAAAAATATGACTTACTTAGCAAAGATTAAAGCGCTTTTCAACTGACTCCAAAAAAGGAGGTTCAACATTCGACTGCGATTACTCCATCAATTATGAACTGATTTTAATGTATTTGTTATTTGTTAGGTTCAGAGCTTTAGTGGTTCTTTATAAATTTTATCGAAATTGGTTCAGTACTTGTTCAGTTTAGATTTGGTCCATTCTGCGATCCCCAAGCCGCCTGCCAATCGTGGGGATTATGGCAACACCCCTCTATAAAGGGGGAGACCCTCGTTCAGCAGTGGACGTTTTATGGCTGACGACGACGACGACGGTTCAGTACTTTAGTTTTTAAATCAAAATTACTAGAAAATATGAAGATGTCATCCAGGTATTCTAAGTTGAAGTCGGTTGTATTTTTGTTTTAAAGCGTATTATTATCTGATCACAGATTCAGTTGCTAGTATTCAACGTAAAAATCACCCTAAGTTTTTTTCGACTTAACATCAGATCATAGACCTTGTGCGACATGACGCATTTATGAAAAACATCATAGAGGGGAAAATAGAAGCAAAGCGAGGACCGGAAGACCGAGGAGAAGCTTTGTTGATCAAGTCAAGGAGAAGGCCAAAGTCACGTCATACAAGGAGGTCAAAGAACCGGCCGGAGATAGAGAAAGATGAAAGTCACTCCACAGACAAGAGCCGTGCTCTTAAGTAAATGATGATGACCAGATCATAAGTCGAAAGCATCAACTGACAAACTAGCTATTAAAGGCGCTAAAAGAAATTCATAACATAACCAAAGAAGACAGTCTGTCACATTAAGTTGTCAAACAACCCACTTCCTCCATAACTCTTTAAGAATCAAAATCCCGATGTCTCGCCAAAACCGAACAAAGCAGACAACGTCTAGACGTACAAGTAAAAGCAGTGGTTAATTTAAATGCAATATATTGTGTACGTACCAAAATCCTTCTGCATTCATTTTATTTAGCTAAGAATGTGGATGTAAACAGTATGGACGTTGAAAAATCATACAAACATCATAATACAACTACTCATCCCTGTGATTATTCTACATAACACTTTTTGATTTTATGTTTTTTTTAATGAATCTATGAGAATGTCCGGTGGAAGGGATAGTATCACAGGTTCTGAAATAGCCCTGTAAGCTTTGCTTCGTAACTCACGTAATCGTGTAAAAATGGGATAAGGCTATTAGCATGTAAGATTCTGTCTTGTTTTTAGGTGACAATAGTTATTTATGATACTAGTGCAGTAAGTTGGTTTCTACAAACGAGTAGACGAATGTAGGTAACTTACCAAAGTCACGAGTTTGTCTTCGTCCAGCAGTGGACGTCTTCTGGCTGATGAATGGTTCTATGATAGCTCAGGGGTTTGCGAGTACGGTTAGCATGCCACAGGACGCGAGTTCAAGTTTAAACAACGAGCTTGAGCTCTAGAAGGAAATATCGTAAGGAAACCAAACACCCACTCTCAATTTGAAAATCTGCTGCTAAATTAAATCGTGTGCATTTGTGGCAGTCTCATTTGAGAATTTCTCACTTTCTGGCGTGGTAATCTTTTTTTTTCTTTAATTAATGTTTTTTTCGCGCAGCGATAATGTTGCACAACTTAGACCAAAACCAAGTACTATAAATACTTGATCGAAGACAACCAATACAATAACATAATCTTATTTATATTGTCACACGATGTTGGTTCTATTTACTAGACCGCACTTCACCATGGCTAAAGGTAATAAAAAAAGCAAAAAAAAAGGTAAAAAATATTGAACGTACTATTGCAGAGAAATCTCTTTGAAGTCTGAACAGGCATATTACCAGTTACAATTTTCCAGGAGATACCTTACTGGATCATACATATCGTTGTTGTCGTATGGACTGCATTACTCTGGCTTCCTGCCAGGAGTGAAGTGGTCACGGCGGGTTGGGGTCGGTTACGATATTTAACCCTTCACGAGATATTATTTATCTAGTTTGGAGTACATGTGGATGAAATTTAATATCTGGACCCCTAAACACAGCTCTAAAAATGCACTTTATTTTTGTATTGTCCAGTTTGAGTTAATATTTGACACGAGGTCGAAGATTGGACTGTAGTTCCGTTTAAGCCGTAGGTGCAGCTGCGAAGTTTATGTTAGAATTTATTGGTGGTTTTGTGGGCTTAGCCAGATAAGTTATGAAAGCTGAAGCTGGTGTTAAAACTTTACAGTTAAAAAAAATATTATACTGAATACGCATAAATAAATACGCATGAAAAATTATTTGAATAATTATTTAAATAAAGCAGACAGATAAAAAATAATAAGTAGGTATAGTTAATTCACAGTATTTTTAACTATATTGCATAGATTAATATTCGTTTATTGTGTAACGCTTTAGCTGACTAGCATACTGTTTGAGAATATTATGGAATTATGACAGAACATTCTGTAGTTTAATTGGCAAAGCAGTCGGGACGGAAGCCTGGAGATTGCTCGTATGCAGGTTCAAGTCCTGCCAGATGTCAAAAATTTCCATATATACTGTCTATGCATTAATAATATTGTTATTAGATATCTATAAACTAAAATAAAGTTTTAAAATAAACACCGTCGCGTAACAAAACTCACAATTGTCACCAAAGCCCAGCAAAAATTTGATTCAAAATAAAATTTTATCAAAATCTAAAAATAAAGTCCACCAAAGATATTTGCTCCATTTACTTTCCAAATATCGTGAAGAACCTTCATAACGAACTCAGGTAGAACAATAACAAGTCCCCCGAGTAATATCCTCCCAGGCCGTCTTATTGATTCCTCTAGACAACATTCCGATCTAAACAAATATTTTCCCCTTTGATTCACCGAGTACAGATACGCACAGGTATTTTTCAATTAACTTCAAAATGAAGTGCATAGACGGAGGCCGCGCGCGTTTTGTTTTTTAACTCCTTGAGAATGTTTACCAGATGTGGTCGAAACTACAGTCGGAACGGATACTCGGAGTATCCGACTGTAGTTTCGACCACATCATAAATGTATCATAATGTACTATTATAGTATTATATATAAATAAATAATAGTACATTATGATACGAGTGTGCTATGTTGGTCATTACACTAGAGGCGGTATTATGGGCGCGCGAGCCGCAGGCGAGCGCGATAAGTAAGCCGAGAGCGTAATGACTAATAGCACAAGAGTTCCATACGACTGTTTTCATCACACTTGCGAGGAAAAAACAAACTTTTTTTGATAATAATCAACCACACAGCGAAAACGTCAACAAGCATTTGCGGAAAATGACGCCCAAACCAGCAATGCGCGCGCAGGTACATTTACACATTTAGTTCAGCGGCATAAGAACTCTTTGTCGGTATTACAAAAAAACTGTAAGTATTACCCGGCTATATTAAGAGTGCTTCATATACATAAGTCTAATTGCAGTCACGTACAAACTTGTCTTTACCGGGTTATACCTATTATAGCACAAGTGCCGTAATGTAAAGTAAAAAGCACGCATGCGTAATAGCTTGGATTATGAGCCTAAAACCGATGTAATAAGATCCACTTTACGAGCAAGTGTGATGAAAACATTTATATAAAAAGGGTGTATACTTGGTAACTAAGTAGACAAATAAAACGTTTTCAGAAAAAAAAAAAGTTACTATGACAGTGCCAAAGCACTGCGATTGTCGAAAATTTAAACGTTAGACTGCCAAAGCAGTCTGTGACTGTGTTGATTTATTTTGTATAAAAACATGCTATGAGTCTCATGTTACTAAAATAAATATCTAATTATTATTAAAGCGGTGATTCAAGACACGCTCAATGTGGATCTACACTTCGATTAAGTTCCGCTAGGTAGCGCATCGTCAATGCGGCCATAGTTATTTTATTTTTATTTTATTTATTTTATTTTATATTTTATTAACTGTCAATCATCATACATACATATACTCGGATTACCAGGGAGACTCTGCATAATATATTGGTTCGTACATTCCTTTGCCATGCTAAATAAAGCTCTGCCAACATAAAATGTAAACAACTATCTAACCCACAAGTCTATTTTCAGGCCGTCAACAGCTCCATAGATTCTTAAAACAAGGCAAACCCAGTATTTTTCCTTGGACCAGATTATCGATAAAGCCTTCATCAAGACCAGATAGATGTGCAATAGGCAACGAACTTGATTTTGCCACATCCGGACCGACACTGGTGTCATCAGCGAAAAGTTTTGCGTATGGAACGCCATTCGGCTGCGACATATTACAGTTTATATCCTCACATACAATTAGAGTTTATACCCTCTATTGGGAGGCCTTTGTCCAGCAGTGGACGTCTTATGGCTGACGATCATATTACAGTGTATATCCTCACATACACACATATGACAATATTAGAGTTTGTACCCTCTATTGGGAGGCCTTTGTCCAGCAGTGGACGTCTTATGGCTGACGATGATATTACAGTGTATATCCTCACATACACACATATGACAATATTAGAGTTTGTACCCTCTATTGGGAGGCCTTCGTTCAGCAGTGGACGTCTTATGCTGACGATGATATTACAGTGTATATCCTCACATACACACATATGACATAATTAGAGTTTGTACCCTCTATTGGGAAGCCTTCGTCCAGCAGTGGACGTCTTATGGCTGACGACGATATTACAGTGTATATTCTCACATACACACATATGAAATAATTAGAGTTTGTACCCTCTATTGGGAGGCCTTCGTCCAGCAGCGGACGTCTTATGGCTGACGACGATATTACAGTTTATATCCTCACATACACACATATGACATAATTAGAGTTTGTACCCTCTATTGGGAGGCCTTCGTCCAGCAGTGGACGTCTTATGGCTGACGACGATATTACAGTTTATATTCAGTTATAGTCAACTCAAGTGGAAACTTCTGTCCTCAAGCATACTAGATACGTTTCAGTAGCTTCTTGTGAAATTGACCGCTATTCCAAGCTTAATGTATTAAATTTTTTTTGGGAGACAAGCTACTACGATAGAACTCCAGTTAAGCTGTGATCTATCTCCATGGCTTAGACTGCCAAACATAACGAACGAACTAAATGATACCCAATCTTGTGATACGAAACGACTGAGTTCGTGTAGTCAATTCACATAACTTACTAAGTACCATAGAGTAACTAAGTACGCAGGGCAAATCTCGTCGCATCCGATTGCTCCGGAAGTTCGTACGTATTGACTTCTGGTTTGAACAGTACGTCCTGGAATTGTTCCAATACGGGACCGGACCGGGATATTTCATACTATTGCTTCCTTCCTTCAAGATGCTACTTGTTTAAAATGTGACTCACAGACTGAACGGTCGAAGCGCCGGGAGCGCTAAGTTTCCTGTAAAACAGTGACGAAGATCTCGCAAATTGGTGTAAATATAAATTTATTTAGTTGTGTAATATTTGTTTGCCAATTCATTATTTGTTTTTTTTTTTTAGCTTAGTTACTAGCTTAGCTTTTTCGCCTTAGCTTTTATAGCTTCAAACTCACAGTTATGTATCAATGTAATGAGATTGCAACTATTGATTTTTTTAGTCACTTATTCTCTCTTTTATCTTAGCAGTTTGATCGGATTTCCTAGTTTTTGATTTTTTTTATTCACTTTTTCATTTTAAATATTTGGCAACCTAAAAGTAGCAAATAGAAAACTACAAATAATTCCCTCTTATGTTAAATATTAGTTTAATTCCACTAAACTGAGTATTGATAAAAAGCAATGATGCTTCAGTTAAAAGGTAAATAACTGTCTCCTACGTCTCCACAACCCGTAGTTTTGTTGGAATTTTGGCACCGCTACTGCCTCATGAATAAAATACAGCAGTTTATTTCGAGAATGCTTTTACGGACATTATGCTTCGTTGACACTGCAAATCCATTACTTTTGGCTGTATTCATGCGTTTACTATTTGACATATTGTGGACTTTTATAAGATCTTCAATTCATTGTAAAATTTTGAGAGAAACACTCAATATAAGGGAATTAAATAGAAGAATATTTTTCAACAACAACTTATATTTGGTAAACTTCATAGATAGCGTTCTTAAACTGCATAAGTAGTTTTCACGCTCTGAAATTGAGCATCAATGTGTATTTTTAACCGACTTCAAAAAAGGAGGAGGTTCTATGTTCGACGGTATACATCGAACATAGAACCTCCTGTATGTTTTTTTAATGTATGTTCACCGATTTCTTCGTCAATTGTGGACCGATATTGTACATTATTTTTTCTAAAGGGTATACTCCCGAGGTGGTCCCATATTAATTTGAAGTCGGTTTTATTTAATAAGTTACTTGTATTTATTTTGATTGACTTAAAAAAAACATTTGAGGGCCAGTTCTCATTCTAGGATAGTTGTATTCATCATCTTACTATACTGTCACTGTACATCAAAATTACTGTTCAGCCACAGTTTTTTTGACTTCTTTTCACATATTCTGTCAAGCACAAAAAACCACAGTGGAATGTAATCAAACGATGTATAAAACTAACAAAGATTTTATTTCCAGTGTAGACTTCCGGAACGGTCCCCCGGTCCACTGGGCAGTGGCGGGCGAGTTCGGCACGCGCAGCCACTTTTTGCTGAACGAGTCTGACACAGCATCAGCTCACCTGGTGGTGCAGAAGGTGGCGCGACAGGACGAGGGCGTGTACCGGTGCAGGATAGACTATGTAGACTCACCTACGAGGAACTATCGGGTCAATTTGACCGTCATTGGTGAGGTTCTGTGTTATTTGTATCGTGGAGTTACAACGAATGTGTAATAGTCATAGATCGAGGCAACCCTAAATCAATACAAGAGGCACGGTGCGAATAAAAACGAGCTTCTCAGTACGGAAGATTTAGATTTGTGCCTCTAGGTGGCAGAGCTTCTGTCGCGCATGTTTGCTCCCTATATAAACACCAAGATCATTGTCATCAAACTGTTTAGAGGGTCTAGATTTTCGTAGATCTGATGCAAACTTGCATTAAGCAAGTTTTTTGCTTTTAAGTCAGAGACCTGGGTATGTCCTAAAACTGCATCCAGCACCACTAAACGACGGCCTCGTCCTCTCGTTTAACGGTGGTGAGCATTCTGCGATACTCACGCTACCTGCCAAGAGTGAGAATTATGGCAACCCTTCCCTATTAAGCGGGGTGCATTCGTCCAGCACGCCTTCGTTCGTTCGTTCGGCTCGCAGGGTTTGCAAGTTGAAGTGTCAATGGGCAGGCCACATCGCTCGAAGAACTGATAACCGATGGGGAAGAAAGGTTCTTGAGTGGCGACCGCAAACCGGAAGACGCAGCGTAGGAAGGCTAGGTGGGCTAGGGCTAGGTGGGACTAGGTTGACCGACGACATTGGAAAAGGATGCAAATGGCAGGTTGTCGTACAGTGTGACGGTCTAAGGGGGAGGCCTTCGTTCAGCAGTGGACGTCTCCGGGCTGATGATGATGATGATTCGTCCAGCAGTGGCCATTGTCTGGCTGACGAGAGTGAGTAAGATCACATGTTCATGACATGTGATCTTACTCACTCTCATGAAGCGGTGCAACAATTTTGTTACTATAGTTTTAGAGTAAATGGGACGAATTTTTTAATACATTTCTTTATTACAGTACCACCTGAAGCTACTCGGATATACGACCGCGACGGCACGGAGATTATCAACTCACATGCTGGGCCTTTCAGAGAAGGCCAGCAATTGTTCCTGTCCTGTGAAGCGTCTGGAGGTAAAGATCAGGCTGCCGGCTTCCTTGTTTCCTGAAAGATGTAATCTAGCTCTTTTCAAAGTTACAGTGAATAAGTTTATTCTAAGTCTGCGTTTTCATCCTCGACCATATCGCTTATCAATAGGCAGGATGGTGATTAACAGTGGACTTATCACATCATCAGCCAGAAGATGTCCACTGCTAGAAGGAGGTCTCCCCCTTAATTGCTTCCACACTTGGTAGGCGGCTTGGGGATTACAAAATGCTCACCACCGTTGACTGAGAGGAAGGTACAGCCCATCCGTGATTTTGAATGCAGTTTTAGGACATATCCAGCTCCAAAGGTAATAAATAAAATGATAAGCTAAATGCTTTACCTTAATACTTACGTAAACGGCTTCTTGATCAGGTAAGCCGCCGCCAGACGTGTCGTGGTACCGAGGCGAGGAGCTTTTGGCTTCCACGAAGGAAGGATCCGTGTGCCAGCTCCACCTGCCGTCTCTAAACAGGGAGATGGCTGGGATGAAGCTGCAGTGTCGAGTGCAGTCGCCTATGCTACAGCCTGTTGTTAGGGAGATCACTGTAAAGCTGTTTTGTAAGTATTCCTGTGACTTTAACTATAGTTTCTCAATATTCTCCTGGTAAGTAAGTTCGTATAGGCTGAGTGCCCAGCCAGTGTCGGGGTTAATAAGCCGACTGAACCGCAACGGATAGTGTTTAAGAAATATAGAACAACAATTCGGTAAACCTTCGGGAAAATTTCATGTGTTTCTGATTCATGGCAGCGCTCAGATGTAAATGCCACTCACGTTCTCCTATCCGAAGACTAATCGGATCGTCCGTTACATAAATAGGACACCTCTTCCTTCTGGATAAAGGTAAAGGTGTTTAGGATCCAATATCCGGAAGATAAGTGTCCTGTTTGGGTGTATTATAATATTATAGGTGCCAAGATCGAATACTCGATATAAAATAGAGTAGCCAACTTACAGACAGCAGGTGTTTTGGTTGTTTTGGCAGGATTATGAACTCTTAAGTTGGACCTGGGTATGTCCTAAAACTGCATCCGGAGGACGGGCAGCAGCGTCCTCTTGGCTTACGGTGGTGAGCATTCTGCGATCTCCAAGCCGCCTGCCAAGCCTTCATCCATCAGTGGACGTTTTCTGGCTGAAGATGATAAACTCTTAAGACTCAGTAAGTCAGATGTTTGATAGCTACAAATGCATTGTGTTTTAGTGTTATAAAGCCAACAAAACGAATAACGTCTATCTTTTACTTATTTTGTGAGTTAAATCTAGGTAAGTAAGTAGGTACATGGTGTAAATAAGTATCTAAAATTACTGGCAAGTTTAAATATTGTTGTAGTTTGAAATTATACCTCACTGTGTGGTGTTTGTAAAATGAGGTCTTGAAAATCTTTAATCTCCTTTGTTCTTCGTTATAATGGGTCGTAAATAAACCGCAGTTTTCCATTCTATTCAATGTTCAAAGTGCTAGTAATTACAAGGCAAAATACATGTATAGCGGGCTGATTCACCGCGATCGATTATATTTCTGGCTTTATCACTTTTGGAGTCAAATTGTGGAGAACTCAGATGATAGATTTCTGTTATTTAGCAGGCGTTTATCTAGCATTTGACCTAATCATATGTCATCGTCAATAAAAGTAAATAGTCATTATTATCAAAAACAGTCAGCTGAGTCAGCTCAATTTTCGGCTTAGCAGCTGTCTCTTACTCTTCTCTATAACTCGCAACTCTTCTTACGCGAAATAGAATAAATATCTAGGGAATCCAGTGGCTCCTCTTTTCAGCTACGGCGCGGCTAGAATACAGTAGCCGTTCTTTCGCGATAGAGCGAGTGGTTTGTGATTAAGGTCACGCCTTATTCACAAAGCCTTATTCACAAGCCACTCGCTTTTTCGCGATATCTTCGTAAAAAAGGCTACTGCAAACTGGCCGCGCCGTAGCTGAAAAGCAGACGCGCTGGATTCCCTCGTCACTAAACCAATCGCTCTTACACGCTATCTGAGTAAAGAGCGAGTGGTTTGTAAATAAGGCGTGACCTTTTTCACAAATCACTCGCTCTTTTGCGCTATCTGAGTACGCAGCTTCGGCGCTACTTATAGTTATTGTTTGTTCTAGTTTCTATAACAACAACCGTCAGCCATGTCAGAGGCCTTCGGGCGGCACATTAACTCTGACACTAGGGCTGGCACCTCAGCCTATACGAACTTACTTACTTACTTATAGTTATTATATATACTAATTTTATTATGCTTTTGCCCAGTTGTAAGAAAGACTGATGCAACAGTGCAAATTCAGTTTCTAATAAAAAAAAACTCATGTCAGTGAAACCTCAATTCGTCCGAGTGACGGGAAGTGGGGCTGCACATGCGGGTCAAGACAAATCCTTCGTGTGCACTACGCGGGGCTCCAAGCCCGCTCCTAACATCGACTGGTTCATCAACTCGCAGTTGGTGGATTCTACCAACACACAGGTCAGCATGGATTATAGTTATTTTACCAGAAAATTAAAATATGTTTTTTCAGAAATCTTGTTATCCTACTTAAATTATGAATGCGAAAGTTGGTATATGTGTGTGTGTTATTACTTCTTCACGCTGTAACGGCTAAACGGATTTGGATGAAACGATAGATATACAGAGGTATTAAATTGTATCTTGCAATAAACCATAAGCGACTTTTTATCAAAATAATCCCGGATGAAACCGCGGAGCGCAGCTAGTTCATCCATAAGTTGTTAGTAAGGTAAAATGAAGTGTATGACAAAGTTTTTTACAAAACAGGTGGATGTAGACGGGGACGTGACAAAGAGCGTGTTGACCTGGCATATGAGGAGGGAAGATAGCGGTCGCCAGCTCGTCTGCCGAGTCTCCAACCCCTGGTTTCCAGCCTACACCCTCGAAGATTCTGTAATGTTTGATGTCATGTGTAAGTAATAGAACTGTATTAAGTATTCCCATATTTTAATACTTTAGTGCTTTGATAAATAATTATGTCTAGATAGAGTCTCGTACTGTTTATGAACGAAAAATGACAGGCCAACATTATTATACTAGTGTGCGTGACAGCCATGTCTTACACTCGCCTTGCACCATTGTCGTTGTTATAGTGTGCGTGCATAAGAGGCTAACAGTTAACCGCTATTTTTTTCGACGCGTTTAATATCCATCAGTCATACATTTAATTAATCCTAGACATATTTAATTTATCAAAGCTTTAGTGTTACAGACAGGCAGTGAGTTTCCTGACCGTAAGAGACCGTCTATGGTTGCAACACCAGAAACATCCTAACCTATTGCCATTTCACTTGTATGTCTACTTGTGTATCTTGTATGGGACCTGAGTATGTCCTAAAACTGCATCCAGAACCACCGGACAACGAGCAGCAGCGTCCTCTCGGTTAACGGTGGTGAGCATTCTTCGATCCCCAAGCTGCTTACCAAGCGTGGGGATTATGGCAACCTCTCACTATTATTATTATTATCAACTTCATCCGTCAGTGGAAGACTTCTAGCTGACGATAAAACACGATTCAATATTAACTACTCACTTTTATGAATAACGTTGTATAGATTCCTATTAAATGTGTGTTCGTAAAGGTAAAGTACAATAATACAAATACACAAACGGCAACTTTAGGCAACGTCGTCCCGTTCAGCAATAAACACGGCATCCTGTCGCGGCTCCGTGTCACCAGGGTGCCGGTTTTCATGTTACGAAATTATTTTACATCCCCGCCCGGCGCCGCGCGATATAAGTTCGGTAACAAGTTCAAAAAGTTAAATCAGTAAAGTGTTATTGCTTGGGCCATACGGGTCGTACTTGGGCCAATGTTGGGTCCATGTTGGACCGTGACGCTTTGTCACCGTTTCGTGGTTAGTGTCCATAAACCCGAACTAGTTTGATTTCATTAAGATAAAGATAGAGATAAAGATCATTTATTTGCATACAACATGGTTGGTTTGTACATATACAATTTGTGCACAAAAGATGTCAAATATAAAAGTGCCTTACAGAGCTAGCATGTTGTGCCGATTAGGCGTACAAATGTCAGATAGATGGCACTATGCTCGTCAAAAATAAGAATAATTATGAAAAAAAAAAAAAAAAATAAGTATTAAATGAAAAATATATAATATCTAAATAATATCAGTCAAAATAAAAATAAAATACCAATGTCTTAATAGTGAAATAACAAATGTCAAAAAAAACCATACTTATTAAAATTTGTCATTTAAAAAGTCATTAATTGTATAATAGCATTTTTCAAATAATAATACCTTCTATTTATTCATTATTCGAACTGCTAAACAGTAGAATGCGCTGCCTGAGTGGGTGTTTCCTGATAGTAATCTGGGTGTCTTCAAGTCGCGAGTGAATCGGTTTCTTCTAAGCAAGCGTGCTCCATCGTAGACTGCATCTTCATTTGACATCAAACGAGATGGAGGTGAAACGCAAGCTGATCAGAGTGAATAGGTATCTTCTAAGTCTGCTACCTTTTCGACCACATTGTCGCTTACCAATAGTTGAGTTTGTAGTCAAAAACTAACTTACACATATGATAAAAAAAGCTAAATTCCAAAAAAGTGGCTTAAAATTTGACAAATGTTTGTAGAGGGAATAGAGATGATTATTATATATAATGTTAGGCGTGAAATCGTGCTTTGCATCAAGTTTGGAAGTTGTGTGGTAGCACACAATCGAAATCGCGAAAAAAATATCAGTTGTTCCTTACATTTTTCCCAAAGTCGATGAACTTTTTGCATGGAACAGCTGATATTTTTTTCGCGATTTCAATGTTGGCCCCATAGTAAAAGTTGTTTGTTTTGATGTAAAGAATATGCCCTTAAAAGGATGCTAATTGATTAGAACTAACCCTGTATATGGCTTAGGTTTTAAAACAAGCGCTTGTGACTATGGTAGAATAAAGAAAATAAAAGAAAGGAAACACATTTTGTCTCTCCTTTTCTCGTTGGTCAGACGAGCCATTATAAGAAGCCAGTTTATCTAACTGAACCTGTATACCACCGTGTCAAAAACAGTGTTCTGTGTAAATTTTGTTGACGTAGACATGGATATTCGTTTGACCAACGGGAGCGAAATAGTGAGAGACGGACATGTCCCTTTCTTTTCCCTATCTTTTTATCGCAATAAAATGAAAATCAGTAAAAAAAATACTAATTTATCATTTGTTTATTTAATTGTATGTGATAAACACGGCAACGCTATTTACATGAATAACTTTCGTAAATTGACGCCTCTTATGAAGGATGGCCTACAATTTTCCGTACTCACATGCAAACTGCCAGCATTGGCCACGTCCCGCCAGAAAGCCAACTTCCAATACCCCAACCCACCATGTGGTCACAACTTTACACCACCGCCCCAACTTGACAGCGAGCGATAATATTTTAACTTGACGAGATAAACTTGGTAAAGTTGTATACACACGGTCCGCTTCGTTGTTGTCGCGTAATCATGTTTCGTCGTTAACTCGGTGCGCGGTTATCGCTGCTGTTGCTTTTGTTGTAATTGTGTGATGTGATATTATGTTTAACTTAGTTGGAGAATTTTGATCTTTATGTGTATTTGGCGACAGTAGATTTTATTGGGATTCGTGTTGTCATAAATAGCGTTGTGAGTTTGAAATAGATAGACATACTTAGTATACCAAATCACGAACTTCAACAAGGAGGTACTCAAGGCCGTCTTAAACTATGCTGGGGCCCTTGGGCACACAAGAATTTGGGGCCCTTTTGGAAGGTAAAGAAAGCGAATTACACTAACATTTTTCTACTGCTTTTTAGCCTTAAATCGATCCTAACTAAGCCAAATAAGTCAAAATCAAGACAAATGTTATGGAATTTTTATTCTTCTAAAAGAAAAAAGACAAAGTTTGACTTGATTTTGTCTTAATTTGGTTAAATAAAATAATTTTGGCTCACATTTTAAGACAAAAGTGAATTTTATTTTCGACCCTGGTGCTTACTGTTACTGTGCCCGATAAAAACGTTTTTGAGAATAAAAATGTTACAAAAATTATCGGTTCTTCGGGGCTCCCCGAGGATGGGGGCCCTTGGCACGGGCCTCGTGGGCCTTTATGGTAAAGATGGTACTGGTAGTACTATTGGACATTTTATCTTCAGCAAAAGCTTAACAATCTATGATCACTCTCCGAAGGATGCTATCGGTGGTGCTATTTTTCTCAATGGATGATAGGCAGTATAAAGTGACATCATAACTATCATCATCATCAGCAAGAAGTCGTCAACTGGCGAACGAAGGCCTCCTCCTTAGACCATCACACTGTACGAGAACCAGCCATTTGCATCCAACGGTAGACCGCGACTTTCAGAATATAATTATTATAGGGTTATGAGTAACGGTTTTTCTAAGCCGAATGGAGGTGATTGTAATCATCGATGTAAGGCCAAAATTTAATTCGCAAAAACTGTTCCTTACATCTTGTCGAGGGTGAATGTAATTTTTCTAAAGAACAGATGATTTTTAGCAAAAGCAGTGTCCGCTCCTTGTAAAGTTGTTCACTATGTTGTTGTTGTTGTAAACTGACCTTCTTTTCTGCTTTGAAATACTGTTTCCCGTAACTCTGTATAGCGAGATTCAGCACGCTACCCAGGGGGTCTAGACAAGAACCACTTTCTGTTAGCCTTAACGCTTGCGGAAAGATAAAACTGTATGAAAATGACATTAGCAGTCACGTGACATTTCTCAAGAAAATGACATTAGCAGTCACGTGATAAATCATTTGTTTAAAAACTAGCAATAACAAAAAATTATGTACCACTAGAATACATATTTTTCTAGGATTACTCATACTTTTTTCGGTAGAATAAAATCTCTTCCATTACTGTTTCAAAATCGAGCAAAATCAGTACCTAACTTGTTCTCTAACAAAATAGTTCGGCCAACTGGTGAATAAAATAAAACATTTTATCAAACACTCTTTACGTCAATTTTTTATCCTTAAGCGCCGAGTTAGCTCTTTTTATCGAATAAATTCGCCCGAGTTGCGTAAAATGTTTTTATCAAAGATCTATTCAAAATATTTTTTCGTTAAAATAGTGATTTTGGCAAAGTTCAAGTAATAATTTGAACTGAAACACGACCGATTCGACTTGTCCACTAAGCGGGCAGACCCTTTGTCTTCCAACCCGCTCGGCCAAGCGTCCGTGGCCAGAATAAATAATCTCGTCACAAAGTGAAGGAAGTTTCAGAAGGATAACTCAAACCATAATTAATAAAGAACTAAAAATGTTGGTGTACATTTCACACCGCGCCATCTAGCCCCAAACTATAAGCAAAGCTTGTACTATGTACTATCTGATAGAATTATAGTGACACGTGTAGAACACGTGCGTTTAGCTCGAACGATGCATTTATTCTAATTAATACCTAATACAATAATGCTAACTTAAGTAATATGAACTTACACACTACAGAATATGTATCCACTATTTTTTTGTAAATAATTACATAATTAATATGATACATACAACAAAAACACCCAGGCACAGAATAAACATCTTCGTTCTTTTAATAAAAACATCGTTCTAATTCTAAATAGACTATATATTATGATTAGATATTACGATTGTACTCGTAGATCGAAAGACAATATACGGAGTTTCGATTATTAACGATGTTCTAGAATATCTAGTTGTCATCATTATGAATAACTTTGATCACGGGAACAATTCTGAAGGCGCGAAAAAAGCCAACTGTTCCAAATAGTGCGTTGAGGCTGAATGATATATTTTTCGAGTAGAACATTCAGTAGGAAAGCAAAAAAAATAAACAAACTTTTCTTTTGTTCTTGACGTATTGGGTGTTTGACCATTCATAATCAACAACCTGAAGACGTCCACTGCTGGACGAAGGCCTCAATAGGGAGGGGTTTATAATCCCCACACTTGGCAGGTGGCTTGGGGATCGCAGAATGCTCACTTCTCCGCTGCTGCCCGTCCTCCGGTGGTTCTGGGTGCAGTTTTAGGACATACCCAGGTCCACCGCCACCAGGTTTGACCACTCACCTGATGTTAAAATGACCCACTATTATTTTAACAGCGAAGATGATAAATACATCTAGCCTGGAATGGGAACTAGCTTTCATGTGAGGATGTCGGAACACCGTTAGGTTCTTGGCAGTAGATTTTCAACTTGAGAATGCTAATTAACCAGCCAAGTTCCAAGAAAGTACTCTACCACCGCACTTTGTATCATTTGAAATATTCATTGGTGAGTCTCATTTAGCCCTATTTCTTCCATGCCATGAGTCAATCTTGTTCCACACGGCTACCTAGTTGGTTAAATTATCCCATGATAATACAAAAATATACAGACTGTTAGTTTGAACACCGTTATCCTTCTAGGATATTATTGTACTCATCATTATGAACAAATTTTGCTATGGGGCCAACACAGAAATAACGAAAAAAAAACAGCTGTTCCATACAAAAAGGTTCATCGATCTTGGACAAAATGTATAGTTCTTTTTTTGTCATTTTAGGGTTGGCCCCATAGTAAAAGTTGTTCATAATGATGAGTACAATAATATCCTAGAAGGATAAAGATGTTCAAACTAACACCCGGTATACTTAAATAGTAATGTATTTAATGTAATATTTAAGTGCTTCGTTGTTGTATATTAGGATACGATGGAGCTGACATAGACTATAGAGCTGACTATAGTCTGAAAGTCCCTATAAAATAAGGAATATAAAAAAAATTAAAATAAAAACAGCCGTATAATCCGTAAAGCTAGCAAAAAAACTAAAAGTGCGCTAACAGTAATGTTTGCACACTACTTCTTTACGGTTGAACGTCAGTCTGTTAATGTGGTGACACTTGTTTTTTGATGATTTCCTGTTAATGAGTATTTTGTCCAATAACTAGAACAGTTGTCCTTCTGATATAATTTGTGTTCGCCCCATCAAAATATTCAGTTTTGGCTTCGTTAAAATTTAGATTGTGATTTGATTTGATTGGATCAGTTTCTGTTTGAAGTGAGCTAACTTCATTACCCGGGTATAGTCCGGATTGCTAAAATCTTGAGTCTGATTAAAGATAAAGATGCTACGAAATTTACTTTTAAAGTCAGTTTTAAAGTAAAAGCTTCTATCATATAATAAAATCTTTAAAAAAAAAACAGTATTTTTATAAATGTATCTTTTGTAAGCTTCTGTTGATAGAAAAAATATTTTTACTAAAAAAACAAAAAGAAACAATAACAAATTGGTAGAGTGTAAGCAAAAGAAAAATATAATTCAATAAAAAATATATAATTCTTTGACTAAAACACAAAGCCTTGGAAATTTGATTTAAAAAAACTTGCAATTGAAATCCAATAAAGAAATAAAAAATCCCCTGCGTAGAGAATTTTTAGACTTTATTCCGAAAGTCCCCTTACTCGTAGTATCCCATTATTAGAATAGGATTATAGGACAAAGAATCTTTAATTCTTATTTTAACAGATGTGGATTTAGTAAATAAATAAAATAAAATCTAGAAAATCCCCTTAACCATTTATTATAGGTAGCGTACGACAAAAATATATTTTAAAAAAACGTACAAAAGAGCTCTTTTGAGTTTATCAACGGTTTGTAATAGTACTGCATTTTCAGTGAAAGATAATATCGTGAGGAAACCTGCTTGCGTCCGGAGAAGAAATTCAATGGTTAAAGCGAAGCCACATATTCGCCAATGGGCCATCGTGGTGGTTATGGCCTTTCACTCTTCCACTACTAAAATAGGCTGCTACGATCCGCTAACCTATTTTCTCAGCCACATCTACCCACGCAATATTCATCTCTAGACAATAAACTAAAAACACAGTCTCATTTTGGACGTGCAAGAAATATAGCACCAAAATGTTAGTATTCCCTATCCGTCACGGCCTAAAACATACCGAATTACTGGTGGCATGTCACAAGCCGGACCCGCATGCCCACTGATAACCAGATAACGAGATAAGAACCCTCAGAGACCGCGCACATAATGTAATAGACTAGAGGGTACCGTGGTACCCGGCGTTTATTTTTTAGCTGGACGAAATTTAGCCGGACAGATTGATCATACTGTTCCGCGTCGTCCTAATTGAACACGAATCGTATGCAATTACGCAAACATCACTAGATAATGCAAATTTTGATCGTACAAATCTATTGTACAAAGTAATAAAATTAATTAATTAATGAAATGCTATCAACAAAAATAATAACAATAACGTATGTTTGTTTTATTTATACGGGAATACTCACGTTTGATTAAATCGGATACTCCGACTATAGTTTCGATCACATCCGGTGACCTTTTTCAAAGAGTGAAAACAGAGCCCGACGCGCGTGCAGCTGCGTCCTGCTTAGCACTCAAAAATAAAAACGTATAACCACACGTAAACGTAACGTATTACGTTACGTTATTGTTTTCATAATAAAACAATAACGTAACTTAACAGAATTTCAACAAAATGATACAAAAAAACTTGGAAAAGCACTTCACCAACGAACGCGAACTGTGAAGTGAAGCAGAGAAGGTGAGGGAACTGAATCTTCACAAGAAAAATGCGAATAAAAGTTGGCCATATCTATCCTTTGCCTGTAGAACTACGTTTTGACAGCTGTCAGAAAACTTCCCATTGATATGCCACAATACTAAGGTAAGGTATAAGATCTTAAATTTAGCCTAGTAATGAAACTACACTGCCTTCTTCTGTTTCTTGAAAAATATAATTGGCACGACTCAAGAAAAATAACAAAATTCTTAACCTAAAGAATATCGTCAAAGCAACGGCAATCATCATTACTATCATTAGACACAGAAGACTTTCACTGCTGGCTGGACGAAGGCCCCCTTAGTAGGGGGTTGCTATAACCTCGCGCTTGGCAGGCGGCTTGGGGATCACACCACCGTTAACCAAGAGGACGCTGCTGCCAGTCCTCCAGTGGTTCCGGATGCAGTTTTAGGACATACCTAGGTCCCTTCCAAATAAGTGCAATGGCATGCTCAGGATGTTCTTGGTGTTGAAACCATAAACAGTTTCTTACCGTCAGTAGACTGAATTGTCTGTCTGTAACACTATAGTATTGAATAAATAATAATTATAATACGATTCTTCAAAAAAAATACAACCGACATCAACTTCGAATACCTGGATGACATCTTCATAATTTTCTAGTAATTCTAGTAATTTTGATTTTAAACTCAAACTACAAAACCGATTTCTATAAAAATTATATGGAACCACTCCTGTAGTATTATCTACCAAACACAAAATAATCACCAAAATCATTTCATAATTGGCAGATTAATCGCGGAACATACATACAAAAACATACAGTCGAATTGAGAACCTCCTTTTTTGAAATCGGTTGAAAATAACACAACTTAGACAGTTTAATCTGCTGTTTTAAACGTTTTACCTGCCGGAGTGATTAATTGGTATTGGTAGGTATATAATAAATTTAAAATAAAATAGGTACCTATGTCTGCTTCTCCAACTCTACAGCCTTGTTAGTTATGTCCTTCAAGCACACGCTAAAGCTGTATTAGTTTTTCGTAAACGTCGTTTTTCTTGGAATTATATTATGATTTCATTATTGGGAATAAAGATTCTTCAGCCTTGACCCTAATAGAGTGAAAAACAAGCGATTGTTTGGTAAACAAATTTTAGTCAACTAGATTTCCGTGAACGCTAGATTTATCGGAGTATTCCAATCAAAGATGTTCCATATCGAGCACCAATAAATTATAGATTGGGTTTTCTAAGTGGAACAAAACAATAGGTACCTACCTGTATAAATGTTATTCCACTTTGAGCGCCTATGTTTCACAGCTTCTAGTGATGGGACGTATAATAAAAACATGTTGATAATTTTTTATTAGCAGATTTTTATCCTAAAAATTAAATTTATTAAATGAAACTAATTGTGATACTTATATAAAGTTTAAAATTAAATGATTCGTCAACAACGTCCACTGCTGGACGAATGTCTCCCCCTTAATAGGGTGGGGTTGCCATAATCCCCACGCTTGGGAGGCGGCTTAGATTCGTACTTTAATCGCTAATCGCTAGTTAACGTCGCGGTTAGTTTGCTAAGATTAATTCGAATACTTACTTGTGGGACAGTGGACAGTTTATAATTTCTTTAAACATGCATTTATTTTTGGCATTTCTAATAGGTTTTTATTAAAGATTTCATCATTTAAGAAGATTCATTTCATTGGCTGAATTTTAAACACGTATTATTACGTATTGTGTATGTGGATGATTTTATGATTTAAGCGTGTGGACTTCTTTGATTGACCATAATATCTTTACAACCCAATAATGTAATATTATGAAGACATTGAAACAGAAATGTTAAATATGTTTTCCTGGAAAAATCAGACAACATTTAGAGAAAAATTATCGATTTTTGTTCGTTATAGGCAAATTATAGAAAATGTTTTTTTTTTTGTATTTTTGTGCAGTATTTAAAAACTATGACGAGAGCAAATTGTTTACATTGACTATTTTAAAGGATCCTAATATGGTATTTTTTGTTCCAGACCCCCCCGTGGCCCAAATATCCCTGATTGAGCCAAAAGACCCTCGTCTCCTGCGGGAGGACGAAAATGCTGAGCTGTTGTGTTCCGCTGATGCTTCCCCTCCCGCTGTCAACTTTACGTTTTATAGAGGTGGTGAGGTATGTTCTCAGCATACTGTAGGTACTCAAAAGGACAAAGGAATGGAAACCTATATTAGCTACTAGATGACATTTCCTAAACCATTCCTGCATTGAGGCGAACAAATACAAAAATTGTAATCGATCGCCATTTTCGAGTTTTTGCGAGACTAACGCACACCAATTGATTTAGGTATATATTTATATAGGGTTAGTTAGTTGTGATTTCAGGGTTGGCCCCATAGTAAAAGTTGTTCATAATGACGAGTACAATGATATCCTAGAAGGATTACGGTGTTCAAACTAACACCCGGTATAGATAGATAAATTACTAAGACTACGCAGCCAGTCAGAATCTATGCACTGCGTCAGCTTTTAACATTTCACTGGCATACTTTCAAAGTATACCTACCCTCAGCAGTCGGATGTTAAAAGGCTGATGCTTAATATCCTTTGTTCATTGCTGGTTTTCCATGTAGAGTCCTAGCTCTACCCGCGACTTCGTTTGCAACCTTGTGAAATCTAATAATAAAATCTGGTACTAGCAGGAATACAGAAATCATCACTAGCTTTATTTCTTTATAATAATACACAAGTTTATAATTCATTATCAGCCAGGAGACGCCCACGGCTGGACGAAGGCCTCCCCCTTTATAGGGAGGGGCTGCCATAATCCCCACGCTTGGCAAGCGGCTCGGGGATCGCAGAATGTTCACCACCGTTAACCGAGAGGACGCTGCTGCCCGTCCTTCGGTGGTACTGGATGCAGTGTTATGACATACCTAGGTCCTGTTTATAATTCATAATTATAGTAAAATATTAGCAACAGAGCATCTCTGTATACATAATATCATGAAAAATGTTCATAGCATTTAAATGTGATTCGATGAACTTTCTTATTGTACAACATAATCGTTTGCGGGATAAAAAGTTTATCATAATTTTTTTTTCGTAGTCTATGGTTAAAAATAGCAGTAACGTTTTTTTAGTACATTGCTATGAATATTATCAGAAAATAAATAATTTATCGCTTGTTTCACGCAAACTCAGTCATAGCGTGTAAATACTGAGTAAGTCGTAGTAACCGCGATGGAAATCTTTTTACTATAAAGTTATTATCCAATATGTCAACTTTGAACAACCAATATTTACTTATTTCGTGACAATAAAAACAGCTAAGTGCGAGTTTGGCTCGCACATTGAGGGATCCTTACCATTACACTAATTAATGATTTGACTTGCCCAGTGTAACCAAAATGTTATAAGGCCAATAAATTATTCTATTCTATTCTAATTATTTAATTTGTCATATTTTTATTTTTTTAATCTGAATGCGTAGTGAGTTCCCGACTCATAATCGTCAATTCATTTAAGCGCTGAATAAAAATCAGCGTTTAATAAAGCCTGTTTTTAGAATTAGAAAAATTATAACCTCTGTGGTCCATACTGTTTCTATAATCAAATCACCCCATGCATAATGAGTACCTATTTCATTATTACTTAGTAAAAATTCAATTTGTTTAACGGCAAAATAATATCGTTATAATAACTAACCATTACCTTTAAAGTAAGTCCCCAAGTCGCCTGCCAAGCGTGGGGATTATGGCAACACCCTCTATAAAGGGGGAGGCCTTCGTCCAGCAGGGGACGTTTTATGGCTGACGACGGCCTTTAAAGTAAAACTATATTGTAGTATGAAGAAACACCGTGAGATTAAAAAAGAGGTATAATAAAATTTTACTTATTAAATTTTGTTCAAGAAAACTGACGAAGAAAATTTTGTTTATTTATAATGCAATGGAATGAACAGACGAGTGAGACTTTTGCTTGGTGGTAAACATCATACCTGCCTACAACAATAGCAGTGCTAGAATTGTGATCTTGCAAACAAAACCCTGCGCCGCACAGCGACAGTGATAATGGAATGGACGGGCCCAGCGCTTGAAAATCGTTCAAAATTAACAAGTCAACACAATCAGGCATACCTAGCTACGAGTAAAAGTATGCATATTTCATTTGCCAGAAAATAGAGATATCGAATCTAATTACTGCATGACAAAAAGAGAACACATGCACATGTATTAGAAGGTTGTATTGTCGTATCGTACGGCTCGCATGTCGCAAAGACAGAGTATGACTGACGCGAGAGGAGACCCGGCGCTTAACATATACGGCCTTACTTAAAAAAACTTTTCAACCGTTAGTCACTGCTTAAGATGCTCTGCCATCTTCTCTCTGACGTGAAGTTACACGTGCTAGAAAAGGACAGAGAAGTTTAAGCAGTGACTAAGAGAATCGAGATTATTTTAGGTAAGGCCGATAGTCTTCAAAATCCGTGCGCTTATTTCCCGTACATTCATTTTATCATTGTCGCTGGCGCCGCACTGTAAACTGCGCTCGTCACCCTGTGATATTAGATGTCAAATCTCTGCACGCCCACTAATGTAAGCATCAGAACCGCTGTACCAACTAATATATTTGATGTGTGGTAAATACCAAACTTTACTACTGTTTTGCTACTATTTGATACCTACATTCAATTATTATTATTGATTATAATATTAATTAATTATTTAGTACCTACCTCGATAAATAGCGAAGAAAAGTGAAAAGAAACTGGCCAGCCATTCTGACGTCAGGATGGCTGCACCACATTCGTTTCCCATCATTGCCCTTCAACTAAAACACAGTAATGCTTGCACACTACTGATTTGCAGTTGAATAACTGGCAAAGGCGTGTTTTTGCACAAAAGTTTTGTTTGTACTGTCCATATTAAGTACTCACAGAAAAGCGAAAGCCCTACTTCTTAAGTTAGGCTGTCAAAACAATGTTCTAAAGCAATTGTATAGAAAACCGCTGTCGCCAGTTTCACACTTATTTGCATAGAAACTACGACGAAAAAACGCCTATAATTGGTCGCGCATTTGCAGTAAAACGCTCGAAATGCTATTTTGCAACAGATTAAAATTGATCTAATTACGATGCAATGTCGTTTGGTTTCCTACGCGTCTATTTAAATTGTCTTTTTGAGTATTTTCAGTCTAAAAACATGTATATTGCTGGAATTGACTTTAAGCGCATTTGCACCTAATGCCGACTAGCGCGGCTCATCATATTTCCGTTCTATTTTCACTTCCCTCTTCAGTGTAAGTACTAATAAAATATAATTATTATACTATAGAATTGTAATGTTATGTTGTCAGGTCCATCTGATACGAGACGATCCTATTGGTGGGATATCAGTAGAAGGCAACAGACTCCTGCTCAGGGGCTTGAGGAGGCACCACGCCGCGGTCTACCGGTGCCGGGCGAGGAACGCTGAAGGAAGCGCTCTCAGCGAACCTTTGACATTGAACGTCTTGAGTAAGTGGTCTTCAAATAAATTCAAGAGGTTTAATGTTAGTGCGGGTTCAGTGAAATGATGGATGGAAGTATTCATAATTATATACTTAACTATATTATTTAACTGGTCGTTATGAAATTTAAAAATATAATTATCAATTCTTTATGCAAGGGTTGTCTGTAAGAGATCGCCTTTAGTGTTAAGATAATGTAAATGTAGTTTGGGTAGTGGTTTTGTTTTTATCATCATTGTTTCTATACCCTTGGTCCTAAAACTGCATCACAAACCATTGTAGGGCTGGCAGCAGCGTCCTCTTAGCTAACATAGTGGTGAGTGTTCTATGATCTCCAAGCTGCCTGCCAAGCGTGGGGATTGTGGCAAACTCCAGGGGGAAGCCTTTGTTCACCAGTTGGACGTCTTCTGGCTGACTGATGATGAATATTTCTTTGGTGTGAATTAAGTGTTATTGTATTGTATCGCCAAAGAACCAAAGTCACCGACATAGCTCGCAGGGTTTGCAAGTTGAAGTGGCAATGGGCAGGCCACATCGCTCGAAGAACTAATAGCCGATGGGGAAGAAAGGTTCTTGAGTGGCAACCGCGAACCGGAAGACGCAGCGTAGGAAGGCCCCCCACTATATATATATATAGGTGGACCGACGACATTGTAAAAGTCGCGGGCAACCGGTGGACGCAAATGGCAGGTTGTCGTACAGTGTGGCCGTCTAAGGGGAGGCCTTCGTTCAGCAGTGGACGTCTCCGGGCTAATGATGATGATGATGGTGTATGGTATGAGTAATCCTGTATTCTTATGGCCGCTATTATTTAATGAATTTATCACCAGCTCGGCCAGAATGTTCTGCCGGATCCGTGGTGCAGCAGCTAGCAGGAGCTCCGGGAGGCGAGGTCAGGGCGAGGTGTTCCGTCACTGCGCCCTCCACCCACGACGCGGGACCCCTGAGGTTCTACTGGACTTATAATGGGACGAAAGACGTTTTACCAGTGAGTACCATGAGAATACTTGTTTACAGGGCAACTGAAACAAAATACACACTGATACGTGACGGTGATTCAGCGATGCCGAGAGTACTTATTTATTATTTATATGAATAATTTAAAAGACACTATTACATCATAATTATAGCCTTAACGAAGACATAGTAAATATTAAGCTAAACGTTTATAAACGAGTTTAAAATAGCGAGTCAAAGTAAGATAGCTAGGTGATGAGCAGCATTGAGAGACTTCATTTGGATTAAGCCACAGGTTTACTTAACGCAATATGATTTGCTTAACAGAATTTATTTGACTCGTAGACAATAGACAATAATAGACAAAAGAATATCGTTTATTTGCTAAGCCCGAGAGAGAGGAGCTAAAACCTCCAAGTTAGCTTGGAGGCTTACCCACATGCATTAGTTTTTTTATTTGTTTGGTTTTTCGTAATCGCCATCTTGCTCGCGTCGTTCGTAGAGAAGCCCTAAGTCTGGAGATCGCACTATAGTGAGGGGCCAGCTACTGATCGACGTTCCTTTCGTCAAATCGGCTTACAATTAAATACATACCACTCGTTCTTAGACAATACACAAAAAAATATGTGCTAATATTAACTTCTGGAAGGCCACCACCCACCGGTCTGGCTTGACAGTTGCTTTAGGACTAGCAACCGGGATCAACAATTCAACACACCCTCTGACCTAGAAACGCACTCAGTTGCAAATGCCACTTACGGTCATAGCAAGATTGATCGGATCGTTTGTTGCAAACACAAATATAATATAGTGATATGTTTTTTTTTTTTTTATATTTTTTTTTTTTTTTTATTTTTTTTTTTTTTTTTTATGAATGACTATGCTGTTGGCCTCAGGTGGCCTCTACAGCGTCACCGGACTTTAGGCAAGCGCAAATGGCGCTCGGCCTAGGTTTAGGTTAAAGGCGACTAGCTCAAGGGCACCGCAGACGGTACGAACCTCGGCTTGGCCGTCGCCGGGTGTGGGGTCAGACTTGCCCTGGCACCCCAGAAGGGGTATGCCCTGGGGCCCTAGTAGGTTGATCTGGTTGACTACTTGGAGAGAATCTAACAGATCTTCTGAAAGATCTGGGGAGTCCTCGACCTCGCCGGCGAGGTGGGTGAGTGTTTGTGTGCCTTTGGTAACCGGCGCCTATACCAAAGACGGAATACTTCTTGTTGCTAGGAGTGGTCGGATCAGGCGAGCCCAGCGCCGCCGAGGTGATGACGGCTATGGGGTCGTCCGGGTCGCCCAAGACGTGTCTGGGGCGTCTACGGAAGGGGGATGGGTCTGTCGTATAGTTCGAGGCTTGGACTATGAGTGGATTGGGATGGTGGGGGGTCGCATCGAAATAGCGGCGCGAAGCGTACTTAATGTACTGACGGATGGAGGGGAGTTCGAGATCGCAGTGCAGGTCGGAGTTTCGCATGAACCAGCTAGCACCGACTGCTCTGCGGATGAATCTATTTTGTATGACTTGGAGTTTCTCTAGATCTATGCTGGAGGCATGAGCGAACGCCACGGAGGCGTACGTCATGACGGGGCGAATACAAGTTTTGTAAATTGTAACCTTATTTCTAAGGGACAATTTACTACGCTCGTTGAGAAGGGGAGTGAGCCGGCCTAAGAAGAAGGCTGCTCGGTTGCGAACTAACTGGATATGCTTAGAGAACGTGAGTCGACGATCAAGGGTCACACCGAGATACTTGGTCTCGGTAGCCCATGGGATGGGCTGGCCGTTGAGCGTGATATGCTTAGAAGGAGGTCTTTTGAACGGATGAAAGTACACGGCTGCACTTTTATCGGGGTTAACGGTGATAGCCCACTTCTTGAACCAGTCTCCGAGGAGATTGAGGGCTCGTTGAAGGTGGGCTAGCTGAATGACCTTGTTCCACCCTCTGGTGTAGAGGGCGGTGTCATCGGCAAAGAGAGCAAGCTCCACTTTGGGGGTGCGGGGGATGTCACAGGTGAAAAGCGAGAAGAGAATCGGGGCCACAGCGGAGCCCTGAGGGACTCCGGAGCCGATGTCGTGGGGGGAGGAGCGTTGTCCCTCGACGCGGTATCGAAAGCTTCGAGCCCTGAGAAAGTCTTGTATTATGAGTACAAGACGGTCTGGCAGCCCGAGCTGATACAGCTTGTATATCAGCCCGTTGTGCCAGACTTTATCGAAAGCTTTCGCGACGTCGAGGAACACCGCTACAGTCCCTTGGGGGAACGGCTTGTGGGTGTAACCATGGCCGGGTTTCTTGTTGAAACCTTCTAGAACGTACTCCGTGATGCGGTGTACTTGTTGGACGCAAGAGTGTCTGGCTCTAAAGCCGAACTGTTCATCAGGGAGGAGGTTGTTGTCTTTGACACAGGACCAGATGCGCTTCAGAAGGACGCGCTCGTAGACCTTGCCCAGTGTACTGAGGAGACTAATGGGACGGTAGCTAGAGGGCTCGGAAGCCTTCTTGCCGGGTTTGTGGATGCCGATGACGTCGGCGGATTTCCACGCGTCGGGGAAAATGCAATTGGCGATGGCCGCATTGAAGATGCTAACTAGAAGGTGAACTAGCGTAATGGAGAAGTGCTTGAGCACTTTGTTACTGATGCCGTCCGCACCTGGAGCTTTCCTGGTGTGGAGGCCTTTAATAATCGACTCAACCTCGGAAGCTGTGACAGGCTCGAGTTCATCAAAGGGGGGAAGTGAGGATCTGTATTCGACTTCACTGTTCACCTTATCGAGGTGAGCAGGGTCGACATGTTCTAAACTGGGGCTGCACTGCGTTTCGAGGCTGTCGGCCAGGCATTCGGCCTTTTCCTCGTCGTCAAACGCGGGGGGGAGGTCAGGTCGGGTGAGAGGGGGCATAGTCGTAACAGAGTCTGATTTCAGGGATCTAGTCAGCCGCCAGAATGCCAGGTGGGATGGCTCGATCCCCGAGAGTAAGTCATCCCACCGTTGATTACGGAGTTCACTCTAGTGATATGGTACAAAAATCTTGGTGCTTGTTGCGAATTTTCACTTTATTGGTTTCTAAGGATGAGAGATAAATGCTAAATTAAAAAAATTTAATAATGGGTAAACCGATTTCTTAAATCACCCAGATACCAGCATCAAACGTCACTGTGACAGGAAGTAGCAGCACAGTGATCCACGGACTACCTTCTGATGAGGAAGAAGACCTGGGCTGGCTGGCATGCTGGGCGAGCAACGACGTGGGGAACCAGCGGGAGCCGTGCCTCTTCAGGATCATGCCAGCTGGTAAGAAATTAGTAAATTATGAAGCACGTCTGTGTTTTGGTTTGAAGGGCAATGTAATCAGATAAATTACTGGGCATGAAGACATTTCGCGCTCGTTACCCTGCACATGTAGTGCGGTGCAGGGTTTCGTTCGCAAGTTCACAATTCTAGCACTGCTACTGTTAAGGACAGGCGTGATGCTTACCAACAGGGTCTAGGACATCATCAACAGCCGGAAGACGTCCACTGCTGGACGAAGGCCTCCCACTAATAGGGAAGGGTTGCCATAATCCCACGCTTGGCAGTCTCTAGCAGGGTCTAGGACGTACAGTCAATAAAAAAAAACAGAATTATGGATCCTTTTACTTTACAGTACCGAATTAATTTATCAGCTACATATTGTTATAAAACTAGATAAAACAAGTTATTTGTGGTACCCTTACACCGTAAAGGCCTTTCACCCTCTTATCTGGGCGTTATTCACTAGATATGATCTACACACTCCTATTTGAGCCTGGTAGATGTAATTACCAAGTCTCTCAAGACGCCTGTTGTGCATTCGGCTTTGAATATATTTCTGTATGAACCTTCTTTTCACCAGCTCTTCCCGAGCCACCGAACAACTGCGAGGTAGACAACGAGATCCTCTCCTGCGAGCCAGGTCACGATGGAGGCCTATCCCAGAGGTTCCTACTGGAGGCCCTGGAGGTACGGAGTCGGGAGACCTCGCGGGAAAATGAAATATCGACGTTAAACGATCAGGTGAGCGCGGCATGCCGTGCATGGGACAGCAGTTGAAGAAATCAGGCTAACAAAGCATGTTCTACTTTCGATCTAACACACCCATGGAGACGATGTTCTAATATAATAATCAAAAAAACTAGAGCATAATTGCGAGAGCTAAAATAACTAATATTGGTGTACTACAATTAAATTATTTGCTTTACTAGGCCCTGATGAATCTGGTGGAGCTGCGTACGCCCTAATACAGCATCTAGAACCACCGGCGAACCGACAGCAGCGTCCTCTCGTTTAATTAATTGAACAACTTAGATTTTTTGGTGGTGAGCATTCTAGCGTAGGGGTTCTGGTGACTCCCTCCTCTCGCCCCCTTAAAGGAAAGGCCTGCTCCAGTAATGGACGTCTGCTGGTTGATAATGAGGCAGCGATGAGGGTTTTTGCAAAAAATGTCTACTTTGATCCAACCGCGCTGAATAAAATTTGTTCATAATCATAAAATTCATATTATTATTATCATATTCATTTAATTGTAACGGTTAAGGATGCACCGCCCGTCGGATCGAACTCATCGGTGAGCGTGGCTTAAAAACATGCTCTCTTCATTTGTTTGATGAAGTGATGTTTTGAGTGTGGAAAAGGGAGAAAGAAAGAGAAATGAGCACGCAATTTTTTTCATGTCGAGCTTTCATATCATATCATTCTTAATCTTGGACCTACAACATTACATAGTGGAGTAATATACTTCCCTGTTTCTATGGAGAAGTGACCGGCTTGTTTACTCATAATTGTTTTTTTCAGGGTGTTTCTGGCAGAGGCTTAACCGAAGCAGTATACCGTGTCAGAAACGACAAGCCCCAATTCTCATTGGATGCGTTGTCACCTGGACGGTATACGTTACTGGTCTACGCTGAAACCCCCAGAGGGAGATCACCAAGACCAGCAGCGTTGCATAGCGTGTCAATAAGGACGGCCGATGACTTAGATAGACCGGGTAAGATTTTTTCGAGAACAAATTCTAGATTTTATTGGCAAAAGGTTATGTTAGCTGAGAATGTTTTACAATGTTGCTCTGGGTCTGCCAGAAAGTAAAGTAAATAGCTAGAGCAAAATAAATGTTCATTCTAGACCGTATCATTGTTTAACATCACATCTTGTTGAATGCCGTCTATGATGGAGCACGTTTACCTAGAAGAAACCAGTTCACACTCGTCTTGAAGATACCTAGTTGCCTTGAATGACCCATTCTGGAAGCGCATTTAATCGCAGCGCTTATGCGCTTATAAGCGCGGTAAATCTGTTTGTTTGCAAACCCCCTTATCATCCATCAGGTTCTCTCCAAACCATGACGCCAGGCCCTCCGCCACCGACGACGACCGACAACAGCGTGGCTCTCCTCGTTGGAGCCATTCTATCGCTGGTGCTGCTGACGATCCTGACCACTCTCTGTGTGGCTCTGGTGGTGATGTGCAGGAAGAAGAGCCAGCCGAGGCGGGATCCTGAAACCAAGTGAGACTTGAATAGACGTCTACTAGCAGAGCCCCACAGTTTTACCCGCTATCAATAAATAGTAGTCTATGTGCTATTATTAAAAACTTGCCTATTCGTTCTCAAATATAAGCTAAAATATCTATTCCGAATTTCACTCAATTGGTGGTGCTGTTACACCGTAAAGATGTAACGAACATAAGCACACACACTAATACTCATACACACGAGTGTGATTAAGTAATAAATCTTAGTCGTGGAAGCCTAATGGGGAATGGGAGATAAAAACCTTGAATATAAATGATAATGATGACCGGGAGTCGCGAAGTCGTTCAAATCCGGAGCTTGCACCAATTCTTTGGAGGTCTTGTAAAAAATTTCATAACACTGGGTTTCTGGTGAAGAAATTATAGTGAGAAAGCCAGCATAAGTTCAAAAAAGATTTTCAATTATGTATGTGAATCCGTAAATCCGCAAGTAGATCAGCTTCGTGGAAATGGTCCAATCGCCTTTCGAGAGAAGACCTATGTCCAACAGAAGACTATTCAAATGATGATTATGTAAAGAAATAAAACGTAAGAGGGCGTCAAAAATGAAAAAAAAAAAAATGATATGGATGAAATAGTTATAAGATGATAATTACGAAATCAATAGTTTGTGAAGGTACTAAATAAATATAGGCGCACGAGTCAGATTTACACATTGACTGATATGTTTCCAGCACAATAATGCGGCGAAACGTCGGAGTGTCGATGTATGGAGGGTCCGTGACTCCGAACTTAATGCCGACGGTCGTGGTGAGAGGGCACCGCGGGTCCCGCGTGCTGGCTGCGAGGTGGTCGGGCGTTCTCGACGAAACACCGCTAGCTGTGCTCGCTTTGGACACCAGGCCTCATGGTGAGTTAGCAGTTCTATTTGAAATAGGCGATAAATAAATACTTTTGTGTACTTTTGTTTTGGCTATCTATAACATTCTGCTCAAAAGCATCTAACACGACTTGATTGTTGCTTTTGTAGCTGGAACCGAAAATTTTACGTGTCATTCGTCATTAATCCATCAGTTATTAAACCCTTTCGTAGTCATCTATGCGAAGACTAATCCGACCACTCGTTGATTCATGGGTGATCTTTAGTTGAACTTCATTGTCATTTTATTTCACTCATCAAAGTAAACATCTTTTACTGTGAGGCCAACCCCAAAATTAGAAAAATCATCTGATGTAGCAAAACTTTACTGACTCTTGGACAAAATGTTTGGAACTGTTGATATTTTTCACGATTTCAGTTTGACCCTAAAGTAATAGTTGTTCACAATGTTGAGTACAATGCGTACCTTTGAGCTTATTACACCTTAAAGGTGATCAAGCTTAAAGCTCAGTAAGACTAATTATTATAAAGTACTAACTGGTTTTTTCTTAGTCATTGCTTTCAGCACAACCGTTGAGGAATAGGTATTATGTAAGTGCAGGTACCTATAAAAAAATACATGCCCCATCCTACCAAAAAAATGGGTCTGTAAAAATCTGTCATTTTATAAGATGTTTTTTTGTTGCAGGTGACACAGATTCTAGTCGAAGCGACGACGAGCACCAAGAATTTGAATTGACCAGTCACATGGAAACTCAAACCGATTGATAGGAGAAAAATATACAAGAAACCAATTTCGATGCGAATTAATTTTGACGAAAAGATAAGTTTATTTCAGAAAGATATTTATTACGCACAATAGCCGAGACGGCATTGGTTAAGAGGAAAAATGATTTGATTGACTACTTATTACATTTGTAACCAACATTTTTCCTTAATATTTCCAACAAGCCATAAACTTTTATGTTGCAACCATGGGGGATGTTATCAATTGATTGATGAGTACGTATTTTTTCATTAAAACGTATTACTTATTTCTTTTTTCTATTCTAAAAACTGTTTTGTTAAGGAATGTGGGATGCATGCTTCAGTATTATCATAGAATAGTATTTAGTTATAAGTGATTTTATGTCTACTCCTAAGAACACGATTATGTTTAGAAAGACCAGATTGCATAACTTATTTTTTGGTATTGGCTTTATTTATTTGACACTTTGAATGGATAAGATCGGCCTCATAATATTCTCATATCTACAAATTATAACTTGTTTTGTAAACACGGTTTTTGTATTTAATGGGAACATTCAGTAAATATACTTACAAAAGGAAATAGGACCTAAGACCTTAGGACCTTATTAAGAATAAATGAAGTTTTTAAAAGTTTAATTCTCATTCCTCATTTCAAAGCATTATGTCAACATGACAATAGGTGTTTTAAGGTAAAAATCCACTATCATGGTAATATTATGTCATTTTAATAATTATTATTACCACAAAACAATTACGTAGTACTACCTATTCGTATCCAATATTCTTAACGTAATAATTATGCTTAAGTACATTAAAATATTTTTATTGTAAAGTAGGTACATAATACGGGTATAACTTAAATAGTTTATAATATTTACCGTTATAATTCAACTAGTGGAAATAGAATAGAACATAGAAAGACATGTGATACAACTCACCGATATTATTTTTTAGTTTTATTTATTAATATTCATAAGCCCGTAATTTCAATATTATTAAATTAGTATTTTATTTATTTATTACAGACTGTTCAAATGTCATATTTAACGCCATTGCATTATTTTTTCTAAATGTATACGTTTTAGTATTACATTGCATTACAATATATTACTAGATAATAAATTCAACTTCAAACTCTTCTGTGTTTTTTTTTCACTATCTTTGTCGATCATGGCATTTTTCTAGAATACAGAAAAGGAAAGACATCAATGAGTTATATAATAGTCCATTATGATACAAGTGTGCTATGTTGGTCATTACACTAGAGGCGGTATTATGCGCGCGAGCCACAGGCGATCGAAGCCGAGAGTGTAATGACTAACATAGCACAAGAGTTTCATACGACTGTTTTCATCCCACTTGCGAGGACAAACAATTTTTTTTGATAATAATCAACCACACAGTGAAAACGTCAACAAACATTTGCGGAAAATGGCGCCTAACTCAGCAATGCGCGCGCAGGTTGACATTTACTTCAGCGGCATAAGAACTCTATGTTGGTATTACAAAAAAACTGTAACTATTACCCGGCTATATTAAGAGTGCTTCGTTTACATACGTCTAATTGCAGTCACGTACAAACTTGACTTTACCGGATTATACCTATTATAGCACTAGTGCCGTAATGTAAAGTAAAAAGCACGCGTGCGTAATAGCTTGGATTATGAGCCTAAAACCGATGTAATAAGATCCACTTTACAAGCAAGTGTGATGAAAAGTTATTTATATTTTAATTCATTTAATGTCTCTACGCAATAGCAAAATTTCAAATAGAAGTACAAGCTATCCTCTACTCTATTTGCTACTCGTCTAAATCGAAAATAATGTAATTCTGATAAAACGCTTCGTCACTTAAATATCTATATTTTATCAACCAATGCTTTATAATATTATAGGTAATAAAATTAACAGATTTTAGAAAGAAACTCTAGTTTAAAGAAATATTTCAGATAAAACATTTACTGTAAGGCAGTTGAAAATGATATTACATTATTGGGATAAAATATTACTTGTATATTATTTGGCAGGTTGTGTGTTTGGTATTTTGTTTTACTAAATAGTAAATACCATATTATAAAATTATATTTTTCTTATTTGTATTTGTATTATTTCGTCACTAAAATGTCTATTAAACTAAGTACAGAATAATATCTAAAGACGTTAATTACGTTAGTTAGAGGATGCTTTCAACAAGCCCACGTTGGGCGCCACGCGCAACAAATTATTCCAGCTTCTTAGAAATATTGGTTCCGTAAACAATGGTTTAAGATTTTAATAGAAATTTCAAGGAATCTTGTCTCGTCTTATAAAAATATAAAATGATTTTAGTAAAATAATGAATAACTAAAAGGTGTTATCATTATTATAAAATGCTATGTAAACATCTTGACCTGAAAAATTCTCAAGAAAGTAATCCGGCCTTTGCCAAGAATTTTCCAAGACTTAACGCATTCTCAGAGTTCCTTCATTTAACAAGGCAGCTCTAATACCCTGGACGTCATTTCCAGCTATAAAGTTTACGCAACAAAATAACGGAGTTAAGTGCATTTGCTATAAACCGAGCGGTAACTGTTTGTTTAGAGTCGCGATGTTATGGTTTACGGGCTTCAAGTTTAGTTACTACAATGTAAGGGTACGCAAACTTGGTTAGTGCCAAGTACTAAAATCAGCTTGAGATAGGCGCTTCACTGGAATGAATTAAGTACGGGACATGTTACTCCATATGTCCTAGGCCCTTCTCACCTGTCCCCCTTTCGCCCCTCCCCTCTCTCTCCCTCTTGGGACTTCTTCTTTAGTTCGTGGAATAAAAAAAATTGCCCCGCCCTGTATGCCAAGCCAAATATTATTAAAAAAACACGATTAAAAATTATTTCATTTCAAGCTTTCATTAAGGCTTTACCAGTTCAATGCCTATAAGATCTGGATCGTTTACCTATTGCGTAGGTACTTGAATTCTTATAGTTTCCAAACGGAATTGACTATATTTTTAAATGTCTTATTTATTAAAACGATTTATATTTAATACTAGTCGCCCGCTACTTCGTCCGCGTTCAGAAGAAATTCGGCTCTCTACCGACTCTACCGACTCTATCGACTCTATCGTCTCTACCGACTCTACCGACTCTACCGACTCTACCGACTCTATCGACTCCACCAACTCTACCGACTCTACCAACTCCCCCCCCTCCCAACTCTCTCCCCAAAACTTCCCCCCTTTGAATGAACTACCCAAATATCAATTTTCATCACTATAACTTCAAAAACAAAGAACTTTCCATACAACATTCCACACCCCTTTCCCTCCCTCCTTCCTCTCTCCTTAAATGGTCCCTGTCAGTTTTTTTTTTAAATAACATTTTTTATTTTAAATGAACTATCCAAATCCAAATTTTCGTGACTAAAAGTCCAACTAAGGACTTTCATACAAACTTCCCTCAACTCCCCCCCCCCCCCCCCCTCTTAGGGGTCGAATTTCGAAAAATCATTTTTAGTACACCCCTCCGCGTCGAGACGAATACACCCTCCAAATTTCAAGTCTGTACGATCAGCGGTTTGGGCTGTGCGTTGTCTGTCAGTCAGTCAGTCATTGAATTAGTCAGGACAGAGCCTTTATATTAGAAGATAGATAGATAGATTGATGATGGATACACGACTAAGAGATATTTAGTTTTATAGAAAAAATTACAATAATTACAATAAAAGACTACTATTAAAGTGAATATTAAATTTTAGACCTAGTTATACATGTTTTGATTTTTGAAATATTTAATTTGAATACTGCACTGCTTTGACCAGTTGCTGGTCAGGAATTTACGAAGTCAGCCAGCCCAGCCTTTTGATTGCAATCCTTTTCCATTCTCATTAGATGATCCGCCTAAAGTTTTAGAACCTTAGTCTCTTCGATGATGTTAGGATCCGCATCCGTTGAAAACAAAATGTTAAACCTTAAATGATCCACAACTTTAAAATTGTGGATTATTGCGGAACCTAATCAATTACGATAATCAATCGTTTTCATAAATTAAGCAGTAATGAGTGTCGATAGAAAAGCGGAGTGTGTAAGGTTTTAAATTCAGTATCTGGCCTCGAAAATGTATTAGCCTTTTCGTGTTCCGTGATTTATTTGTTCTATATTTATTTGTGAGAAGACGATGAAATCAGCGGAGATCGAAACCCATTCGTTACGGGGTAAAGTTTTATTTTTCAAGCTAAACTATCGAACTAAAATACACTTTGAAGTGACAAGCGTTGGGATCAGTTTGTTTCGTAATTGGTTTAATTTATAAAAAGCATATTTTTTTCGGGTGCGAGGAGTTTTTATTTTGCGCAATAAATATAGTTTATTGTTTATTATACAACTTGTTGTTTTTAGTTTCTTCAATCTTTAGCAAGCATTTCACTTCTTTTCGCGAGATTATATCACAAAAACAAAATTTTATCAATACGAAACGTGTGTAATTTTACGAGTAACTCCGTAGCGGCTACATTGATTTAGATGATATTTTGATAAGTACTTACCGTCGTAGACTCGTCGCGGCGAAAATTTCGCAAGCGTCGTAGAATTCTTGCATAACAGCAGTAACTACTTTAACGGAAATTCAAGCCACTTCGCCTTTTCTCGCTATATTAAACAAGCTAATATTCACCCAATATTAATCTTTAATACCAGCTACATCCCAGACATAATACGATGCCTCCATCAGAGACATACCGAAAACCTCCCTTACGAGTGCATAAACAATCTTAATATCCAACTCCATACATAAGCTTTCCCATTCTTACCTCGTAAAAAAGGGATATTTTCTTACTAAACCGTTCCATAAACACAACTTACACACCAATAAGTTTGCTGTTTACTTCAGCCTTGTTTTCTTGGTGACAAAGATGGGATTTGTCTGATTTGGAGTTGGCAGTGTTTGCTGTGTTCATATACGACGTAATGTCCCCTAATTCTGCTATAAAAGTATGGCACACTTTAGTTTATTGCAATCAAAAGTTAATAACTTTCTGGATGGTTCATGCATGCTTCGTTGGCATATTTTTATTTTAATCCCTCCATAACTTTTGGGTTCGTCGGAAGTAAAATATATGGTCCAATACTTGGTAACGACAACATGGGGTAAGATGACATAACGTAAGGGAGAGATGGTGATTTACTATGGCTTATTCATTTAACTTCGTTTGCAAGCCAATTAGCTCAGCGGTAGCGTGTCTGCCTTCAGAGCTGTAGGGCGTGGGTTCGATCCCCACCAAGGGCAAACATTTATGTGACGAACATAAAAGTTTGTTCTGTGTCTGGGTGTAGTATGTATTTATTATAAGTATGTATTAACAACAAAAAAAAAAGTATATAAGTATTCTATTAGCTATCTAGTTACCATATTACAAGCTTTGCTTAGTTTGGGGCTAGATGGCGCTGTGTGAAAAAATGTCCTGCGATATTTATTTATTTAATTCGGAAACGATTCAATAAGGAGCGCGAAATGGAATATAGAAGCGTTATTTGGACGTGTAGTCTGCTAATTATACCATTACAACATACTTTAAAGAAATCGTCTGGTTTTTTTTGGTTAAGATGATGGATAATAAATTATTTTGATTCACTTAAAAGAAAACAAAGCAATAATTGCTTAAACATATTTTGTAATGTAATGTTTTATCTAACGACGTGACTGAATATTAATTAAGGATTTTTTTGACCAAGCGAAGTGGTGGTCTTTTTCAGGTTGACTGCAACTGGCAATGGAAATAATATGGCGGGAAACGGAAAAAACATGTCGTTACAATCTATTATTTTCTTAAACTTGTGTTTTTTCGCGAATTAAGGATAAAAAATGGTGGTGTTTTATTCATTGAGTGTTGATTACATGCACGAGTGTGGGCAAGTGATATAATGTGGTGAAATGTGTCTTTTCGTGTTGTTTTCAAAACTCCGTAGAAGCTGATAGTAAAGTCGCCACAACTTTACTAGGGCATGACTTGGACTCGACTCTGACTGGTTTCGTGTGACTGACTGTGATTTAATGACATTATTTTAATATTTGACTTGATTTTAATAAAAGATACTTGAAAAATTCATAAACTTGACACTGGCAGAATGCACAATATGCAATGCCAATAACTTAGAAAAAAAATGACACCTTTTTTATTTATTTTGACGCCAAAACTTCAAGCACTTCAGAAATAAAGAACTATAACAAAAAAAAGTCTTAATGTTCCTAAAAACAATCAATCTATTTAGGTTTACTTAAAGCACTGTAGTTTTGGTAATGGACAACCTTAAATATTAAACAAACTGGAACTAGACTCCGTAAGCTCTAACGCTCTCGGAACTCGTGAAAACTAAATTTTAATAGTTCACCAAGTATTTTGTTCGACTATGTTACGTTCCAAATATTACGTCGGAAAGTTTTCCTTTTCAACCCTTTCGAAGTCAAAGTCAAAATCGTTTATTGCACATTATGCTTATTATGTAACTAACATTAATAACCTAATGACCCAAATTAAGATAATGGTAATGTAGTGTGGAGCGGTTCGATATGTTTTTTGCTTGATTGCTCTATAAAGTTTTGTCGTTTACCTTGAATACATCTAATTTTAGGTAGATGTTTTAGTAATTTATGTTTTTTTAAATGCAATCGAATGACGAGACAAGCGAGACGTTTGCCTCGTGGTAAGCGTAACGCCTGCTCAAAACAGTAGCAGTTCTAGAATTATGAACTTGCGAATACAATCCTGCGAAATTAAAATAAGGTTATTAAAATCAGCTTCAGAATTAAATAACTCTCGTTAAGAGAGACCGACTAGCGTTTGCAGTTTTTTTTCTTACCTCGTACGAAAAAAAATCATTATCCAGTGCCTTTCTTATCCACAGATATACACACAGACAAACATTTTAAAATAGACATACAATATTACATGACACACATGACATATTTAATTTCAATGTTGTTATGTAATTTTTTATATTTAATTTAATGTAATGTTCTTTTGTTATAGTGTAATTTTAATTTGATAATTTAATTTAATGTAAATGTAAGTAATAATTTAATTGATATGGACTTTTTAATGTCTGAAATAAATATATTATTATTATTTATTATTATTTTACAGCAGCATAGGTTTTGTAATTGGGTCCCATCGGACATACTTCGGGTACGAAACCCTAAATATAAAATGAAACCCCGTAAAACAATCTCGAATCAACAACTGAAATCGAAAGCCGCAAATTCAATAGCAATAAATACATCGTCGGAGTCAAGAAAGAATTCGCCGCCAGAAAATATTACTTTAACAATGTGTCACAAGTTTGAATTTACGGTGTACGCTCGCAAGAACATACAATAACTTTACTATTGCTTAACTGAAAACATGGTCTTAGTCTGTAAAGGTTTAAGTGCACTTGGTTTGATATATTTATTGTTTAACTGCTAGCTAATGCATATTGTGGAAATCGTCATCGCTCCTTATGCATGTGGACGTCGTCATCGCCCCTTTTTAGCCCCCTTTGAAAGGTTATCGATAAAATATGCTTTTTCAGTGCTCGCTTAAATTTAACTTGGATAACTTCTTTGTACCAAGTTATAGATAAAACCCTTGTTAAACCCTCTAAGCTCTTACCCCTAAGAAATCATTTTTTTTAAACCCATCCCCATGTGTTTTAAAAACGATTTATTGGTGCCCTGCTTGCCCATATTTTAATACCTAAGTTTCTTTACATTGACTGATAGATGGCGCACTTGTGCTTAAACGTCGTCAACTTAAGGGACGAATTAAAAATACTTTTTGTAGTGGTAGGACTCTACTGCAGAGTCCGCCTGGGAAAGTACCACACCTTTGCCAGTTATTCAATCGCCAAGCAGTAGTGTGCAAGATTCCTGTGTTCCGGTTTGAAGGGCAATGTTACCAGAGAAATTACTGGGTTGTTTAATTTTTGTTATTTTACAATGTAAATCTATTTTAAATTTTTTATTTCAATAAATCTATTTATTTACTTACTATAAAGAACTTAATACATCGTTATAAATCAAAAAGTCAATGTCAGAAATAAAAAATACAATAATAATAATGTCACATATTAAAGCCTTAAACTAAATAAATAACCCACCAGTAATCGTACCAGGTGCAAAGGTGCCCATAACGCTGGCCGCGTTGCCGCGTTGGATAGCAATGGCTAACCTTTGCACCAGGTACGAGCCGGAGCGGGAGTCGCCAGTCTCAATGTAAATTAGTTAAAGTACATTAATTCTTTTCACTGACTGATAAATATAACAACTTGGATTATGCCCCTTAAAGGGGGCTTTAGGGGGTCGAATAGCGTCTGAGTCGTTGGTAAGGCATTAACTTATTAAAAAAAAGTTTAATGTATGGTTTATTATAAAGTATAAAGGCACGGATTACATAAAATATAACTAAACGTTATCACATCTCTCTGCCGCAATACATTCCAACCCTTATGAAGCATCCGACATTTGGAAGGCGGCCAAATTCTCCTTTATACGTTCATTTCACTTGATTACTTCGTTGCTCCTCCTAAATAGATATGATTTTAATGGTTTAATTGATGTTTTCCGACGAAATTCGAAGTGGAAATGTGTTCTCCGAAGCGTTTTCGAAAATTTTATAAAATTATAGTGATCTTTAATGTTACGATCCACGTATTATGATGTAGGAACACAGGTTAGAATCAAGTTAGATAAGATAGTTAAGTCAGTCGCTGGCCGCCCCTCTTGTGAATAGGTTGTCTGGCCAATAAACCATCGTAATTAACTATTCACTATTTCATTTATCATATCGCTTACTAGGCAGTCAGATCAGAGACACGTACGAAGGACGTACAATGACTTTAGTGGTTTTTGAAATGTATTGTTCTATTTAACTTTCTATAGCAACTAAGCAACAGCTGAATCACTTTTATTACTTGGCTATATGCTCACGCTTACATTTCGAGTGAAAAGATTACAGTCTTTGCATCTAGCAATCCGGTCAGTCTTCGGATGGGTGACCGTGAGTGGCAATTTATTTCTGAGCGCTACCGTGGGTACACGTTAAATTGTTGGTCCCGGTTGTTTGTTCTAGTTTCTATGACAACAACCGTCAGCCATGTCAGAGGCCTTCGGGCGGCACATTAACTCTGACACTAGGGCTGGCCACTCAGCCTATACGAACTTGCTTATCTAGCAATAAATACTTTTATCTCTCCGAATGTTGGTACTCGCGTACAGCCGTCGTAAAGGCTTAGGACTTTCCATGCGCATACATATGGCCTAGTCTTTCTTTTCGAATTTAAATTACGAAATGCGATAATTATGCCCTGTTTTTTAAATCGATGCCTAAAAGGAACAAGTCTGCTGAGATGCCTACCGGCCGATTTTGATAATATATGGAAACATCGTTCTGTACTGAATTCTAAATAAGTATGTCGTTTTTGCTATTGCAATTGGGTGACGAGCGAATCAGTTTTTTGCCTGATAGTAAGCATCACGCCACTCCAAAACAGTAGCAGTCCCAGAACCAACTTTAGATTTGTTTAGATTTTTGAATTTTTATGTATGACAAAAATCGGCCAATTACGAGACAGAACTACTAGTATTGTGTTTGTATTAAACGAGAAAGATTTTTGTATGTTTCATCCTAAAGTGTTTCTGTTACACGCACGTTTAACATAAAACAAAAGAAACAAATTGAAATAAGAATTTATTTGGTAAGTTCAGAATCTTCGTGAATTTAGCTAAAACAGCACGTCAACAAATCAAAGTGCATCGTTTAACCCATGTTTCAGTCGCCTGAGTCCGCGGTCACCGCCGGCCAGTGGTCAGACAGTCACTGACTCGACGTGATGACAGTATGGGTTGCGCCAATCACATCACACTAAATTATAATAAGTATGACCCATACTTTTCTTTCAACTTCGACAAAGAGGTCGCCCGAAGAATCCAACTCGGATGGGCAACGTTCGGGAAATTGCGTAATATCTTCTCGTCCAAAATCCCGCAGTGTCTGAAGACAAGTGTATACGACCAGTGTGTGTTGCCAGTGATGACATATGGAACTGAAACGTGGTCTTTAACTGCTGGCCTGTTGGTGAAACTTAGAGTCACGCAACGGGCAATGGAGAGAGCTATGCTCGGAGTTACTTTGCGCGATAGAATCCGAAACGAGGATATTCGCCAAAGAACCAAAGTTACCGACATAGCTCGCAAGGTTTCAAGTTGAAGTGGCAATGGGCAGGCCACATCGCTCGAAGAACTGACAACCGATGGGGAAGAAAGGTTCTTGAGTGGCGACAGCGAACCGGAAGACGCAGCGTAGGAAGGCCTCCCACTAAGTGGACCGACGACATTGTAAAAGTCGCGGGCAACCGGTGGATGCAAATGGCAGGTTGTCGTACAGTGTGGCAGTCTAAGGGGGAGGCCTTCATTCAGCAGTGGACGTCTCTGGGCTGATGATGATGATGATGATATGATACTTTCCTTTTAGTTGTAGTGGTAGGACTCTATTGCAAAGTCCGCCTGGGGAAGTACCACGCCTTTGCCAGTTATTCATTCGCCAAGCATAAGTGTGCAAGGATTACTTACTATGTTTCGGTTTGAATGTAATCAGAGAAATAACTGGGCATGAAGAGTTTTGAGATTAATATCTCAGGGTGACGAGTGCATTGCAGTGCGTCGAAGGAGTTTGTTCGCACTTTACAATTGAGGCACTGCTATAGTAACTGTTATCGGCAGGCAAGATGCGTCTCGCTCGCAGGTCACTCCATTGCTTAAAACTGTATCCAGATGCCTATAGTGTCTTTTTTTTATTGTTGATGAAACAAAACATATACCAGGCATACCGCCTAGTACATCTATCCCTACCCTACCAAGGTGTACCAAGCTTGTACTTCCTCCGACACAGGTCGGTTACGTTATTGGACCGAACATCATAATTATCACAAAATGATACAGCAGATGTTTTATAGTAGTTTTTCCTTCTTTTGCTTATTATTTTTTCTCCCAAAAAGTACTTTGGCTTTTATAAAAATCTGCTTCTTGTATGACACGTCCAGTTAATACACATTCAAGTTCTTGCGATGAATATAGAATGCTTCGGAATGTGCTTGTCAATTTTGCCCTTACTTGTACTCTACGATGTGAAACTGTCCATTGAGCACTGACTCTCGACTTGCGAATTCAACTCAGATGGAGAAAATGGCTTTATTCAATACGAGGCAGCTGATTTATTCTGATTGGATCTTTGTTGTCCACTTTGTTCGTGTCCAAATTGCTTGATTGATTGCATTACTGGCTGCGTTTTGCTTTGTCACTTTTCTTGCGAACATAGTTTTGTTTAAATCTATTTTCTGAGATTGAAATTTTATTTCGTTAGCATTATTGGATGTAAAATGTAAAAAGACCTACTGTGATTGATTGTTTTTTATTTGTTATTCTTTCGTGTGGATACAACTTAAACAGTTAAACTGATCAGTAATAATTAAAAAGTTGATGACAACACAAATTGGGTTTTAACCAAAGGTTTATTTTGTCAGTTTTAATGAATATTCAATTAATGAATTCAATTAATATATTTTGATGATAAATTGTTTTAATAGGCCATTGGCCCCAAAAAAAACATTGAATTAATATATACAGAAATTAGTAATTTTACTGTTCTAGTAATTGTATTATCACTAGACTAGACGTGGTATGTAGGGTCTACAATTTCATATCTGGTCTAACAAGCTGTGATCCTTGACACAACATGCGTTTTCAGGAGGTTCCTCACTTTACAGCCCCAACCACTGGAAGCTAGAGCCCTGCCCCGCTACCGGAGGCACTCTAGGCTTAGGTTTTAATACTATTAAAATATACATTATATTGTAAAAGCCTAATCTTTAGAATTTACAGTAATCTAAGTATTGTAATTACTTTAAACAAATTGCAATTTAATTCAATGGCAGATTGGTAACTAATTATGGATGCAAAACTAAATGGGCTGCATCCAAAACTAATTGCATTTACATGCATAAATTGTCTATCGACATGATAATTAATTCTATGCTAAACAGCTAATTCGCACTAGAGATAGAGTTCGTGTGTTCTTTTATCACAAATATTGACATGCTTATAGACATTAGTATCAAGCTTTTTTTTAATTTATCTAAATTAGGTAGATTCACCTGGACCTGAGTATGTATTTTTGGTAGTGGTAGGACTCTACTGCTGAGTCCGCCTGGGGAAGTACCACACCTTTGCTAGTTATTCAACCGCCAAGCAGTAGTGTGCAAGCATTACTATGTTCCGGTTTGAAGGGCAATGTTACCAGAGACATTACTGGGTATGAAGAGGTTTAACATCTAATATATCAGGGTCACCTTGATATATTAGGTCTTTACCTACGAAATTGCCGTTTTGTATGGAATAAGTGAAAGTCCTTTTTTTTTAACTTTTTTATTTCTGTTATTCAAAGTAATCACTCATGCAATCGACGCATCTTTGCCAACGAATTGGCAGTTTATTGATGCCCTTCTTGTAAAAATTTGCTGGACGAGGAGGCTACAAACTCTTCAAAGGCATTTTGTACTGCCTCTCGGGAATTAAATTTTTTACCCACTAAAAAGTTGTCTAAATTTTGGAAAAAGTAATAGTCGGTAGATGCAAGGTCTGGTGAGTGACGGTGAGTGTGGCGGATGAGGGAAAGCTTCCAACCCCAGCTCTTGCAGCTTGTAGACTGTCTGTAGCTGCAGCGCGAGGCAGGTCTAGACGCGTACGTTGCGCTGGCGATCGTTAAGTTCGTGGGGCGTCCCATCTATCAAGTTTTTTTACCTTGCCTATTTGTCGCAAATGGATCAAAATTGTTTTGATGCTAACATCAAAAGCTGCTGCTAGCTCAGCTGTAGATTGAGTTTCGTCAGCTTACACAATCGCCTTTAATTCATCATTGTTGACCAAAGTCTCCGGACGACCACGAGAACCGGGAAAACCAATACCGGGTTGTGCGTTCATTTGGACAGTTCTCTCCGTAAACGTTTTTGATGTTACGTGCCGTTTATGTCGCGTTGGTGCCACGACGGAACTCATATTCCATAATTACACGAATTTTTAAAGTATCCATTATGACGAAAAATTTTCGAATGTAATGTAAATACAACGCTAATCAATAAACAAAAGACTGAGTTTGTAAAAATAATGTCATGTTTTTAAGACAAAATTAATTTGATATCAGAATACAAAGCCATTCCAAACTTTTTTTTCTATTTGAAATGACCAGTACTGAAGAACGGCAATTTCATAGGTAAAGACCTATTATTAGACGCAGCGCAGAGCGGCGCAGGATTGTGTTCGCAAGTTCACAATTCTAGCACTGCTACTGTTAGTGGCAGGCGTGACGCTTACCATCAGGTGAAAGTCTTGCTTGTCTCGTCACTTGAATGTATAAAAAAATAAATGAAACAAAAACCTAAAACTGCATCCAGAACCACCGGAAGACGGGCAGCTGCGTCGTCTCGGTTAACGGTGATGAGCATTCTGCGATCACCAAGCCGCCTGCCAGGCGTGAGAATTACAATACAATACATTAACCTTTATTGCACACGAGAAACAGAACAACTTACAACTAATCAGGGAACTACCCCGGAACCCCGGGGGGATTATGGCAGCCTCTTCCTTTTAAGGGGAGGCCTTCATGGCCGCATCGACGATGCACCACCTAGCTGCAAAAACGCAGTGTGGATCCCGATTGTAATGTATCTTTTGTTTCATCTGTGTACTGGTCAAAAATAAAACAACCAAGAAACCGTTCCAATCGAATCTTTTACAAATCAGGAGCGAGCGAAACCGATACACTCCGGGTTCCGTACAAATTGCTTCACCGGGAGAATAGATCGGGAATATTCTGTTTTCTTTACAAATGGTTCTCTGTTCTTTTTACCATTCGTTTGCCTCGTCGATGTTCGACGTAGTTTTTTAATGGTTTGATACGTTTTAACCTTGTTGATATAACATTAGGTAGGTATTTGTAATAAAAGAATCTAATGTTAAGGAGTTGGTTAGCTTATAATATAAACAGCATTTTTAGTACTTATCGTATTTATGTTCTAATTTTGTATGTATTTATGTTATTTTGGTTGTTTTATTGTATTTGGTTGTAATTTTATATGAGCCTCCCTCCAGGATAGGACTTATAATGGCCAGTCTGGAAGTCCCTTAATCGGGTCCGTGCTGGGGTTGGCCGTTGTAGAGAAAACCTGGTCAGATAGGGCTTCTCAAATCAGGAGGAGTGTGACTGTGGTGCTGCCGTCCAGACGATGGCACATCTTTTGGTTTTTTTTTTTGTTGATCGTTCTTTACTTCCTCCGACACAGATCGGAGACATTATTAGACCAAACATGTTGCTTACGTTGTTTAATGTTGTTTTGAACTGATCGGCAAACATATCTCAATTTTTTTTTTAATATGTACTCTAATCAATCAAAAGTATACAGTAAATAATCATTTTTTTTTTTCTACTCAGTGTTTTTTTTTCTTTCTTTGATGATTTCAAATGATGTTGATGATGTATTTTGGTTAGCATAATCATATCTAGGTAGTAGTTTGCACGAAACTAAGACCTCGCGACTTCTATACCTTTCAATTTAGCTCATTCCAATTTGATATCGAGGTAGTTTCTACATTAGAATAATACATTGACTACTTTTAATTCAGGAATCGCGGGTAAAACCGCAATGTACTGCTAGTTTTATACTGAAAGACCAAAGCTAAGCTTTTAGTAGGTACTTCAAAGATTTTATATTCATAAGTGTTGAATAAAAACCACAGCTTACATTTTAATTATGAACTGAAAGGAATAATTTCATAATTTACAGGGCGGGATACTTGTTGTAAATGTAAAGAGTTTGTTAACTCTTGCTTCATAGTTCTCAGAAATGAAATCATTTCAAGTAAGTTTGTTTCTCAATTAACGTCTTTGGATTTGCGATCTTGTGCTTAATTATAAACAGTGTAAGGCTTAGAGTTTTTTTTCATTATCTATGGCTTCCAGGATTTACTAAGAGATTTTACTACGATGCGAAGAAAGTTTTTTATAAACTTGTTAATTCTTCAATAATCAATAATCAATAATCAATTTATTGGCAACATCTGTTACAGGTCAAATAATTAAGTAATGAAGCACCGCGCTCCAACCCTAGTGTGCGTGCTCCGCTCACAGCGCCCCGCCACCGAGTCTACGCACACCAGCGCGCGCCCCACCGCCGCGCGCCTTTATAAGCCGGCCGCCCGGCATTCAACGCCAGTCTGCTGCTCGCAGCCCTCGCACCCGCAACGGGAAGTGGTCTGTGACAGTAGGCGCCCCCAGTCACGTGGTGGTTTAGATACATTTCGGACGCATCGAGCAATTCGAACATCCGCATCGCTTTCTGCACCACCCGCGACACAGTGTAAGATTAATAAAATCAGTAAGACAACTTGCATTGTGCTGGAATAAAATAACTTGTGTTTTGTAACGAAGAGTTTCCTTTTAATCTCCTGGAAAGAGTGTTACAAACTGGCGCTCAACGTAAAGGCCAAGAAAAGGCCAGCCCTATTCTCAGACAAATGCCGAGAAGGAAAATGAAAGAAGATCCCGAAAACATGAATCTGTCAACTGAACAATTTGAGAAACTCTTGTCGGTGATCGGCTCGCAGCGACGACGTTCATTCGCTGCTTGTACAATAGTCTACACTGGAACCAGGGATACGGAAGCCGTGGAGGCCTTCCTCGCTGGAGCAACGGTATACAAGACAATCGAGCAAATCAACGACGAAGATGCCATAAAGAGCGTCCCGTTGATTCTGAAGGATGAGGCAGCTATTTGGTGGAACGGCATCAAGCAAGAAGTCACCACCTGGACACAATTTCAAAATAGGCTTCGTCTAGCATTCGCCCCGAAGAGACCGGCTTACCAGATTTATCAAGATATTATTGGTATCAAGCAAGGTGAAGGCGAGGTGACGGAGACTTTTGTAACCAAGAAGCGAGCTCTGTTCGCGCAGCTGCCAGAACACCTCTCAGAAACTCAGCAGCTGGACATGGTGTACGGGCAGATCAATTATAAGATCCGCGCCAAATTAGCACGTGAGACAGTAAAATCTTTCGATGAACTGCTGAAAGCAGCTAGAGGCGTGGAAAGATTGCTGGCTGAAAGGCAAGCACAGCCTATGACGCAGCCTACTACGAGTAAGAGTAAGGAGGCTCCGCCCAGGAAAACGAAATGTGGTTACTGCCGGTTTCCCGGTCACATGACTGAGAACTGCAGAAAGAAAGCCAGAGATGAAGGGGCAGCATCCGGTAGTGGAGGCACGATAACGACTACAGCCAAATCAACGGTCTCCACCCTAGGAACACAAGCTCCATCACCCTCCCAGGCCAAGTTTTCCTGTTACGGGTGTGGCACGCCAGGATTGGTCAGATCAAAATGTCCCACTTGTAACAATAAGAAACCGACGCCGAACGCTGAGAGGGAGATCAGTTTCTGTTCCATTGATGTCAAAATGGACTCTCGACCAAGGCCAATAATTGGGATCGGTGTGGAGAAGATTGCGGGAACGGCTTACATAGATTCCTGTGCCAAGACCAGCGTAGCATCTTACGGCCTTTACCAGTGTCTGAAAAGACTTAATTATCACTTTGGCGAACGACAACTGACAGTGACACTGGCGGATGGTACGAAGACATACCGAGACGTACTGACGGTAAGAGCACCCATTAATCTCTGCAACCGCATTGTGCCTACCACTTTTATCGTGTTCCCAGAATCACGAGAATCTCGTACATTGTTGGGAATAGGTTTCATCCAAGATGCCGAAATGGTGTTGAACATGCCACAGATGACGTGGCACTTCGTTGGAGAACCCGACGTTGTCTATGAGCTGCAGAAGGAGGACGCTACAGAAACGTCACTGGCACAAGTGGAATTGTCGCCAGGTTCTAGCCCTCCTGTACGCAAGTGGCTGAGAGAAATGCAACTTCCAGATATAATTTCATCTCTCACCAGTACTCCATCAGACACGCATGAGGTTGCTGAAGCCCTCATATCTAATGGAACTACATTCGAACCAGATCTGCCGCAAGCGAGCTCATGTGCTGCGGTAGACCTCAGTGTGGGGGAAAAAAGCCCAGAATCAGCACTACCAGAGAGAAGTCAATTCAATTTCAAAATATCTTTATTATTCATAAATACTAATACAAAAGTACGATTGCCAGTGTACAAAAACTATCTCCTGGCAGTACAATAATAATGCAATTATATTAATGTTTTTTTTAAGCACACAGGCTTGTTTAAAAAAACTTATAATATGGGATTGTTCATGCCATACATACTACTACTGTATAACATGAACGTAACTAAAGAACATGATTGAGTTACCACTAACTTAAAGAACTAAAATCATAATGTTTATAGGCAGGTATGTAAGCTTTAGTATGAGCATTACATTTTTAAATTAAGTTTTATTTTGTTGATGTATAATCCTTAAAAAGTAGGTAGTATGATATTTTTCGAGTAAAATAACGTCGCGCGCGAACACTCGACTGTCCGCAGCTAGCAACAAGAACTCGTGAACTGGTCACGCACACGAGCGCGCGCAGCTGCCGCGCGTCGCGCTCGCCGCTATCGCCCTATACCGGCTGGTAATACGGGCGAGAGCGGCACGCACGCCGACGGCACACGGGCCGCGCACACTCACGTGAGCGGCTCGTATTCTTCGCGCTCGAGGAATTGGTGATGCGGTAGCTTATATCGATTGTATTTGTTGATAAATGTGAGATCGTTTTTTCTAGTTTTGCATAAGTTTTTTATTAAGGGGTTATTATTACTGGGATTTTTGTGTAAATAAAATTTTTCGGATAATTTATAAATATAAACATCAATTTTCGGTAATCCTATTTTGTTATGTAATTTGTGGAGGTTGGTGCGAAACGGGGTTTTGAAAGCATACTTCAAAGCTTTGTTTTGTATAACTTGTAGCTTCTTAATGTTTGTTTTACATGTACTGCTCCAAACTGGACAAGCATAGGTGATGCAGGGACGGACCAAAGTGCGGTATATTCGTAGTTTGGTGTGGCTACTAAGGCACGATCTTCTGTTTAAGACTGGGTTAAGCGCGTTGATAGCCTTAGTGCCATTAACACAAAGTTTAGAAGTGTTTTGCGACCAGTTGAGCTTAGTGTCGAGAATTGTGCCTAGATATTTTACCGAACGGCTCCACGGTATGCTATAGTTACCGACTTTTAATGTACGTAAAGGTGGATTGCGTCTTCTTGTAAACATAATTGCCTCTGTCTTAGAAGCATTGATCTGTAACTTCCATTTACTAAAGTAAGACATAAGTAGCTCGATAGATAGTTGTAGTCGACCGATTACTAGATCAATATCAGAAGAAGAGGTAAAAGACGCCGTATCATCGGCAAAGCAAGCTAAATTAGTTCGTGGCTGGACTGGTATGTCATTTAGATAATCCAGAAACAGGATCGGGCCCAGGATTGATCCCTGCGGAACTCCCGCTGGGACAGGTTTAAGAGTAGATGCATGTCTATTTATGTGGACACTGAAACTACGGCCAGTAAGATAAGATCTAATCAATTTGACCAACGGAATAGGTAGCCCGAGTAAAATCAATTTATGCAAAAGTGCTTTGTGCCAAACCGTATCAAAAGCTTTTTCTATATCTAAAAGAAACATTCCTGTAGATTGCTTTAGATTAAGAGTATAAGACACAATTTCAGCAACTCTAGTTAGTTGCTGGACTGTAGAGTGATTTTGCCGGAAGCCAAATTGTTCGTTAATCAGAACTTTATCGGAAGCTTGCATTAAGCGCCTATAAATGATTTTTTCGAAGAGCTTGCCAAGACAAGGAAGAAGGCTAATTGGGCGGTAGGAGGAGGGGTCTGATGGGTCTTTCCCAGGCTTAGGGATTGCTATTACTTTAGCCACTTTCCACGGGGATGGGAAGTAAGTCAGACATACACAGGAGTTAAAAATGTTTGTTAGTAAGACAATACACTTGTGAGGGAGGTTTTTAATCAAAATGTTGGAGATATCGTCTGGTCCGGGGGCTTTCCGTGGTTTTAAAGTTGATATACACTTTTTAACCTCGAACGGGCGGACCAGCGTTATACGGTCGGTAGTTACTTTGATCATCTAGGATAGATACAGAGCGCTCAATAGCCGGGATCTCGTCGCTGTTCCAGTCATGGGTTAAAAGCATATTCTTTAGAAAAGTATTAGCTAAAATGTTGCATTGATCTTGCTGGGTGCAGGTTAGGGTGCCATCTTCGGACTTGAGAGGTGGAATAGTGGTTGAAGTGGCCCGTAAGCTTTTTACCACCCGCCAAAGGTCGTTGCTAGGATTATCAATCTTATTCAATTTGCTATTCCACACTTTGTCATTATAAAGTTCTATAGCATGATCGATCTGTAACCTCAAAATTGAAACTTTATTATTTAGTATTTTACGGAAGAAAGTGTTTGATTCCTTGGCAGCAAATCTACGCAAGCGATTTTTAATATTTATCATTCTCCTAATACGACGAGGCAGAGAAGAGGAATTCCAAGGTTTTAAATTTGATATTGGCACACAAGTATCTCTGGCCTCTAGTAGTAAGCACTGGAAATCGGTAATAGCTGAGTCGATTTCTTTTGTAGTTTCATAGCTTTTAGAGGATAAGGTAATATTTTGATTAAGGAAATTACGAAAACTGGACCAGTCTGCTTTAGCATAATTGAATTTCTGGATTAGATTACGATTCGGCCTAATGTTGAATTGAACAGATACGGGAAAATGATTGGAGGATAAAGCCGGGATGGTTGCTATATCGCAAGGAAAGTAAAAATTTTTACTCAATAATAAATCTGGTATGGAAGGGTTAAAGTCAGCGCAATAATGAACTAGAGTGGGGTCCTGAGGAGCATGGATAATGTATTCACTAATGAGCATGTGCTCGTATAGCTTATTGCCACGTGTATTACTAGAACCCGGTGACCACAAAGGATGTTTGCAATTTAGGTCGCCCATGGCTAGTAGCTTGGAGCCTGCAGACAAAATTGTATCTAAATCACTAGTTATAAGAGGAAGGTTAGGAGACTGATATAGTGAAAAAATTGTTACATTATCATTTGCTAAGCTCAAAGAAATACCAATGGCTTCGAGATTATGCGTATCAGGCAGCTGGATTAAATTATGTACCAGGTCAGAACGAACTATTAGAGCCACTCCCTGACCAAAACCATTTCTATGCTTGTCCTGTCGGTAACAAACGAAACCAGGGATGTCAAGAGTGAGTCGACTTGATAACCTGGTCTCACAAAGTGCTATTATATCAACGTTTAATCTACTTACCGCGAGTTCTGCGAGTTCTTGTTGCTTTTTGTGGACGCCATCGGCGTTCCAGTAAAGAATGCGTAACTCATGACAACTAGACATAGTGCTCGAGGTGCGTTAATACAAGAATTACTTTCTCTATGAAAGTATTACACTTAGTAAATTCTAGCTTCATCGATTGGATGGTCGAAAGGATTTCGAGCATTTCCACCGTTTCAAGGTCTTGAGGGATTTTTGACCAGAGAGAAGTGCTTGTGATAAAATACCATATCGTATGGAACCGATAGATGCACATTCACCTCCATCAAAACGAAATCGAACACTATTCGATGGGCATTCACCGAGCTTTGTTGATTTTATATATCGGGATGCTCAAATGGCTACTCACGCAAGCGAGGTTGAATTATCACCTCATTCTCGAATGCTTTTTCCAAGCGATGATAGAAGCGACGACCGAAGTGATGACGTAGAAATCTGCTCGCTATCAGTGAAAGATGTGACGTCAGAAGTCTTGGATCCGTCGCAAAAGGCTCAACTGGTGGAAGTTTTGAAGCGAAACCGAGAGGCGTTTGGCGATAGTGACATTCCAACCAACCTCGCTGAACTTTGCATAGAGACGGGATCTCACAACCCAATCTCAGTGCCACCATATCGCTTGTCGCCACCTAAGCTGAGCTTGCTTAAAGAAGAAATTGCGAAGATGTTGAAAAACGAAATTATAGAGCCATGTGCGTCACCATGGTCTGCACCCGTCATTATGGTACCAAAGAAAGACGGTTCAGTACGAGTCTGTGTCGATTATCGCCGTCTGAACGCTATAACGGTACCTGATATCTATCCGATTCCTCGAATCGACGACCTACTCAACGCAGCTAAACCCACGCCGTACATGACAACCCTGGACTTGCGCGCAGGGTACTGGCAAGTGATGGTCAAGGATAGCGACCAGGATAAGACTGCGTTTATCACGCCGTTCGGAGTGTTCAAGTTCAAAAGAATGCCATTCGGACTCAGAAATGCGCCATCGACATTCCAGAGAATGATCGATAGGGTAAAAGTCAGCCTAGAAGACGTCAAAATGCTGGCTTACCTTGATGATTTGATTATATTCTCCGAGACATATGATAATCACCTGAAAGATCTGAACAAAGTTCTGAAGAAGTTGACCGAAAGTAATCTTCGGGTGAACTTCAGTAAATGCAGATTTGGTTGCTCAAAAATTAAGTATCTGGGTCACTTCATCACCCCAGACGGTTTGAAAGTTGACTCAAGCAAAGTAGCGGCTATACTTGAGTATCCAGCGCCGAAAAACCTGAAGCATTTGATGACGTTCCTTCAGACTTGCTCATGGTTTCGACGTTTTATACCGAACTTTTCAAAAATCGGTGAACCGCTTACTCGCTTAACAAAGAAGAAAACGGAATGGACATGGACAGATGAACAAGAGAAAGCATTTCAAGAATTGAAAACTCGTCTCACCACTGCTCCCATACTTCGTCAAGCTGATGAGACGAAGCCATATACGATTAAGACCGACGCTAGCAATTATGCACTTGGAGCTGTTCTAGTGCAGGGGGAGGGCGAGGATGAACGCCCTGTTGAATTTGCTAGCAGACTGCTCAATCCCGCCGAAAGGAATTACTCCACCACCGAGAGAGAAGCCCTTGCCGTAGTTTGGGCAGTAGCAAAGTTTAGAGGATATATAGAGGGTCTTCCGATCACGATTGTTACTGACCATCAAGCATTGAAATGGTTAATGTCAATACGGTCACCAACTGGACGACTCGCAAGATGGGCCTTGCAGATTCAAGCATATGACATCACCATTAAATATACTCCAGGAAGAACGAATGTGGTAGCGGATACACTTTCAAGACCCATTTGTGACGAACAATCAGCTAAAGATTGCGGGATATGCAGCATAGTCGTAGATATGCCACAACGATCCTCATCAGAAATCAGAGCTGAACAACTTAAAGACGAGCACATTACCAGCATCGTGACCGCCCTCGAGGACGCAGAACGAACTGAAAACGCCGTCTACTGGAGCAGCAAAGGATTTGTTTTAAACAATGGGTTACTGTATCGATACAGCCCTACTGAAGACTCGGAAGAAGCTCAACTTGTAGTTCCACAGCATGAATGGGCAAACGTTCTCGCTGTTTATCATGATGATCCCTTAGCAGGCCATTATGGAGCAGACAAAACTTATCAGCGCATCTCAAGACGTTACCACTGGAAAGGAATGAGAAAATACATCGAAGCGTATGTCAAGAATTGTGTTCCATGCCAGCGCTATAAGCCATCAAACATGAAACCCGCAGGCCTGCTCCAAACGACTCCAATCAATCAACGATTTGAGACCTTGGCCTTTGATTTATTCGGTCCCTTGCCAGCGACAACCCACGGTAAAACTTGGATTTTCATAATAGAAGACATAGCTACTGGTTGGGTTGAGCTTTTCCCCATGGATATTGCCAGCGCTGAGAACTGTTCAAAGATTCTAGTAGATGAGATCTGCCTACGATACGGAACTCCTAGACGACTAATAAGCGATAATGGAACACAGTTTGTGAGTGCTGTAATGCAACAACTCACCTTCTGTCTCGGCATCAAGCATCTTCATACTCCAGTATACCACCCTGCCGCAAATCCAGTGGAACGCAAGAATAGAGATATGAAGACTCAGTTAGCTATTCTCGTCGCTGATGACCATCGTACCTGGGATGACAAGCTTCCCAGCATACGGTTCGCTATGAACACTGCCAATAGCCTCGTTACAGGATACACCCCAGCGTATTTGACATTTGCACGAGAACTTCGAACCCCAGACGACAATACTCACGATCTACGGCAAATTGTACTGTCAGAGAATTTCGTACCTGAGATAACTCCGAAGCTTCTCCAACTCGCGAATACGTTGAGAAGAGCCCGAGAAGTGCGCGAAAATAAAGAGGAACACAGGAAACAACAGGGAGACAAAGCGCGTCGAGAAGACCCTGGTTACAAACCTGGCGATCTGGTCCTAGCTTCAACTCACCCTGTCAGCCAGGCAGCTCGAGGAATTAGCTCCAAATTCTGCCCTCGACGAGACGGCCCCTATCTAATCCATAATCGTCATGGTGTCCCTTCTTATACTCTTTCAGATCCCACTACACCCGAGAAGCCTCTTGGCGTGTACCACACTTCTGCCTTGACTCCTTACCAGGGCAACTCTGATCCGCTCCCCGCTCCAGTACGGCCACTGAAGAAACGTGGACGACCACCGAAACCGAAACTGGCTCCAGCCTCAGCACAGCCCGCTCGTGGACGTGGACGGCCTCGGAAGATCACCACCGAAAACCACCTTTCTGTCTGTCCGCTCGTCGGGACGCCGTCGCATCCAGAGGGGGAGAATGAAGCACCGCGCTCCAACCCTAGTGTGCGTGCTCCGCTCACAGCGCCCCGCCACCGAGTCTACGCACACCAGCGCGCGCCTCACCGCCGCGCGCCTTTATAAGCCGGCCGCCCGGCATTCAACGCCAGTCTGCTGCTCGCAGCCCTCGCACCCGCAACGGGAAGTGGTCTGTGACAGTAGGCGCCCCCAGTCACGTGGTGGTTTAGATACATTTCGGACGCATCGAGCAATTCGAACATCCGCATCGCTTTCTGCACCACCCGCGACACAGTGTAAGATTAATAAAATCAGTAAGACAACTTGCATTGTGCTGGAATAAAATAACTTGTGTTTTGTAACGAAGAGTTTCCTTTTAATCTCCTGGAAAGAGTGTTACAGTAATATATAATTTTAACACAAATCTATTAATTGGTATTGTACAGTATTGTATCAATTACAATGACAATATAATCTCTGCATGTTATTTTATTATAATAATAATAATAATAAATACATGTCAGGAGAAATTAATTAAAATAAATCAATTCATATGTCAAACTTAAGTATAGAGTCAATAAAAAAATAATTTTAATTAGTCACAAAAACTAAATAGTATCAATTATTATTACAATACACAAATCAAATAATAACTTTAAAAATACAAATTGAACTAAGAATGCTACAATAACTTATGTCAAATAATAGGTACTGTTTTCTATACAGTAATTACAGCATTACATTTATTTATTATTGTTTCAATAAATTCGTCATAGCTATAGAACGTCTGCTCGATAAGCCAGCGTTTAAGGCGTGCTTTAAAACTAAGAAGAGTGTGCGCGGAAGTGACGTGGCTCGGCAACTTGTTGTACACTGTCGGACCCAATAACATGCGTCGATTTGGCCGACCTTTCCAGTGTGCCTTTCCTCCGCGAGTCTGTCTGTGTGCGAGTCTTCTGTGCTGCTTCGTGTATTATGTAGATTTATTAATTTTATTGTAGAGTTTTTAAACTACTCTAATAATGTTTTTAAAATATGTTTTTAAGGCACTTTCTTTAGTTAGTTTTATTATATAATTTTAAGGCATGTTCTTTAATTAGTTTTACTTGTAACTAACTAACGTCAAAAAGATTTGGAAGTTGATTTTAACCTAATAGTCATTAATTTTCGTATCAATTTGAAATATTGGTGATAATAATGCAGTTGCGATGACAGTACAAAATTTTGCACCACCAAGCTGGGGGCCAATTCTCAAGAAATGAGATGCAATCTCATCTCGAAAAAATCTCTAGCTTCGAGATTTTTATTCTCAACTCTATCGTTCGGTGGCAGTCGAGATGCCAATGAGATGCGTGTCGCTGCTTTCAAGCTTCGATTTGTTGCCACTTTGACACATTAGACTAGGGTCCGCTTCTAGGCGAGCGAATACCCTACGTTCACAAAGAAACATTTTTTTTGCTCTAACCTATAGTTTTCTAAGAACTGAGAATCTATTGTAAGTAGGTATAACCAAAGGATAAAACCCTAGCGATCGGTAATTATTGTTTTATTACGCAGTTTTGTTGTTTGTTCGTATTTTCACTCGGGTGACCAATGACCTTTACCGTTTCTTTTTCCACAAACACTCTGAACTACTGAAGAACAATAGGTACATTATTTATTGATACATAAGTCCTTACATTTTTCCACATATAGACAGTATAATAATGAGTATTAACTTGTAAATTACACTGAACAGAACGTTATCTAATGAATCAAGGAATGGGACTTAATTATAAAATATCGATTTCACCGGTTTTCCGTAAACACAGTCGAAAGAAGCAGAACGCAATTTGACTGAGAAGTGTCCAGCTCTTCTCGAGTTTGATTGATAATGCCAACTGGTTTGTTTTTGTGAGATTTTCATGCAAGTTTGAAGTCTCGAAATCGACATAACCGTCCCCCAATAAACATGTCATAGTTGAGAATTGGAGAATTCACTTTTCTTCACACTTGCTCGTGAAGTGGATCTTATTACATAAGTTTCAGGCTCATACGTGTAATCCAAGATATTATACACGCACTGCTTGTTTCTTTACATTACAGCACTAGTGCTATATAGGTACAACCCGGTTAAGTTAAGCTTGTACCTGACTGCAAGTTATAATGTATATTTAAGAAGCATTCTTAATAAAATATAGCCATAGCCATAAATATAGTAATATAGGGTAATTAACAGTTTTTTTAATAATACCAACAAAGAGTTTAGTTTTGCGCGCCATTTTCCGCAAATATAATTTTGTTAACTTTTTGCTGTATTGATTATTATCAAAATAGTTTGATTTTTTCCTTGCAAGAGTGATGAAAATCGTCGTATGGAACGTATGGAACGCGTGTGCTACTGCTATTAGTAATTACACTCTCGGCTTCATTATCGCGCTCGCTTGTGACTCACGCGTATAATATCGCATCGAGTGTATTGAACAGCATAGCACACTACTTGTATCATAATGCTCAATTTAATTTGGACGCATTTGTTTCGTGTGTAATATGCCGACGCCTCCACTTGAGAAAGAAGAGAATAAAGATCTGCTACCAAGCACTTGAGATCTAAGTTCCCATTCTAAGTTAGGCGTGACCATCTTCCTCTGTTATTTAATTCAGGTGAGCTGTAAAACACCAAACATGACCAAAATAATTAATATTTTCGTAACGAGTTCTACAGTATACCTACACACAAAATCATTATATTCTTTTTGAACGTTATCCTCAATATAAGTAAGTTCCTGTAGATTGCTTTAGATTAAGAGTATAAGACACAATTTCAGCAACTCTAGTTAGTTGCTGGACTGTAGAGTGATTTTGCCGGAAGCCAAATTGTTCGTTAATCAGAACTTTATCGGAAGCTTGCATTAAGCGCCTATAAATGATTTTTTCGAAGAGCTTGCCAAGACAAGGAAGAAGGCTAATTGGGCGGTAGGAGGAGGGGTCTGATGGGTCTTTCCCAGGCTTAGGGATTGCTATTACTTTAGCCACTTTCCACGGGGATGGGAAGTAAGTCAGACATACACAGGAGTTAAAAATTTTTGTTAGTAAGACAATACACTTGTGAGGGAGGTTTTTAATCAAAATGTTGGAGATATCGTCTGGTCCGGGGGCTTTCCGTGGTTTTAAAGTTGATATACACTTTTTAACCTCGAACGGGTGGACCAGCGTTATACGGTCGGTAGTTACTTTGATCATCTAGGATAGATACAGAGCGCTCAATAGCCGGGATCTCGTCGCTGTTCCAGTCATGGGTTAAAAGCATATTCTTTAGAAAAGTATTAGCTAAAATGTTGCATTGATCTTGCTGGGTGCAGGTTAGGGTGCCATCTTCGGACTTGAGAGGTGGAATAGTGGTTGAAGTGGCCCGTAAGCTTTTTACCACCCGCCAAAGGTCGTTGCTAGGATTATCAATCTTATTCAATTTGCTATTCCACACTTTGTCATTATAAAGTTCTATAGCATGATCGATCTGTAACCTCAAAATTGAAACTTTATTATTTAGTATTTTACGGAAGAAAGTGTTTGATTCCTTGGCAGCAAATCTACGCAAGCGATTTTTAATATTTATCATTCTCCTAATACGACGAGGCAGAGAAGAGGAATTCCAAGGTTTTAAATTTGATATTGGCACACAAGTATCTCTGGCCTCTAGTAGTAAGCACTGGAAATCGGTAATAGCTGAGTCGATTTCTTTTGTAGTTTCATAGCTTTTAGAGGATAAGGTAATATTTTGATTAAGGAAATTACGAAAACTGGACCAGTCTGCTTTAGCATAATTGAATTTCTGGATTAGATTACGATTCGGCCTAATGTTGAATTGAACAGATACGGGAAAATGATTGGAGGATAAAGCCGGGATGGTTGCTATATCGCAAGGAAAGTAAAAATTTTTACTCAATAATAAATCTGGTATGGAAGGGTTAAAGTCAGCGCAATAATGAACTAGAGTGGGGTCCTGAGGAGCATGGATAATGTATTCACTAATGAGCATGTGCTCGTATAGCTTATTGCCACGTGTATTACTAGAACCCGGTGACCACAAAGGATGTTTGCAATTTAGGTCGCCCATGGCTAGTAGCTTGGAGCCTGCAGACAAAATTGTATCTAAATCACTAGTTATAAGAGGAAGGTTAGGAGACTGATATAGTGAAAAAATTGTTACATTATCATTTGCTAAGCTCAAAGAAATACCAATGGCTTCGAGATTATGCGTATCAGGCAGCTGGATTAAATTATGTACCAGGTCAGAACGAACTATTAGAGCCACTCCCTGACCAAAACCATTTCTATGCTTGTCCTGTCGGTAACAAACGAAACCAGGGATGTCAAGAGTGAGTCGACTTGATAACCTGGTCTCACAAAGTGCTATTATATCAACGTTTAATCTACTTACCGCGAGTTCTGCGAGTTCTTGTTGCTTTTTGTGGACGCCATCGGCGTTCCAGTAAAGAATGCGTAACTCATGACAACTAGACATAGTGCCCGAGGTGCGTTAATACAAGAATTACTTTCTCTATGAAAGTATTACACTTAGTAAATTCTAGCTTCATCGATTGGATGGTCGAAAGGATTTCGAGCATTTCCACCGTTTCAAGGTCTTGAGGGATTTTTGACCAGAGAGAAGTGCTTGTGATAAAATACCATATCGTATGGAACCGATAGATGCACATTCACCTCCATCAAAACGAAATCGAACACTATTCGATGGGCATTCACCGAGCTTTGTTGATTTTATATATCGGGATGCTCAAATGGCTACTCACGCAAGCGAGGTTGAATTATCACCTCATTCTCGAATGCTTTTTCCAAGCGATGATAGAAGCGACGACCGAAGTGATGACGTAGAAATCTGCTCGCTATCAGTGAAAGATGTGACGTCAGAAGTCTTGGATCCGTCGCAAAAGGCTCAACTGGTGGAAGTTTTGAAGCGAAACCGAGAGGCGTTTGGCGATAGTGACATTCCAACCAACCTCGCTGAACTTTGCATAGAGACGGGATCTCACAACCCAATCTCAGTGCCACCATATCGCTTGTCGCCACCTAAGCTGAGCTTGCTTAAAGAAGAAATTGCGAAGATGTTGAAAAACGAAATTATAGAGCCATGTGCGTCACCATGGTCTGCACCCGTCATTATGGTACCAAAGAAAGACGGTTCAGTACGAGTCTGTGTCGATTATCGCCGTCTGAACGCTATAACGGTACCTGATATCTATCCGATTCCTCGAATCGACGACCTACTCAACGCAGCTAAACCCACGCCGTACATGACAACCCTGGACTTGCGCGCAGGGTACTGGCAAGTGATGGTCAAGGATAGCGACCAGGATAAGACTGCGTTTATCACGCCGTTCGGAGTGTTCAAGTTCAAAAGAATGCCATTCGGACTCAGAAATGCGCCATCGACATTCCAGAGAATGATCGATAGGGTAAAAGTCAGCCTAGAAGACGTCAAAATGCTGGCTTACCTTGATGATTTGATTATATTCTCCGAGACATATGATAATCACCTGAAAGATCTGAACAAAGTTCTGAAGAAGTTGACCGAAAGTAATCTTCGGGTGAACTTCAGTAAATGCAGATTTGGTTGCTCAAAAATTAAGTATCTGGGTCACTTCATCACCCCAGACGGTTTGAAAGTTGACTCAAGCAAAGTAGCGGCTATACTTGAGTATCCAGCGCCGAAAAACCTGAAGCATTTGATGACGTTCCTTCAGACTTGCTCATGGTTTCGACGTTTTATACCGAACTTTTCAAAAATCGGTGAACCGCTTACTCGCTTAACAAAGAAGAAAACGGAATGGACATGGACAGATGAACAAGAGAAAGCATTTCAAGAATTGAAAACTCGTCTCACCACTGCTCCCATACTTCGTCAAGCTGATGAGACGAAGCCATATACGATTAAGACCGACGCTAGCAATTATGCACTTGGAGCTGTTCTAGTGCAGGGGGAGGGCGAGGATGAACGCCCTGTTGAATTTGCTAGCAGACTGCTCAATCCCGCCGAAAGGAATTACTCCACCACCGAGAGAGAAGCCCTTGCCGTAGTTTGGGCAGTAGCAAAGTTTAGAGGATATATAGAGGGTCTTCCGATCACGATTGTTACTGACCATCAAGCATTGAAATGGTTAATGTCAATACGGTCACCAACTGGACGACTCGCAAGATGGGCCTTGCAGATTCAAGCATATGACATCACCATTAAATATACTCCAGGAAGAACGAATGTGGTAGCGGATACACTTTCAAGACCCATTTGTGACGAACAATCAGCTAAAGATTGCGGGATATGCAGCATAGTCGTAGATATGCCACAACGATCCTCATCAGAAATCAGAGCTGAACAACTTAAAGACGAGCACATTACCAGCATCGTGACCGCCCTCGAGGACGCAGAACGAACTGAAAACGCCGTCTACTGGAGCAGCAAAGGATTTGTTTTAAACAATGGGTTACTGTATCGATACAGCCCTACTGAAGACTCGGAAGAAGCTCAACTTGTAGTTCCACAGCATGAATGGGCAAACGTTCTCGCTGTTTATCATGATGATCCCTTAGCAGGCCATTATGGAGCAGACAAAACTTATCAGCGCATCTCAAGACGTTACCACTGGAAAGGAATGAGAAAATACATCGAAGCGTATGTCAAGAATTGTGTTCCATGCCAGCGCTATAAGCCATCAAACATGAAACCCGCAGGCCTGCTCCAAACGACTCCAATCAATCAACGATTTGAGACCTTGGCCTTTGATTTATTCGGTCCCTTGCCAGCGACAACCCACGGTAAAACTTGGATTTTCATAATAGAAGACATAGCTACTGGTTGGGTTGAGCTTTTCCCCATGGATATTGCCAGCGCTGAGAACTGTTCAAAGATTCTAGTAGATGAGATCTGCCTACGATACGGAACTCCTAGACGACTAATAAGCGATAATGGAACACAGTTTGTGAGTGCTGTAATGCAACAACTCACCTTCTGTCTCGGCATCAAGCATCTTCATACTCCAGTATACCACCCTGCCGCAAATCCAGTGGAACGCAAGAATAGAGATATGAAGACTCAGTTAGCTATTCTCGTCGCTGATGACCATCGTACCTGGGATGACAAGCTTCCCAGCATACGGTTCGCTATGAACACTGCCAATAGCCTCGTTACAGGATACACCCCAGCGTATTTGACATTTGCACGAGAACTTCGAACCCCAGACGACAATACTCACGATCTACGGCAAATTGTACTGTCAGAGAATTTCGTACCTGAGATAACTCCGAAGCTTCTCCAACTCGCGAATACGTTGAGAAGAGCCCGAGAAGTGCGCGAAAATAAAGAGGAACACAGGAAACAACAGGGAGACAAAGCGCGTCGAGAAGACCCTGGTTACAAACCTGGCGATCTGGTCCTAGCTTCAACTCACCCTGTCAGCCAGGCAGCTCGAGGAATTAGCTCCAAATTCTGCCCTCGACGAGACGGCCCCTATCTAATCCATAATCGTCATGGTGTCCCTTCTTATACTCTTTCAGATCCCACTACACCCGAGAAGCCTCTTGGCGTGTACCACACTTCTGCCTTGACTCCTTACCAGGGCAACTCTGATCCGCTCCCCGCTCCAGTACGGCCACTGAAGAAACGTGGACGACCACCGAAACCGAAACTGGCTCCAGCCTCAGCACAGCCCGCTCGTGGACGTGGACGGCCTCGGAAGATCACCACCGAAAACCACCTTTCTGTCTGTCCGCTCGTCGGGACGCCGTCGCATCCAGAGGGGGAGAATGAAGCACCGCGCTCCAACCCTAGTGTGCGTGCTCCGCTCACAGCGCCCCGCCACCGAGTCTACGCACACCAGCGCGCGCCTCACCGCCGCGCGCCTTTATAAGCCGGCCGCCCGGCATTCAACGCCAGTCTGCTGCTCGCAGCCCTCGCACCCGCAACGGGAAGTGGTCTGTGACAGTAGGCGCCCCCAGTCACGTGGTGGTTTAGATACATTTCGGACGCATCGAGCAATTCGAACATCCGCATCGCTTTCTGCACCACCCGCGACACAGTGTAAGATTAATAAAATCAGTAAGACAACTTGCATTGTGCTGGAATAAAATAACTTGTGTTTTGTAACGAAGAGTTTCCTTTTAATCTCCTGGAAAGAGTGTTACAGTAATATATAATTTTAACACAAATCTATTAATTGGTATTGTACAGTATTGTATCAATTACAATGACAATATAATCTCTGCATGTTATTTTATTATAATAATAATAATAATAAATACATGTCAGGAGAAATTAATTAAAATAAATCAATTCATATGTCAAACTTAAGTATAGAGTCAATAAAAAAATAATTTTAATTAGTCACAAAAACTAAATAGTATCAATTATTATTACAATACACAAATCAAATAATAACTTTAAAAATACAAATTGAACTAAGAATGCTACAATAACTTATGTCAAATAATAGGTACTGTTTTCTATACAGTAATTACAGCATTACATTTATTTATTATTGTTTCAATAAATTCGTCATAGCTATAGAACGTCTGCTCGATAAGCCAGCGTTTAAGGCGTGCTTTAAAACTAAGAAGAGTGTGCGCGGAAGTGACGTGGCTCGGCAACTTGTTGTACACTGTCGGACCCAATAACATGCGTCGATTTGGCCGACCTTTCCAGTGTGCCTTTCCTCCGCGAGTCTGTCTGTGTGCGAGTCTTCTGTGCTGCTTCGTGTATTATGTAGATTTATTAATTTTATTGTAGAGTTTTTAAACTACTCTAATAATGTTTTTAAAATATGTTTTTAAGGCACTTTCTTTAGTTAGTTTTATTATATAATTTTAAGGCATGTTCTTTAATTAGTTTTACTTGTAACTAACTAACGTCAAAAAGATTTGGAAGTTGATTTTAACCTAATAGTCATTAATTTTCGTATCAATTTGAAATATTGGTGATAATAATGCAGTTGCGATGACAGTACAAAATTTTGCACCACCAAGCTGGGGGCCAATTCTCAAGAAATGAGATGCAATCTCATCTCGAAAAAATCTCTAGCTTCGAGATTTTTATTCTCAACTCTATCGTTCGGTGGCAGTCGAGATGCCAATGAGATGCGTGTCGCTGCTTTCAAGCTTCGATTTGTTGCCACTTTGACACATTAGACTAGGGTCCGCTTCTAGGCGAGCGAATACCCTACGTTCACAAAGAAACATTTTTTTTGCTCTAACCTATAGTTTTCTAAGAACTGAGAATCTATTGTAAGTAGGTATAACCAAAGGATAAAACCCTAGCGATCGGTAATTATTGTTTTATTACGCAGTTTTGTTGTTTGTTCGTATTTTCACTCGGGTGACCAATGACCTTTACCGTTTCTTTTTCCACAAACACTCTGAACTACTGAAGAACAATAGGTACATTATTTATTGATACATAAGTCCTTACATTTTTCCACATATAGACAGTATAATAATGAGTATTAACTTGTAAATTACACTGAACAGAACGTTATCTAATGAATCAAGGAATGGGACTTAATTATAAAATATCGATTTCACCGGTTTTCCGTAAACACAGTCGAAAGAAGCAGAACGCAATTTGACTGAGAAGTGTCCAGCTCTTCTCGAGTTTGATTGATAATGCCAACTGGTTTGTTTTTGTGAGATTTTCATGCAAGTTTGAAGTCTCGAAATCGACATAACCGTCCCCCAATAAACATGTCATAGTTGAGAATTGGAGAATTCACTTTTCTTCACACTTGCTCGTGAAGTGGATCTTATTACATAAGTTTCAGGCTCATACGTGTAATCCAAGATATTATACACGCACTGCTTGTTTCTTTACATTACAGCACTAGTGCTATATAGGTACAACCCGGTTAAGTTAAGCTTGTACCTGACTGCAAGTTATAATGTATATTTAAGAAGCATTCTTAATAAAATATAGCCATAGCCATAAATATAGTAATATAGGGTAATTAACAGTTTTTTTAATAATACCAACAAAGAGTTTAGTTTTGCGCGCCATTTTCCGCAAATATAATTTTGTTAACTTTTTGCTGTATTGATTATTATCAAAATAGTTTGATTTTTTCCTTGCAAGAGTGATGAAAATCGTCGTATGGAACGTATGGAACGCGTGTGCTACTGCTATTAGTAATTACACTCTCGGCTTCATTATCGCGCTCGCTTGTGACTCACGCGTATAATATCGCATCGAGTGTATTGAACAGCATAGCACACTACTTGTATCATAATGCTCAATTTAATTTGGACGCATTTGTTTCGTGTGTAATATGCCGACGCCTCCACTTGAGAAAGAAGAGAATAAAGATCTGCTACCAAGCACTTGAGATCTAAGTTCCCATTCTAAGTTAGGCGTGACCATCTTCCTCTGTTATTTAATTCAGGTGAGCTGTAAAACACCAAACATGACCAAAATAATTAATATTTTCGTAACGAGTTCTACAGTATACCTACACACAAAATCATTATATTCTTTTTGAACGTTATCCTCAATATAAGTAAGTACTTATTTGCACATAATCAAAATCTTAATTTTTCGCTTGACAGCCCTCTAACAACAAGGCCCGTGTTTGCTTTTCCCTTGATTGCCTTGCATCTTGTTTACCCTGGCCGAGTCCACAGGAAAATTGGCATTTCTGAGGACATGCCTTGCTGTAAACATTTTTGTTTGCACGGATCCATTTCGGGTATGGAAAAGTTTTGAAGTCAGTTTCCTGTGTTTAAGAAGCCGTGAACGTAAGCCAGAGTAAACCGTTTTTAGATTGAGAGAATTATGCTACATAAAAGAACAAATAATACGCTTTAAAAAAAAAGCGACTTTAACTTCGAATACGTGGATGACATCTTCATATTTTCTAGTAATTTTGATTTAAAACCAAACTACTGAACCGATATCGATAAAATTTATATGGGAACACCTCTGAAGTAAAAAAGTATCATCAAAATCAGTTCATAATTGGCGGAGTAATCGCGTAACATACATACAAAAAAAACGTTCAGTCGAATTGAGAACCTCCGTTTTGAATTCGGTTGAAAAACTTAAAATATTAAGAGGATTAATTTAATTTAAATCCTTACAAAAGAGGATTATGATTATTGGGTAAATTATGTTACTAAAAACTTTAAAATACTTTAATACAGTAGTTTTTTGCTAGAGATCTTGACATCGAAACCCATAGAGATAAATACATATAATATCATTGTCGAAACCTAACAGGAGAATTTTTCACTATCTATCACTCGACATATCTCAAAAAAAAAGTTGAAATATAGTTTTATTTATCCAATCAAGTGACGAGACAAGCAAGACGTTAGCCTGGTGGTAAGCGTCACGCATGCCACTAACAGTAGCAGTGCCATAATTCTGAACTTGGCAACAGAATCCTGCGCCGCATTGCCATGCGCTGCGGTTTAGTCGATTGTTCTAAAAGAAAGTCTAATGAACCAAACCCCAGGGCCACCACAGTAACATCACTTGAGAGTTAGTTCCTATTCTAAGCTAGGCATCTTCCACTGCCACTTCACTTAACACCATGTGAGTTAATTATAATTTTGATGGGTAAGGCAGTTTGTCCACCGACACCGTCACCGAGACGTCAACGAGAACGAGATGACGTCGCTGAAGCAGCGATACATAGATTATTATAGCCGCGTGTCCACCGCACGTCCGTCACCCGTGAGCACCGTCATCCCGGCCACCAAACTTTCGAGTAGCCGGCGTGACCGCTAGAACTCGACACGGTTTTATAACGGGCCGATGTGCCGGCAATACACCCACCAGGTTTGCCTAGTGCAGGACTCTCAAGCACTCTGTTAACTTTATTAAATGGTTTATTTTATATATTTTAAGCCATTGGTTAAACTTAGTTTAGTTTATTAAGGTTAAATTTGTTCTTTTTGGTAAATAAACTATTTTCTATTTCTTTCTAATCAGTTATAGGTAAGCACGACCTAATCACTTTATAAATGAAGAAACAAGAAAAATAACCAAGTCTAATACTTTCAAGCTAGTTATTACCTACCATACATGGCTGCCGCAATTGTGAAACCGGTCGCAACGCGAAAAACTTAAATTAGAGTATTATAAGTTGCGCGCTCTTGCCAAGAAAGTTTTAGCTGGTTCACGTAGCTATACTTGCTTCTTGTTGGAAAATATAAAAATACTGACGATAAAGCGCTAAAACAAATACGCTGTCGATGCAGTGCTTTTATGCACTTAGATCTGATCGTGAAACTTTATCACACTAAAGTTTTCTACAGAGATTTTTTTGCATTCGATACAAAGTATTTTAGTGAGGTTGCTGATATATTTGTGGTCAACTTCAAAATAGATCGATGGTCCGATGGTTCGTGTTGATCCCATTTTTTTTATTTAAGAGTCAATCATTGAGATTTATCCACGGATGTACAGTACAAGAGGGCAGACTTCTTTTAAGGATTTTTCTATCTCTTGTAAATTATTTTCTAAAGGACTCTAAAGAGGGTATTTTTGAAAATTTCATTAAATTCTTCGGTCATGTAATTATTAACCAGCTAAATCAGAATTGATTTATTTGTTCGGGCGCCTAATGATTTGAGGTCTGGGTCCGCCCCACGAGATAACCAAAATAGATGTACAAATTGTACAAAAAAATACCAATATACCGGCTTCAGAAATTATTTTCAACTATCTTTATCGCCTGATACGGTCCATAAAATTAATGCTAATAAACAAGAGCATGTACTCATTTCATCACAACTCGCAACTCAGATCCCCAGCCGTCCACATCGCATTCAGAGTTTCATCTAACTCACTCTAAACACTTCATGACATGCGATATTCAAGAGTTCATTAACGATCGCAGTGCATGCTGCAGTTTTGCAAAAGGCAAACTTTGCCAGCGGTACAAAGCTATGTTAATATGGACGGCGTTTGACCGTGCCTCGGGGATGCTTACAATTAGGGAAGGAAAATTACTCAGTCTTGAAGTCAGTCATTAAAATTATTTACGGGATATTTAAAGTGGTGACATAAAATAAAATAATAAAAATACAAAAATGTACCGACTCTAAAACGTAATTTCGTATATACTTGGAAGATTTACTTTTTCCAGTTATCTTGATTTAACAACTAAACTACAGAACTGATTATGATGAAATTTCTATGGGACCAATCTGAACTTATTTTATCATTTCCAAAAATTCTGAATTATCCGAATCGGTTTATAAATGATGGAGTTCTGAGGTAACATACATAAAAATAAATCCTCCTTTTTTGAAATCGGTTAATAATGATGAACGCTCGAGTTCATACTTGTCAGTTTTATTTTATAGTAGATAGCACTAGTAGTACGAATTCGGTACGTCGCAGCGGGTTGCTTTATCTGATCTTACTTCAGATAAGATTGTACAGATATATATATTTATATTTTTTATTTTTATTTATATAGTTTTTTATTGTATATATTATTGGTTTATTTTATTATCTAATTATTTATTTGTATTTAATTTTATTTATTGGTAATTTAAATTTATAAGTATAGATATTTTTAGTTATTAGTAACTAATTATAATTTTAATATTTAACTAGTTAAATTAATTGTTAATTGAAATGTAATTACTGATTTGCTCTTAACTATAATTTATTTTGTGCGCCTACATCCCCATCTCTTTAACCACGAGGATGACTGGTAGAAAATGCTTTAGCATTAAGTCCTCCTTTTGTACATTAATGTATTTATGTGTGCAATAAAGAATTACATAAATAAATAAATAATATTTAATAAAAGAGGATTTTTAATGTTCTAACATTAAAAACAGTTAACATAAAACAAGTGTTTTACCATAAGTTTTTAAACTTATTTCACTCACTTTTAGTCACCAGTCGCCATTATATTATTGACACGCCGTAATACTATCGAGGTCCTACTATATTAATACAAACTTGCCCTAATGTTAATCAACCATTGGAAGGCCTCAGCAAATAGGGTTTGCATTGGTTAACATAATTATAATCATTTGGAAAGTCTAATACTACTAATAAGTAAGTAAGGTAAGTTCGTATAGGCTGTCGAGTGGCCAGCCCTAGTGTTAGAATCAATTTGCCGCCAGAAGGACTCTGACATGGCTAGTACATTTTTAGTAGTATCAGTAGACAATAATACTTACTCACAATAGGCGTGTGGCCTAATGTTTAATGTATGACAAATAAGAGGCTTAGTGATGAATATAACTAAATACATTACACATACTGGAAAAATATATTGTATTGGCTGATAAATCTCTGAGATATGAGCGTTTAAAGTTTTAGGTGGGGATATAGAGGGGATGCTCTATCCCTTTCTCGCAAAGCACGTGTTAATATAGCATTTGTATGCCGCGCCTGAGGCTTGACGTCATAGCTCAGTATAGCGCGCTCTCTGTCTAGCTTGAAATTAAAATACTTAGAATTTATTTATTTATGAGTTATTTTAAATTTTGTTTTCGTTGATAAGCTCTATTGATGATCCGGTTTATGAGGTAATAAAAAAATAGTAATCATCGTGCCTATATTAGCACTGCTACTTTTAACTTTACCACCAGACGTCTCGCCCCAATCCATAAAAAAAACACTATGAGTTACAATACTATAACTTAGTACTTAACGTCATTTATTATGTTTTTTTAAATATTAGTTTTTAGCTGCGAATATGGACTACCATTAATTAATTTCGAGCACACAAAACAAATTTAAAAAAAATGTGCCACGAATTTCCTAATGAATTTTAACGGTACTCCATATGCAGATATTATGAAAAATATACAAACAACCGTAAAGTATAATGTACATCATATTTCTTTCTATGATACCTTCGCTTTGATTGGCTACAGAACACATTTTATATCTATAACGACTGCAAATTGCTTTGTCAATATGCAGATGTCAAAGGGCATTAAAAAAATAACAAGACTGACGAATCATTTGCAAGACCCACTTTAAGCAAAAAGATAGTTTTAGTCTAGAAATCTTGACATCAAGCATTGTTTTCCCCACACTAGCTCACACGTGGACGGGTATGAGTTTGCTTTTAACGGAAAAGTTTTTGAGTTAACTAAAAGGCCCACCTTTGAATTAATCGGGGATGAAAAGGTTCGGATCGCCGACGTCGATATGGGAAATCAGTGTCATCCTTTTTCTCCTTCCAAAAGTTTTTATTGTTTTTGTTTTGAGAATACCTGTTTAGTCTGTGGGAATTTGCAGGTTTTTCTACTCTGGGAATTTTAGTCCAGATTTTTTGACACAATACCATAAAATGTATAGAACTATTTTTTGTTTTATTTATACGGGAATACTCACGTCCTTAGGACGCGGCCGCACGGGCGTCGGGCTCTGTTTTCATCTTTGAAAAAGGTCACCGGATGTGATCGAAACTATAGTCGGAGTACCCGATTTTATTAAGCGTGAGTATTCCCGTATAAATAAAACAAAAATGTGTCAAAACCACGACAGTTTTGGAACTAGATTCAATTTAGTAACACTGCCAATATTCAAGCCATTATAGCTTTATTCTCATAAATATCCATACAAATACGTGCTTATAAGTCTAACTATATTTAACTCTAAAACTCTTACAAGCAACTTCTCACAATCTACATAACAAACTACACTTTCCAAACGAAATTTTCAAAAGTCCCACTACAATAATATCTGCATTCTTAGTGAAACTTCCATCTGAAAATCAGCGCTAGTTGTCTTTGACAGGATACATAAACCTATTTGACATTATGTTGGTTTTATTTACTTTTCTTTTTCTCTCCTGCACAATCATCATCATCCTCCGCGTCTTCTTTATCGTGCTGCTGGGTATACAATAATATTTATCTCTTGTTATGCCATCTACTTTGGTCAGATGTCAGTCGTATTCGAACCCCGATTTTAATGATATCGTCGACCCATCCAGCAGCTCTTGCAGACAGAAAACGTCCACTGCTATACGAAAGCCTCCTATAGGAACTGACCTCCTGAAATGCTTCTATGATAATGCTCTAGATAAGAGTATTCTGCATACTTTAATCATCGTCATCATCAGCCAGAAAATTGTCGTCACCATCAACAAGAAGACGCCATTAATAGGGAGGGTTTGACATAATCCCCACACTTGGCAGGTGGCTTGGAGATTGAAGAACGCTCACCACTGCTGCCCGTCCTCCGGTACTTCTGATTTTTTATGCCATACCGGTCCCCCAGCTGCTCATGTACCAGCCCATAATATTTTTTCTTTCTCTGTCTTCAGATTTATTAGTAAAAATGTGTCGTTTAAGAGAAACATTCTGTCCGCATACCTATAAGAACAGAATTTTTCTTAATTGTGCTCTACTCTTAACTAGCTTCTGTTACTTCTGTCATCTACAGCCCGGAGACGATGACTATTGGACGAAAGCCTCCCCTTAATATGGAGGAGTTGCCATAATCCCCGCGCTGGGCAGGCCGCTTGGGATCGCAGAATGCTCACCACTGTTAACCAAAAGGACGCTGCTGCTCGTCTTCCGGTGGTCCTGGATGCAATTATCATTTTAGGACATACCCTGGTCCTAAACTGCATCCAGATTTTCTGTTACGTTGCTAATTAATTCTTTCAGAATTATTGCATGTGAAGGGTTTGATCACTGTCATATCAAAATGCCTTGAGAAAGATATGTTACCTAAAGCTATCAGACGTAAAGAAAATGTAAATGCTTTTATAAATATGCTCAATAGCTTTTTGATTAAGAAAGCTTATTATACTGTTAATATGTTTCTGACAGACAAAAATGTAAATGACATTATTTTATTTGTATCGGTAATTTGACATTTAATTTGACACTGAAATTTCATTGACATTCAATTCTATGGCAAATCATGATTATTGTATCCTTCCAATTATTTTCTAAACTACCTCTTATGTTAATTTAGGTCTGTAAGCGTCTCAAGGTAGAAACTAGAGCACTAACCTTGAAATATTAACACCTACTATAATTTTTATTATGTACCTATACCTAGTTTCATAGACCAATAAATCATTCATTCATTCATTCAAGATGTTTCAGGACAAATCACTCACGTTTAACAAAAATCTCAAGATGCCGCAATCTAGCGACATCTCTTTAAGCTGAGCTTTATAATAAAAATTAAAAAAAAAGAAGAGAAAAAGTTAATGACTAAATTTTTCTTGTATCCATTGCTTTTCTTACTACTTGGAACTAATATATTTTTTAGGAAATATAGGAATATTACTACTACAGGAAAAACTGAGTATTTACACTAGTGCATTCCGCAATAGTTACTGCTAACTATTCTATTCTGTGGTTCTATTCCAATAATGCATTTCCTTGCATTATTATCTGCGAGTGGCAACGTTATCGAGATGGGGCGGCTAGATTTATCGCGCCCGCCGTTAGGGGTAGTTTTAGGAGCGCCAGTAGAGAATGTTACTACAAAAAATTATAGTGAATGTTATTGCTTTGTGTGTTCGCTCATTGTTGATGAGAATTGAAAGTACTTTCTATAAGTTTACATCTTCCAAGATATGGCGGTAAGTCTTTTGACGGTAATGGGATGTATGATTGTGGGACTCACTTACACATAGACTTACTACTTAATGAGATACGAGTACTTTAGAGATGCGATCAATGGCGGGCGGTTATCGACCTTTCGAGAATAGTAATAAGTGATGTACTTATATTATTATTTTTCGAATCGAGTAGCCCCAATCTAAATAAGGTTTGTGCTACGGGAACCAATACATACCTACCTATAGTACATACAACACCCAGAAACAGAACAAACACCTTATATTGTTCACAAAAATGTTTGTCGTGGTTGGGAATCGAACTCATGCCTTACCTCGCCTCACGCCTTATAGGTGTTTGTTCTGTGTCTGGGTATAGTATGTATTATAAGTATGTATTTACAACAAAAAAAAGTATATAAGTATTCTATCAGCTATCTGGTTTCCATATTACAAGCTTTGCTTAGTTTGTGGCTAGATGGCACTGTGTGAAAAATGTCCAGCGATATTTATTTATTTACCTACAGCTCTCAAAGAGAGATACTACCAACTGAGCTAAAAGCACATAATAAATTATTGTACTACGCTAAAAGTAAGATATTTTAGTAGTTATTCTGTATTTTATGATTTAGTGAGTTGGATCGCGGAAGTGCCATAGCGAAAAAAAATACACAACCATTGAGTAAAGATGTCTTACTGTTGTCCCAACCCATCCCAGGGCTTGTGAATTTTATTGCCATCGGATGTATAAAATATAAAGCGGTCGGTTATCATACGCGTTCGAGCGGCGGCAGTTTGTCTCGTAGTGGCTGATTTGAATTCAATAGAGGGAGGTCTGAGTTGTGGGATGCTTCTGGAGATGTGGCGAGGGTACTTGATGGATTTTTACGTTTTGTTACTGTTTTTTGGAATAACAATTTCTATTTTAACCGACTTCAAAAAAGAACGTATCAATTCGACAGTGTTTTTTTTTGTTTTGTATGTATTTTACGCGATTACTCCGCCAATTATGAATCGATTACTCCGCCAATTATGAATCGATTTTAATGATTATTTTTTGTTTGGTAGGTGATACTTCAGAGGTGGTCCTCTAAAGTATCACAGATTGACGGAGGCTGCCCTCCTGAGGAGAGGATTTTATCGAAATCGGTTCAGTTGCTATCAAAATTACTGGAATAAATCAAAATTAGTGGAAAATATGAAGATGTCGTCCAGGTAGCCGAAATTAAAGTCGGTAGATTAAAAAAAAGCGTATTATGTTACAAAGTTTTGGGCAAGTATAAGTTTATGTGAATCCACCAGCACACACTGGGCAGAGTGATACCGAGATAGCAAGTTTGTTTACCAGCCTAACCAACAAGAGATATATTTAGCAATATACAGTCTTACTTAAAAAAACTTCTCAACCGTTAATCACTGTAGATGCTCTGCCATCTTCTCTCTGACGTGAAGAGTAACATGCAAGAACAAGACAGGGAAGTTTAAGCAGTGACTAAGAGAATCGAGATTATTTTAGGTAAGGCTCATAATTTTAAGAGCTAGCATGCAAATATTCCTGCTAACCTGCGTATCTTATACAAAAAAATAGATAAATTATTATAGACCAAAGACAGGCTGAGATACTGACACCTGACACTTGGCACTGGGAACTTGGGCTTTCGCTTTTCTGTGATACTGACCTGGAGACTTTAGAAGTGACGGTATACGTAAGACAGCTTGCAGTGTTTGAAAGCGAAAAGCCAAATATCAGGATGAGAGGCGTACCTCGGTAGAGGTTTTTCAAGAGTAGACTAAGATGATAGAGATGATAGAATAAAGAAAGTATAGAGCATTTTGTTTTATTTATACGATATTTATTATTACTCACGTTAATTTAGTCGTATACTCCGACTATTATGTAGTTTCGGTCTAAGAAAATCATGTCAGTCACGTCAGTTTTTAACCGACTTCAAAAAAAGGAGGTTCTCAATTAGACTGTACGTTTTTTTTGTATGTATGTTACGTGATTACTCCGCCAATTATGAACTGATTTTAATGTTTTTTTATTATTTGGTAGGTAATGCTACAGAAGTGGTTCCATATAAATTTTATCGAAATCGGTTTGGTAGTTTGGTTTTTAAATCAGAATTACTAGAAAACATGGAGATGTCGCCCAGGTACTCGAATTGAAATCGGTTATAAATATATTGTTTAAAGCATATTATCATAGTAAAAAAAGTAAGTAAGTTCGTATAGGCTGAGTGGCCAGCCCTAGTGTCAGAGTTAATGTGCCGCCCGAAGGCCTCTGACATGGCTGACGGTTGTTGTTATAGAAACTAGAACAAACAACCGGGACCAACAATTTAACGTGTCATCCGACCCACGGTAGCGCTCGGAAATAAATGCCACTCACGGTCACCCATCCGAAGACTGACCAGACCGTCCGTTGCTTAACATCGGTGATCGTTTAGAATCACCTAGACAAGCTACGCCACGAGCGCTACATAGTAGCGCTACATTATCATAGTAGAAAGTATAGAGACATTCGAAATGTCGAAGCCAAGCTAAGTTGGTAGCGTACCCAGCATGCTGTCGGTATTGCCACGTTGAATGGCAATGCTCATGTGTTAGTCTACGAAACAACATTTACATAGCATTTCACGGCTACCAGCTCAGATAAAATTGCTAAATTGAAGTGATTGCTTACTTTTTCGTCCCATAGCACCACACGCTATACAACGTGTAACAACCCTGAAATCGCGAAAAAAACCAGCTGTTCCATACAAAAAGTTCCTTGACCTTGGATAAAATGTATGGAACAGCTGATTTTTCTTTCGCGATTTCAGGGTTTGCCCCATAGTAAAAGTTGTTCATAAAGGTGAGTATATACATACCCTTTCGTTTTTATTACACGTTGTATACAAACATAATAATATCTAACCTATCCTTATCAACAGATTTTGAACTTAACCATTTTCAAGTTAAAAGTTTGTTCCCAAGCTCTTAACGGTTGTCATTTGAGAGATAACTCGGCCAAGAATAACTTGCCTACAAAAAAAAAGAAAAGTAATCGCTACGGTATCGTAGCAGTCCTACGCAGTTCCGTAGCAGCTCTACACGCACTTGTAGCCAAAACTTTGAAGCATTCTTATTTGAAAATAATCCCAAATATGAAGTTTGTCTGCTTATAAAAAAGTATAACGTAAAAATTGTTGCACAGTAACTTAACTCAACTTCAATACATTTAACATGAACTAGAACGTTCCAGAACATTCCACATGCCCGGAGCGGTCTTTGATAGGTCTCAACGATTCTTTGATATTTGTTTGAGGATAGTTACGGAATGCGGTTGCCCTAATGTTATTCTAACTTCAATATCGTGGTTACGAAGAGACATTTGCGTAGATTGTCAGACTATTTTATGACGCAGATATATAATCTATATTTACAAAAAAGAAGCGCATACCTTTCAGACAATAAATATCAAAAACTACCAAAGTAACGACTATGAAATTTTGCATGCAGTCTGTTGTTAGGACGTAGATGCGCATTAAGGCCGGGTATTCCACGTTTCAAGCACATTTTTTAATGAGTTCAATAATTAGTCTAAAGCTGTATCAGTTAGGGTCACATTTAGCGGAGCAAAAATATGGCGGTTACGCAGATTCGTGCGTGTCAAACTTCGATTTTTGAAGATTTTCTCAGATTACTTGAAAAGTATAGAAATTAATAACTTTTGAATCTCAGCATGCTCTCCAAAATACTATTAACTTATAATACATATTTTTTTAATGTGACTATGTGCTGTAATTAGGACATAAAACTGAAAATGGTTTAAAAATAGACACTGCTTCGGTATTTTTTTCTATCGAGCGAGTTGTTACCAATCATGTTTCTAAATTCACAATTGTCTAAATAATATGTTCATCTATGATATTACACTAACTCCGTATTTTTTTTCAAATTAGAAGTATGCGAACTTATGTATCAAAAGTTGCAAAAACTCGCGAAGTTCCTAAATAAGCCCGTCTTAAGAACTATTTGAAAAATTCCACTCCTATGGGGGCGAAATGGAGGGTGCAGGTTTGTATCACTTTTCCCCCATTACAGCCTCTTAAATCATCCCTGTCAAAAAATATTGAAAACAGCATTTTTTATTTTAATTGAACTATCTTTAAATAAAAAAAATCACGATTAAAAGTTCAAAAACAAAGGAGTTTTGTACAAGAGTTTTTACCCATTTTTGCCCCTCTAATCCCCAATTTGCCCCATTTCTTAAAAAAATACACCCTCCAAATTTCAAGTCTGTAAGACCAGCGGCTTAAGCTGTGCGTTGTCTGTCAGTCAGTCAGTCACTCAGTCAGTCAGGATAAGAGATTCTTATAGTATTAGATATGTTTACATATTACGTTCAAAAATTATTTATACCAAGCAATGTTACTGAAATACGTTTTGAATGCTACAATGTTCAAATACAAAGTACAAAACAAATAACACCAAAGTTACACGTCAAAAAAAAACAGTTCTTGGGGAGCAGCGGAGTATTTCTATCAAGAGCAATTGTAATAAAATGTCAATACTACTCGTCCAAAGTTAATAGTAATGTATGCCATACGAGAGCTGACGTCTAACCTAGGGTTAGACGAAAATCTAGGGTTGTAAACCCTAAAGTGACGACAATCTAACGAATCTAACTATCTATTTATTAAACCAAACTACAGTTTACTAAATAATAATAAAGTATTAAAAAATAAATAACCGACTTCAATTTCTTTTACTTGGATTACATCTTTTTACAAATTATTTTGATTTAAAAACCAAACTACTGACTAGATTTTAATAAAATGTCTATGAGAGTAGTCTGAAAGTACCTACAATCATAAAATAAAAAAAAACAATCAGTTTATAAATAACGGAGTTCTGAGGTAACAAACATTTAAAAAAACATAGAACCGAATTGAGAACCTCCTCCTTCTTTGAAGTCGGTTATAAATCATTGTATATAATTCATAACCTTGCATGCGTGACTACGCCACTTTAGCATACAAGCATACAAGTTGGTTCAACATCTCGGCCGCCATTACCACGAAGCACGCCGTAGATCATCCTCCGATTAAGACGTTCCGTACGCCCGTGGGTTCCGCACAATAAATAATATCACCGACGGCGCTCGCTGAAATATAGACGCAATAAAGATTGCTTGTGAGTAGGTGTGTGAGGTGTCTATGTCGTTTGTGTGCGAGAATGTAGAGCTTTGAGGAAATGGCTAGAAACTTTGGGGACCACTTTACAAAGTAACGTAGACCTTTTACTGTGTTTTATTTTAGGTGGGACGGCAGGGAATGCAAGACAAAGGACGCGGCCGCACACGTGTCGGACTCTGTTTTCACTCCTTGAAAAAGGAGCGTCAGAGAGCATTAGAACTCGGTTAGCGGTGGTGAGCATTCTGCTATCCCCGAGCCGCCTGCCAAGCATGGGGATTATGGGAACCACTCCCTATTAAGTGAGAGGCCTTCGTTCAGCAGTGGACGTCTTATTTTTTATTTTTTTATTTAATAGTCAACAAACAGTACACAGCAAAAATATTATAATTAGATAGTATTAATAAGAAACTAGGTAGCAGGTGCGCCTGCAACGTTGACCACAGATTAAGCATAAATATTTTAGAACTTAACGTGAGATATAGGCAGGGGGGTGTCACTCCGCAGTTTAGGTATGTTCGGCCGGCGCTCCGTCCGGGTGGACAATGCAAGGCAGAAGTCAGTCGCCGCCCGCACGCTAGCCTCGTCACACGTAACTAAGTATACGTGATAACAAGAGAGCGGTATATCTAGGTGAATATACCGAGCGGTATCCAGCGCTGTGCGAGTTGAATTGCTACTTTATTGCCTAGTAGATAGAGTCCTTATTTATTTCAATTCCTTTGCGGAGTTAACTTTCTGTACGTAGTACCATTTTTTATTCTGTGGTATAGGTACTAACACTAACTGAGTAGGCTTACATCTACTCTTTTCGTCTATGGGCTGATGATGTGATTTGTGCACAAACTTACAACGAGTTACAGTACTACTTATGATTACTTATATACACGGTGCACAAACACAACATTGTATTAATTTCGATTAACTACGTCATTGTACACAAATTGTTTGCAGTGTCGATAATCGTTGCGTGTGACGCGTCGTGATTAACCCAATTTGACGTGAACCATGCGCCCTGCCAGCGTTTATTGCATCCAATCATCGGTGTAATTTCACCTAACGACATTATAAAGTAAAAATACTTTTTGACTATGAGCTATAGGGCAGTCTAGCTAGCCATTCTTTGTTGCTAGATCGCCAGTTGTCGCGGTAAGATGAATTTTAGTGTTACAATAATAAAATATGTACAATAATGGCCTCTGGCAGGACTCGAACCTGCACACGAGCAATCTCTGCGTTTTCTTCCCAACTGCTTTGTCAGCTAAGCCATACATAAATATTTACAGATAGCGCCACCAACGCTTTAGTTGATAGATTAAAAACGGTTTGAAAATTATGACGAGTAAGACATCGGATTTCTGTAGCTTAATTAGCAAAGCAGTTGGGACAGAAACCCAGAGGTTGCTCGTATGCAGGTTCGAGTCCTCCAGAGACCATAATTTTTCTCATTCCTTAAATTTTAAAAACCGATTAACCCAAAGAGTTTCATACATTCATTTTCGTACAATGTGCTTTTAAAATTAAGTACTTTATGAATACAGTCATTATTTTGTGCATTCCCAACCCAAAATAGCGCCGAGTTAGAAGCCGTCTAAGAGACCAATTAGTGGTACCAGAAATTTATTGATTTGTGCTTAAATATAAGAGGCTTATTGATTTAATGCCTCAAATGAAATGGTACCAAGTATTTTACAAAAAATAGTGCTTTGCATTTCCAAAGAGATTTAATGATTCATTTTCACTTCACACGTAATGACTCTAACTTGGGAAGCGCCGGTGGCTTGGGTATCGCAGAATGATCACCACCGTTAACCAAGAGGACGCTGCTGCCCGTCCTCCGGTGGGTGAGTTTTTTTGCAAACTCACAATTCTGGCATTGCATAATGCTTACCGCCATGCGAACGTCTCGCTCCTCTCACTCTTCTATACCATAAAAAAAAGTGCAGGGCGCTAGCTGCACACTAATTAATTAATGAGTGCTTTAATTATTCGATCAAGTCAAATAATTAAAGTCGATCATTAGTTAAAAGAAAAACCGTATAGCCATAAGCCTACCCATATAGCGTGACCGTATGAACCTAAGCTTATCTTACCATATTGACTACCTTATAAGCTCAGTAGGTAGTATAATATCTGCTTTGTGAGCTTTCAAGTATGGGGTCGATTCCCACCCACGACAAATATTTTATTTCCATATATATATATATATATATATATTATAGACATTCACCCGGTGGTAAGCGTCACGCCTGTCACTAACAGTAGCAGTCCCAGAATCGGGTATAAAAATAGGCAAATGACTGGTATCTGATTTAATGGTATTATCAGAGTTAGTGAAAGTGCACACTATGATAAGCTGAGAATGAATTAAAAAATTCAACACTCGTTTTTGAGCAGTCTTGAAAAAGCTTAAAACAGCCAGAATCAAAGCACCGACCACGTCAAATAAATTAGACCAGGATAATGTTTTTAATTCCGAAGTGAACTCGGTCCTTAACCGGAGTGCAGAACGTAGTACCGAGATACGTGGTCGAACTAACGCGCTTGGTCATCGAGCCACGAAACTTGGAGGAGTACCTAATAGGAGAAATGGAAGAAAGATAAATATTTAGTAACGAAAATTTATATACTACTCACATACTTGGAACTAGTTTTTATGCATACAATACAAAAACAAAAAAAATACGAAAAAAAAACAAAACAAAGTACAAAAAAAAATTTGGATCAAAATCTGACTTGACACGTGACTAAAAATAATTATAAAACGTTACTTTAAAAAAAATGACATCATCATCATCAGCCCGGAGACGTCCACTGCTGAACGAAAGCCTGCAACGCAACGCAAAAAAAAACCACCGACTTCAATTTCAATTAACTACATGCATGACATCTTTTTTTCAGGTATTTTGATTTAAAAACCAAACTACTGAACCATTTTCGATAAAATGTATATAGGACTACCACTGAAGTATGACATGCCAAACAAAAAAAAACATAAAAAAAGCATTAAAAAAAAACAGCATACAGTAAAATTGAGAACCTACTTTTTTAAAGTAGATTGAAAATAAACCCACACTCTTCGTCACCCAAATCCAGGTTCAGATCATTGCCAATCACCCCGATTCAACACTCTGACGACCGCGATGGCAACCGAGTTAGACAATGAGCTGTCAGAAAGGATTCATAAAGGATTCACGTAAGAATATATGCGTGCTTGACAATTACTACAACACTACACTACAATTAATTTCTACACGAAGTATGCCTAAAATGAAGTTTATTCCACTCTTACATAGGGCATTAAAAAAAACGAGCATAATAAAAATATAAATAACGTTCACCGTCATTTATATATATATAAATATATATTTTTTTTCTTCAGAAATGAAAAAGTATTTAAACAGGAAAAGCGGATAATTTAAGTAGGTGCTTAAAATATCTGTATAATATGACTGTCATAAAGCTCAGTTGGTACCGTGTCTGTTTTCAGAGCTGTAGGGCGTGGGTTCGATCCCCACCCAGGACAAAAATTTATGTGACGAACATAGATGTTTGTTCTGTGTCTGGGTGTAGTATGTACTATAATTAGGTATGTATTTACAAAAAAAAGTATTTTATGTATTCTATCAGCTATCTAGTTTCCATATTACAAGTTTTGCTTAGTTTGGGGCTAGATGGCGCTGTGTGAAAAATGTCCACCGATATTTATTTATTTATTTTATTTTATTTATTTACTTAGCTCATGAAAAAGAAGATCCAACTTGTTTTTATTCTTGGGACACATTAGAACCGTGCTATCCGTAACATAGAACACTATCAGATGATTGTTGTGCATTCGTGTTGAAAACCTGACTCTTCACCGTGGAATATTTATAAAGGCTGTTTCATGGAGGTTTAGCTATACTGAGGTTTTTATCTATCTACTCATCAATGTGAATAACTGTTAGAAAACAACTTTTCTAAATTCGATTACCAAATGATAAGTCACGTGATCAATTTTGTATGGGGTAAATTATGTTTCTTCCTTTAAATATAACAAATATTTTTTGTTCTAACATAATTCATTTTGAAGCATAGATCAACATCGTTATGAAAAAAAAAATCAGCTGATCATTAGAAAAAAGACGTTCCCCCTCGATAAAATTTATGGAACACCGTCACACGATTTCAGGATAAGCCTCATATTATACTAATAGTGGTTTACCATGCAATATTATGCCCATCTTTCGGCTTAATAATAATGACACACTTAACCCTGTATGTGTTCACCGTAATTATAAGTTAAGGTGACAGTTGCCGGCGATATCTGTCGCAAAACCGAGAACCACAGGCGTGTTCTAGAGTGGAGACCACTAATCGGCAAACGTACTGTAGGTCGATTTTAGACTACACGTACAGTACAGTAAAGGCGTACTACAGTACATACTAGACGTTGGTACATAACGTCTAGAGTAAAGGCGTCCTACAGTACGTACTAGACGTACATAACGTCTAGAGTAAAGGCGTCCTACAGTACGTACTAGACGTACATAACGTCTAGAGTAAAGGCGTCCTACAGTACGTACTAGACGTACATAACGTCTAGAGTAAAGGCGTCCTACAGTACATACTAGACGTTGGTACATAACGTCTAGAGTAAAGGCGTCCCACAGTACATACTAGACGTTGGTACATAACGTCTAGAGTAAAGGCGTCCTACAGTACGTACTAGACGTACATAACGTCTAGAGTAAAGGCGTCCTACAGTACGTACTAGACGTTGGTACATAACGTCTAGAGTAAAGGCGTCCTACAGTACATACTAGACGTTGGTACATAACGTCTAGAGTAAAGGCATCCTACAGTACGTACTAGACGTTGGTACATAACGTCTAGAGTAAAGGCGTCCTACAGTACGTACTAGACGTTGGTACATAACGTCTAGAGTAAAGGCGTCCTACAGTACATACTAGACGTTGGTACATAACGTCTAGAGTAAAGGCGTCCCACAGTACATACTAGACGTTGGTACATAACGTCTAGAGTAAAGGCGTCCTACAGTACGTACTAGACGTACATAACGTCTAGAGTAAAGGCGTCCTACAGTACGTACTAGACGTACATAACGTCTAGAGTAAAGGCGTCCTACAGTACGTACTAGACGTACATAACGTCTAGAGTAAAGGCGTCCTACAGTACATACTAGACGTTGGTACATAACGTCTAGAGTAAAGGCGTCCTACAGTACGTACTAGACGTTGGTACATAACGTCTAGAGTAAAGGCGTCCTACAGTACATACTAGACGTTGGTACATAACGTCTAGAGTAAAGGCGTCCCACAGTACATACTAGACGTTGGTACATAACGTCTATAGTAAAGGCGTCCTACAGTACGTACTAGACGTACATAACGTCTAGAGTAAAGGCGTCCTACAGTACGTACTAGACGTACATAACGTCTAGTGTAAAGGCGTCCTACAGTACGTACTAGACGTAGGTACATAACGTCTAATTTAAAAGCGTCCTAAACCACTGCTTGGTTGTACGTAGGACCAATGAGTGGTAGGAAGCGGAAACCTAAGAGTGGGTTGAGTGGCGTACCTTGGGAGAGGCTGATGTCCAGCAGAGGACCGTGATAGACTCATGGTGATCATAATAATAATAACACTTTCAAATGTAGAACTATCACAAAAGTCCCCATTTTATTTCTATTCTCCAACTCCACATCGTTCCAGTTTCATCAACGCTCAAACAAAAACTGATTTCAAATTTAAATTTAAAAATCTGAAATTCATATCTGTAAAGTTTATCCGCGCCTACGCCGTATTGCGTTCCTGCAAAATTTCATTTGGACTATTGGCATTCTCAACTTCATAACGAAATGGATTACTCGTGAAACAAGTACAATAAGTCATTTTGACGTAGTATCCCACTTGTACCCAAACTATGAGCCTCGGCCGGTCTGAGTGTAGGGATGGGGTAAGGCTATAATATTACTAACTGACAAACTATTATTTAGTATGATATAAATAATATAATATAAACATTTACATATTACATAACCTAGTAGTATAAGAGTTTCTATCCTGACTGACTGACTGATTGATTGGCTGACTGACAGACAGCGCCCAGCCTAAACCGCTGGTCGGACAGACATGAAATTTGGAGGGTGTATATGACTTGATGCGTAGCGGTGTATTAAGAAAGGGGTTTTCGAAATTCAACCCCTAAGGGGTAAAAATGGGTAATTTGGTTTTTGTATGAAAGTCCTTTGCTTTTGAACTTTTAGTCATGAAAATTTGTATTTGTATAGTTCATTTAAAATAAAAAATGTTGTTTTCAATATTTTTTGACAGGGATGACATAAGGGGGAAATGGGGGATGGCATTTTAAATGGAAAGTTATTTATTTTTGAAGTTATAGCGATGAAAATGTGTATTTGAATAGTTAATTTAAAATAAAATATACTGTTTGCAATTTTTTTTACAGGGATGAATTTAAGAGGTTGAAATGAGGGATGAAATGTTGTATAGAAGGTTATCTGTTTTTGAAGTTAAGAAGACCTCTAGTTTTGTATAATGTGTAAAGATTATCTACTTAAACAGCATAAGCATGAGTATAATTAGGCTATTAATAATCGACTTTGACCACAATGTCTCAGTTGCAGGTATGGATTCAGATACGCCGTTGAATTGCTTCTACGGATGTATGCAGGCTTCCTCAACATTTCGTCCCTCACCGAAAAGTTTACGGAGAATTGGTACGAAAATTCACACATCAAAATGCCATAAAGCTCATTGGTATCTGGTTTACATAGTACACGCTCTGCGTAGTTTGGGGCTAGATGGCGCCGAGTCAAATGTAACGTCATATTTATTTATTTCAAATATTCAGAATCAGAACAATATATTATCAGTGTTCATCACATACAGTCATGTTCGTCCTGGGTGGAAATCTAACCCACACCATACAGTTTACGAGGCAGAACGCTCACCAACTAGCATTGCATTAATGCTTCAGAATGGACTTTGAAAGTATCTATTCATTTTCCTGTTAAAAAATATAGGCACTGCATACAAAAAAACCCAAGATACATCTTTTTAGGGTTCCGTACCTCAAAAGGAAAAAATTAACTCTTATAAGATCACTTCGGCCGTCGGTCTGTCTGTCTGTTTCGTCTGTCTGTCAAGATCCTTTTTTGATACGCGTAGAAGTATCAAGTTAAAATTAATAAATCATTCTTCTAAGCCAACGTAATCAAAAATTACGACCATTTTTGTGAGTTTCTTTATACTTAACTACTGTCTATGGGTAGGCAAGGTCAACTCCCGTCGACTAGACCTATGAAATGTAGCAACACAACAAGCAAGATCCCATAACACTAGTTATAAGAAAAATCTGATTTTGTTTGTTTCTTTAGTTTCCAAAAACTTAACTAAATGGCGCCACAGAGAAAATTAACCCGCGTCACTCTTTTATTCGCAAATAAAGTTTATTTTCCTTGTGGTGGCACGTGCTGCGTGCAATAAAATTTTACTCCCTATGGCTGAAGCCTGCAGGGCTAGCATGCGCACCGCGAGAAAATTTTCTCGATTCTTAAAAACAGGACAAGGCTACGACTCTGTATAAGTCTGTCTCGTTTTCTCACGACTTAAAGACACGACAAATTTTTCTCGCGGTGCGCATGCTAGCCCTGCTGGTTGCTCTCATCTGTGTTGCATGTAGCATTGACAATAGAAAAAGACAGAGTACGTTAATGACAAAAAAATTGATGTTCCATTCACACATATGGAACGTAAATTGAAACTCCTTTTTAGGGTTCTGGCCAAAGGCTGTCCAACTGTACCCTATTACTAAGCCATTGGTCTCTGTTTGTCTGTACGTTAGTCCGTCTGTTCGATCTATAATGATGTATATCTCGTGAGCCATAAATAGGTAGCCGGCTAAATTTTGCATAGATTATTTGTAACTATCGTGGATTAGCTACCTTGAGTACGGAACCCTGCGAATAGCAATTCCAACCGCACCGCTGACGGCTTTATTTTTTTATAAACATTAAATGTATACGATAAAAAAATGTTTATCGTACGCTACCAAGTAATAATGATAGATTGATAACCTATGATCCAAATGAATAAACTCAATTCGACTAGCAGGAAAAAAGTGTATATGTCATTGGTATTTCCCATCCTTAGTAGGAACTATGCCATATCTGGCAAACCGACGAAATACGAACTATCTGCTAAAGTCCGATATTGTATCACTGAATTTATTTATAACTAGCAGCGTCCCGCAACTCCACTCGCTAACCTACAAGAACCGTATTATTCCTATATTATTAATCGGCACATTTTTATTGTTTTTTTTAAATTAATACAATACAATTACACAAGTACTTACTAATTACTTATTTACAATTAATATAAAAATATAAAATACAAATTATTAAAAAAAACTTAAAAACTAGGGTGCTGTGGTTAGGGCTGCAGAGTGAGGAACCTCCTGACAATTATTATTCGTATATTAACTGGTATTATTCTTGGTAATAAGCTAATTCAAGTTCAGTTTTAACTGACTGATTAAATTCGACTAGCAGGAAAAAAGTGGGGAAAAAATAAAATAAATGTTTTAATAACAATTTTGGGTTATATTTTCCTCTACTTACAATTATTATATTAAGGTCAAATTACTGTTTTTAGGTCAGATTAAAACGGCAGTGATCCTTGACACGGCACGCATTGTCAGGAGATTCCTCACTCGGCAGCCCTTACCACCGGCAGTTTGAGCCCTACCCCGCTGCCGCCCCACCCTAGTTTTTCAAATGTTTATAATTTTTGTATATATTTTTTTATACATACTAGTGACGAGACGAGCAAGACGTTCACCTGGCGGTAACCGTCACGCTTGCCACTAACAGTAGCAGTGCGAGAATTGTGAACACAATCCTGCGCTCATCATCCTGAGATATTAGATGTTAAATCTCTTCATACCCAGTAATTTCTCCGGTGAAAGAAAACATCGTAAGGAAACCCGCAAATGTCCCGAGAAGAAATTCAATGACGTTTGTGCATCAACCAGCCCGCAACTTGGCTGGCGGCGGATATGGTCCAATTACTAGTGTCTAAATATTAAGCTTTTGTTTTAAATAAATTATAATTATTTATTATTATTAATTACCAACAATACAATTACACAAGTTCTTACTTACTAATTACTTATTTACAATTAATATAAGAATATAAAATACAAATTATAAAAAACTTAAAACCAAGGGTGCTGCCGGTAGCTGGTCAGGGCTCAAGCTGCCGGTGGTTAGGGCTGCAGAGTGAGGAACCTCTTGGCAATTATTATTCGTATATTAACCGGTATTATTCTTGGTAATAAGCTAATTCAAGTTCAGTTTTAACTCAAATCCGTTTAGCCGTTATAACTTAAATAACCAAGATACCGGGTCTAAGAAAACCGCTCCCGAAAACGAATGATAGCAGATGATAGTACCTACTGTGACTAACAACACAAATAATAGGTAATGTAGTAACTTTACTATGGAAACTGATGTGGTTTTGACACATTTTGTTAAAACTATAAAAACAGAGCCCTCTGTACACAAACAGACACAGCGAAGCAGAACGTGGCCGCACGCGAGTCGGGCTCTGTTTTCACTCCTTGAAAATCAAAATCACCGGGTGTGATCGAAACTATAGTCAGGGTTTCCGAAATAATTAAACGTGAGCAATCCCATAAAAATTAAACAAACAGACACAGCGAAGCAGGACGCGGCCGTATATGCGCGCGTTAGGCTCCGTTTCCACTCCTTGAAAAGAGTTACCGGATGTGATCGAGACTATGTCGTTTAACATAATTCAACGTGAGTAGGTAATCATTTAAATAAAACAAAAATAGGTACTGCTAACTTTTTACTAACTAGTGATAAAAATTTGAAAGTGTGCATCGGTTTTAACTTCCTTACATAATAATCACCTATTCACCTTAAAGTGCGATAACGTTATTATCTCTGGTATAACATTAATGTTAAACTCAATTTAACTTCTTATTTTACTAGCTGAACGTATAACATAGTGCTAAGCGTCGTGAAAGGTAACGGTTACCTAATTTTACTTGCAATGTTTTAATTTAAAATTTTTGTTTTTGGGACGTAGTAGTTTTTTTTATGTTCGTATCTCGATTGATTGAGAACATTACATATTTCACACATATATTTGTAGGTTTTTAATCTTGTTGGGAACCGTTTATTAACCCCCGAACAAAATAGTAGGTAGGTTGTAGTGGCAGGGGTTAGTGTTATAATTTTAATTTAATTATCTGTCTGCTCCTGAATGAACTTCTAAACGAGCGAACTGATTTTGACTAAGAATTTAATGAGAGAGCCGCGGTTTTTAATATTTTTTTATTTTAATTAGGTATTGGGGATATAATTGAATTTTGTGGGGTTTTTGAAGCGCAGAGATACTTCTACAATATGAAATTTCTTTGAATTCATTATTTTGCCTTATTTTTTTATCTTTCTTAGAAATTTTCATTCGTAAAAAAAACAACCAGCCTGGTACAAAAGTCGTGGTGGTCCATTGGGGGGGAATGGTAGCACATTGGGAGGGAATGGTAGCACATTGCGAGGTCGTGGTAGCACATTGGGAGGTAGTGGTGGGTTATGGTAGCAGACTGGAAGATTGTGAAAGAGCTAATATCTTATATACGCGGATGGAGTCGCGGGGCGACCTCTAGTATTTAAATAAAAATTAAAATTGTATAATGGTTTGTCTTCAGTTTCCATACGTGAGGTGACATGAACGTGACGATGGGAGCTACAAAAATATTTCTAGTGTTTTTGGCGACTGTTGCGGTATCTGCGGCAATTGGTATGATGTAATTTGATTTTTATAGATTGATCTGTATACAAAACAGTTTAAATCCTAATGATAACTACGCATATTTTTAGGGTTTCGTACGCAATAGGTGTCCAACGGACACCTTATTACTTAGTATATCGTGAATATTAATGTATCTGTATTTTTGTTGTGTATTTGTCTGTCTATCTGTCCTTATGATTTAATAACTTTTTATTATGTTTTTGATATTATCGTAAAAAAGTTGTAAACAAAAAGCATCTAACTTTTTGTGATTATAGTGTAAAGTCAAAAATATTTAATAATCAGATGTATTTATATTTTATTGTTATATGTTAATCATGTATTTCTGGCAAAAGGGTTTTGATAGACGAACAAATGGCTGAAGGTAAGGTAAGTCTGATAGTGCCAGGCAATGGAGCAAACGGTACGTCGGGACTCGGGAGTTATACAACGTTATTCCATGAATTTTGGATTACTACCACTAAGAGCCGACCCTCACTAAGATACTTTTTATTAGCCAATAGTTGGTGGAGCTGGTTTGGCCGGATTCACGTGTAATACGTACAAAACACGTAAATACGCACTAGTATAATTACAGTGTTATCACCACAGAGAACGTAATAGTACTGCATAAGTACATAAACATTAAATCCCATAGAAACATAGCTGAATAATATTCACATCAAACAAACAGATAAAATCATGTAAAATAGGTACATACAAGCTGGTCAAGAACGACACGAATGTTGCTAAGATTTTCAACCGTTATTCTATTATTACGAAGTTGCATTTCAATGTGCACAAACGATTTCCGCTATACTTACTTTTTTTACTAGATACGTATTTTATGAGCTGGTACGGAACCCCCAGTTCACGATTCCGATTCGCCCTTGACTAGTTTATACTAATCTTGTTTTAACGCTTTAATTTAATGTAATGTTTATTTATTTTTTACAGACGGATTTGAGCCTGGCCTTCGTAGTAAGTAAATACAGATTTCTCTTACATAACTGACATGTTTGATTAAATACTGCATCAGCCTCTAACATTCTACTTCCAGACATAGACATAACCACGCCCACAATAATATAAACCACATACCACGTCCTTTCAATGAGCTATTACGACCTCTCAATGGGCTACCACGTCCTCTAAACGGGCTACCATGACCACTCAAAGCACTAACCATAACACCCAACGAGCTCTACCAGTCCTCCCAATCGGCTACCACGTCCTCCCAACAGGCTACCACAACCTCTTAATGTACTACCACGATCTCTCAATGCGCACCAACTTCGTACCACACTGGTTTTCTTTTATTTAATGGCTTAAGACATTTCCCATACGGAGCTGGTCTAGTGGTAGGTGGTATAGTAGCCTAGTGGTATTCCCATCACTTCTACAGCTGGAAGACGTCCACTGCTGGATGAAGGTCCTTAATAGGGAGGGGCTGCCATAACCCCCACGCTTCGCAGGCGGTTTGGGGATCGCAGAATGCTTACCACCGTTAACTATGTGGACGCTGGTGCCCGTCCTCCGGCAGTTCTGGATGCAGTTTTAGGACATTTCCAGATCCAGGTATTCCCATACTTCCTTATAATTAACTAGGCCAAAATGTCACATGCCTTTATAATGATCACAATCCAACCTTTGCAGTTAGATTTGGCAGGGGTCCAGACCCCGGCGCTGGCGAGTCATTCTTCTTCAAAGCCCCGAGATCTGTAGACAACGCCACAGCGGCAGGATGGGAGAGCACGGAGCGTCCACATGGGCACTTCCCCCAGCTGGTCATGTACTGCTATGCAGACAAGGTCGTTTGCTGCCTGTACGACGATACAGGTTATATTGCTGGAGTTCAAGTTGCTGTGAGTATGTATCCTACTATTTTTTTTTACTACTTATTACTACTTTTTTCCGAAGAGGATTATGGCGTTGCACTTTATGCATTTAAATTTGCTGCCAGTGTTAAGTATTTTGATATTTCAAGCTTTTTGTGAAATCAAGTTAAGTAAGTCTTAGTCACAGTCTAAGTTACAAACAATTAGGTCATGGTTAAGTGCAATCATGCCCTACTAAAGCCGTGGCAAATTTACTACAAGCTTCTTTGGAGTTTGAAAAACAGCACGAAAATATACGTTTCGCCACATTATATCACTAGCCACACTCGTGCGCATAAATAGGCACATAATGAATAAAACACTGCCATTTCGTACATTATCACACATACATTACTTACATACGTTACATTATTTTTGTGAGATTCTAATGTAATTGGCCTGACCGTGTTTAATCTCAATAAATACAATTTAATTTAATTTAATTTAATCACTCGAAAAAATCTAGTTAAGAATCGACAAGTTGACGGCTCGAACTCATCGGTGGGCGCGGCTAAAAAGCATGCTCTCTTCATCAAACAAACTGTGGGAAAGGGAGAAAGAAAGATAAATGAGCGCGCAAATTATTTTTGTCGACCTTTGGCTGCAGTAATGTGGTTGAATAAACTCTGAGTTAATTTATTCCAACTTAAGTTATTTGAAATGTTTATGGACTAAAATATGCCACTTGATAAATTATTTTAGAGTTTTCGTATTCCTTATGTTATTTATTTACGTCCAATGTGGCGTTAAAATTGAGCTAAAATACAAGATGTTTCCTGGCTCATAACTTTCATGTTTATTCACTTTTTACTTTCGTAATAATTGAAAATCCTAGATAATGAAGAGATTAATCGATATAATACTTAGTCTTGGACCTACAAAATTACATAGTGGAGTAGTAATACTACCGCGTTTCTATGGAGAAATGACCAACTTGTCTACTCTTAAGGAATATATAATGTGGAGACATGATTTTTTTGCGTTCCCGCCCGAAAAACCATACTACTTTTTACCTTTAATACTAACATTATAAAATGTTAATAATTCATTATTACGCAATACAAAATGCAATGCGCAATACTAACGTCATATTACTTTACACGGTATGTTGTTACTCACTATCAGCAGCCAGAAAATGTCCACTGCTGAACGAAGGCCTCCCCGATAATAGGGAGGCATTGACATAATCCCCACGCTTGGCAGGCGGCTTGGAGATCGCGGAATGCTTACCACCACTAACCGACAGAACGTTCCTGCCCATCCTTCGGTGGTTCTAGATCCAGTTTTAGGACATAAATCCAGGTCCGTTTATATCATACTCATTTGATATAGGTAGCTTATATGTTGGAAAGACGCTTAGGTTAATGTTTACCTTATAAATTTAAATTTTAATTAAATTTAATGTTAATACGATTCCTGGTCGTGGGTGAAACCGTGTGGCACTGCTAGTTGACTGTAATTCCGGACTAGGTGATATCTTCCTATAAGACACAGTTGCTCACTCTCTCTGTGTTTATTGTTGTCTGTGTATATAGTAAGTATATCTGAAGCCTTGTATCTAACCGTTATTTATAGTTATTTTAGTGGTATGATTCCGTTGTTAATATCTTAAGTGCCAAAACAGAGGCTAACGTGATAAACGTATCACGTTAGCTCTTTTTCGGCACGTATTCCTATTAGTATGGTACTCGATACGATATTTACTGCTGGATTATACTAGAAATTATAATATAATAATGGTTAGTTAAAATCCACCATCATCATCATTAGCCCGGAGATGTCCACTGCTGAACGAAGGCCTCCCCCCTAGACCGCAACACTGTACGACAACCTGCCATTTTCATCCACCGGTTGCCCGTGACTTTCACAATGTCGTTGGTCCACCTAGTGGGAGGCCTTCCTACGCTGCGTCTTCCGGTTCGTGGTCGCCACTCAAGAACCTTTCTTCCCCATCGATTGGTTAATATTGGACCTGTGTCATCTGGGTATGTCCTAAAACTGCATCCAGATCCACCAGAGGACGGGCAGCAGCGTCCTCTCGGTTAACGGTGGTGAGCATTCTGCGATCCCCAAGCCGTCTGCCAAGCGTGGGGATTATGGCAATCCCTCCCAATTAAGGTGGATGTTTTCATCCAACAGTGAACGTCTTCAGGCTGACGATAGGAAGATTGAACTTCAGCAAAGTAACGCCTGAATCAATCTCATAAATATTTATTTATGATACCTTGTCGAATTAAGGTGATTATCGACACTTCTTAGGTCTTTGCCTGCCCTTGTAATATCATCATCAACGTCGGCCCGCAGACGTGTACTGCTGAACGAAGCCCCAAGGCCGCCATAATGTACGTCAACCCTAAATCATCAAAACACTTTGGTTTCAGATACCAAAGTCAGAGTTCTCAGAGAACGTCTTCGACTGGGAAAAACGCGGCTTCACCTCATGGAATACCACCGTCAACGGGGAATGCAAGAGTTTTTGGACGTTGCAGCAATATTTTGTTAACGAAGGTAACTTTAACTTGCATCGTCATAGTCCACTGCTGGACTTAAACCGCTCCCAGGAAAATAACAATTACAGGGCTAACGAGAGCCACGTACTATCGTATCTCAAAGCAATGAGCACCAGCGAAGTGATGCCATGGAAATTGTTATTACTCTAAGTTAAAATGTTATGCCTAGGTGATCCTAAACGACCACCGATGTTACGCAACGGACTATCCGGTTTGTCTTAGGATGGGTGCCCGTGAGCGGAGTTTAAATCTGAGCACTACCGTGGGTCAGATGACACGTTAAATTGTTGGTCCCGGTTGTTTTTCGTTCCATATTTCTATAACAACCGTCAAGCCATGTCAGAGGCCTTCGGGTGGCACATTAACTCTGACACAAGGGCTGGCCACTCGACATAATAATATACGAACTGACTTACTTACTTAAATTTCAAGGCGGTTTGCCATGGTCATAAGCGTTACACCTGACTTCTTATACCCTTCAAGAGCGTATTTTTCTCGTCCCAATACTTTAAGTATTCTATTAAAAAAAATAGTTATCGAAATGTTTGTTCCAGAATACCTAGCAAAAAGCAAAGAAGATCGTATAGCAACCCGAGACCCTTCAAGTACGCTACAAGTGGGTGCCGTCTGGACCACCGGCATCAACAAGGAGCTGATGAGAATCTCCAATCTGGAGAAAGACATCATTAGCGAGCACTTGTTCCTAGAGCAGGCGTGCATACCATGGATGGGTGAGTGCTGCAAGAAGTGCATTTCGTTTTACATTATAGGTTTAATTGTTTGCATAGTGGTAAGACTCTATTGCAAAGTCCAGAGTCCATAACTGTGTTTTGGTTTGATGGAAAATGTTACCAGAGAAATTACTTGACAGGATTTGACATCTAATATCTCAGGGTGCGAGCAGTGCAGAGCGGCGCAGGATTTTGGTCGCAAGTCCCAATTCTGCGAGCCAGACGTTCACCACCATGTAAACGTCTGGCTCGTCTTATCACACGATTGCATCAAAAAGGTTTGCGTTAGGTTTCCTAACCCATCGGAAGCGCAGCTTGGCAAATAAATAAATAAAATATTAAAATTTGAATATCATTTGACCAAGTAACTTTATTTCTTATCCTTATATTAATGAAGAGAGGTACGTAGAAGTTCCTTCGTACGTCTCCCAAGACACACTACTCAACCCAGTCTTCGGCAATCCACTTCCAGTCACTGTCACCAAACAGGACGTCTTCTAGCTGATCATGACGTATGGTGTATTGATTGTCACAGGACAGCACTACTACTATAACCTGTCAACGACGACGGAGTGTACATCCGACCAGATGTATCCTTGGTTCCTCATGTATCACAAAGGAGAGCTGAGTGCCACTGCTTTCATTACCTATGGAAAACTAGAAGTTTCCAGCAGCGGTAGGGACTGGTTTGAGCACCCGAATCTAGCTGCTGTTAAGGTGAGTTCAATATTATTTTTAATCCATACCTACTTGGTAAGCAATATACACTATTACTAAGAGATTGCCCAGCGTCACTGTTCGCGTACGGAATAAAAAAATCGACGCACTTCAAATATCTTCTGGCTCATCACATCATCACATCAGCAGCCGGAAGAAGTCCCCTGCTGGACGAAGGCTTCCTCCTTAATAGGGCTTGGCATAATTCCCACGCTTGGCAGACGGCTTGAGGATCGCAAAATTGACATAGTCATAGACATGACATGCAATGCTTACCACCGTTAACTAAGAGGACGCTGCTGCCCGCCCTCCGGTCGTTCTGGATGTAGTTTTAGGACATACCGAGGTCCAATCTCATATCTTCCGTACCGCTGGGTTATTACTTACTTTTCCTCCTCATTTCCATAACAAACGCCAACGTCAACGTTGGCATAATTATATATTATTTAATTTATGTGAAGTTCGACACTTTGGGCATTTAAAAGTTTTTAATGCGTCTGCAAGAAAAATTATGACCTCTAGCGGACTTGAACCTGCTTACGAGCAATTTCTAGGTTAGATTTTTAAGTCTGTACCTATTTTAAGTAAAAATTGTACTACTCTATTTGGTAATAAACTATTTCTATTTATATTTCTACCATCCCAAGCCTTCGAATACACCTGCCATCATCAACAACGAGAAGACGTCCACTGTTGGACGAAGGCCTCCCAATAGAGGGGTGTTGCCAAAATCCCCACGCTTGGCAGGCGGCTTGGGGATCGTAGCATAGTCACCACCGTTAACCAAGAGGACGCTGCTGCCCGTCCTCCGGTGGGTCTAGTTGCAGTTTAAGGAAAAAGGTCCAAATCTGTCCAAATCGTTAAATCTGTCTGTTTGTCTATAATTTTGATAGTTGGTCTGTTTTTGATCTATAACGATGTTATATCTCGTAAATCATAATAGATGGCCGGTTGTTTTCATAGAATACTGTCGCGGATTTCCTTTGTACTTATGGCGGTACGGAACCCTCGTTATCCGAGTCGCAAGTACTCGTATCTTGACGGCTTTTTTTTGTTATCTGTTGTTAGTTTTTTGTTGTTGTTCTATTTGATCCCGCTGGGAATACGTGAGTTAGCAGTTACCCTGTATAAAGCCAGGTTTGCAGGTAGCTACAAAACTCTTGACCATTGTCAAAAAATAATTCTTTAAGTATCATCTGTGATGTTGCTTGCAAAACTTTTAATGTTAGTTTAAATCAACCTTGCTTATTATAACTATTAAAGTAATTATCTATAATTTCAGGCAATTGCTCCTAAAGGCCCTGAGTGCATGTACGAGATAAGTGACAACCCTGGAGTGCTCACCATGCACTTTTTCTTCGTCGACGAGCCTTGGACCATCCCATGTCCTTCATAATTAGGGGTTTCTTTATTCGATGTTACCTACCTAAAAAAAGTCATCTTATCATGAAGAAATAATAAAATTATGAAGTTATCCTAAAGGCATGTGACATTAAGGCCTAGTACATACAAGGAAGTATGGCAAGTTTGTGTCACTAAGCCACCTTCGTATGGGAAATGTCCTAAGCCTTTATGTGCTCATTATATTCGTTAAATGTATACCTAAAAAATGTGCGTAATAAATGTCCCCCCAATATTTAAAATAAAAAATGCTGATTTCATTTTTTTATTGACAGGGACGTTTTAAGGAGGGGAAAGGGGGGGATGTTGTATGGAAAGTTCTTTGTTTTTGAAGTTATAGTGATGAAAATTGATATTTGGGTAGTTCATTCATGGGGGTGTGTGTTGTCCTAGACGTACTCGTACATTTAATTCAATAATTTCAATTCCAAGATTTTAATTACTTAACTAGAGGTCGCCCGCGACCGGAAGAAACTCGGCTCGCTCCCAATCCCGAGCAATTACCTAGAATATTTTTCACTCCTCTTGCTCAAAAAGTCCGTCATTATAGCTCACTATAGCGGGGCTAAAATAGCATATCATGATCTAGGGGCTAAAGTAAAATGTTGCTCTAGGGGCTAAAGTGTTTTTTTTTACTGTTACACCAACGTGCCTACTAAAACAAAAAAGATTTTAATCATACGTAGAAAAATAATAAATAAACACTCGACTTTTTTTATTAAACAGAATGATTGTTTTAAAAAAAGGCTCCACGGCAAACTTAGGATTTATAACCTTAATGATAAAATATGACATTGCAAAAAATCGTCGCGGGCAACTGTAAATGGCTGGTATGTCGTACAGTGTAGCGGTTTAAGGAACAGTGGACATCTTCTGGTTGACGATGGTGATGAATATGTTCGTCAAGCAGTAGTGTGCAAGCATTACTGTGCTTAGGTTCGAAGAGATATGTTACCAGAGAAATTGGTGGTATTTTTTTCACACAGTGCCATCTAGCCCCATACCTAGCAAAGCTTGTATTATGATTGTATCGTGTTTGAGAGAAATTACTGGGCGTGAAGAGATGTAACATTAGAACTACATCACTCATCTCATTTTCTATTTAGTATTAAAGTGAGAGAAACAGAGGTTCGATCAGCACAAGCGTTTTATAGGACTGTTTTCATCACACTTGCGAGGAAAAAACAAACCTTTTTTGATAATATCAACCACACAGCGAAAACATCAAGAAATATTTGCGGAAAATGGCGCCCAAACCAGCGATGCGCTCGCAGGTTGACATTTACTTCACCGCATAAAAACTCTTTGTTGGTATTTTAAAAAAACTAAGTATTATCCGGCTATATTAAGAATGCTTCGTCTACTTCGTATTAGCCGTGTGTCGTTCTTGAATGAATCCTTCAATTGAAGTACTTCAGCTGTGTTCGTCCTTCAGCTGTCTAGTTCACTCGACGTCGCGAAGTCGCGAACGATGAGACACGAACGAGCAAAGTGAGGAAGGATATTTTTTTGGGAAGGATAGAGAATGCTATCATAATAGTTTTACCGCACGCCTAGCTAAGAGTACCTATTTTACCGCACGCCTAGTTGTATGGTGCGTAATGTTCAACTTTCGAACGATGTATACATATAGGCTTCGTATTTGCATTTTTCGAGCAAATGTGTTGTTAAAAAATATGATTGTTGGACCCACAAATTGATTGAAGTGTACTTAGGCTATGAAGTAAACTCGTGAAACTAGTAAGAATTTCAACAAATGATGTACATTTTCAGTAGATATTCTACCTAGTATAGGTCAGCTCTACGCTAGATCTCGAAATTTATCTTCAACATAATTTCTACCTAAGACTGTTCCAGTAATATCGCACTCGATATTACGCTTGTAATGGAAAACCATTTCCTCTTCAGTTGCAAGTGGAAGTGTTCGAAAATTGGATTGTTTTCTAAACTCATAGATACTCTTGGTATTATGTAGACTCAAATTCTTAAAATTTACAGTAACAATAACATTTCTCTGAACTAAAACAATTTTAAAAACTTTTTTTTTGTTTTCTCCTGAAATTTTCTATATCTATGGTCAAACTGGTTTTTTTGAATAATTGTCAAGTAATTGATAAATTTATATTTATTAACTAGCATTTGGATTGTCTCTAGAATTTCGGGCTAGATGGCGCTGTGTTTTTTTTTTTTTTTAATAAAAATGTTATAAAAAAACGATACCTAGTAAACCTTCGACAAGTTGGAGGCGCGAGGTTCCAAGCAAGTGTTGCACATCACATCCCATCAACTGCCAGAAGACGTCTACTGCTGGACGAAGGCCTCGAGCCCTTAAAAGGGAGGAGTTGCCATAATCCTCACGCTTGGCAGGCGACTTGGGGATTGAATAATGCTCACCATCGCTAACCGAGAGGACGCTGCTGTCCGTCCTGCGGTGATTCTGGATGCTGTTGTAGGACATACCCGGGTCCAACGATACAACTAATTTCGATCCTGCAAACACTTGCGTTTGCGTGATCGGAATTCAGTTATAATACTTCGTGTGCGAAAAGTTAGACGACTACAAAATCAGCATCAGAGGTGAATTATGAAAAGAGTTCATTATATCAATAAATAATTTTAGTTACCCTATTCTCTTACTAAGTAATTTTACAAAATAAGAAATAACCACTTGAGCTTATTCTAAGCTAATAATTTTATTACAAAGCTAACATGACAACTTAAAAGATAATTTAAAAAGTTTCTCCGCAGAACAGAAACGGTCCAGTCGCGGTAACTTAGCGACTTACTAACCGCGTTAAGAGGAATACACCGATTTACTCTCTTGCTATTTAATTCAATACTTTAAGTTAGATAAATCATATTTTATTTTAGTTACTTACATAATAGCTAATTAGAAAGTTTATTTTTAACTAAACACTTAAGTCACCTAAAACGGGTTGTTCCTTACTCATCATTTACTTACTGACTGACTGACCATATTACCCTCAGTCAACTCATCCTTTTTTTGTTCGCTCTGTTTCTGATGTGTGTTATATGCAAATGATGCATTTTTTATTGTAATGCATTACACAATTTTTTATTAATATTAATTTCTCAAGATCAACTTTACACCAACAACAACAACAACCACAACAACTTTTATCCTAGGGCCAACCGTGAAGTTCAGAAAAATGGAACAGCAGTTATTTTTTCTATCAGAAAATAATAAATACAAAAAGCCTGGTGTGTTATATCAGCTATCTGGTTCCCATAGACACACACACGACACTCAATCACCACACACACACAGATACACTAACAAAAACATACCCCCCACACACACTCACTTACCTATACCATTTTCATCTATCTTTAGCTGTATTAGTTACATTTTTATTGTTATCTCATATTCTGGGAAGACACTGTCTGCTGCAACACAGCTAACGCTAAAGCTGCAGGCAGGGTTGTTCAAATTCTTTGTTCATATCATGTTTATGAAACAATAAACTATTTTGTATTGTCAGTACAATACAAGCTTTTGCTTTTTTAAGTTGGGGCTAGGTGGCGCTGTGTGAAATGTCCATATTATGTTTATTTATTTACCAAAAAAATTATAGGTGTGTTTATATAAGTAAAATAAAGTGTTATTGTTGTAACTTGCATTACAATTACGCGATAGAAGTCACTAAAACTTAATTTTTCATCAGATTTATTACGTTACTCCAAAATCATTCTAAATAATTATGAATATTTCAAGCAGAAGGCGGAAAGTGCTTTCCTTCTCTTCAATTTTTACCGCATTTTCTACTTTATGTGTATCACGTACGTCACGCGGGGCCACGTAGAATATTGCCGTACGTAGGTGAGGCGTCATTTTGTTCGAAATTTCTACTTGTAGTTTGAATTGTTTTAGAAATTATATTATGAACATTTTGAGTTAATGTATTGATCTAGTTTTTATTGGATGAGTACATCATCATCATCGTTATCGTAATCATTTGCCAACTTGCCATGGTACACTACAAGATATAGGCCTCTGTCAACTCTCGCCTGATCTTCGGCATTTCGCTATCAACTCAATGTCTTGCGTATATCGTCACTCCACCGAGCCTAAGCGCGTCCTACGCCACGTTTGCCGATTTATAGTCTCTACTTTAGAACACGTCTACCATGAAGGTTGTCAGCATTTTTTATAAATGGTAATGTAATTACACATTAATACAAATAATCATCATCATCATCATCAGCCCGGAGTCGTCTACTGCTGAACGAAGGCCTCCCCCTTAGACCGCCACACTGTACGACAACCTGCCATTTGATCCCACCGATTTCCCGCGACTTTTACAATGTCGTCGGTCCACCTAGTGGGAGGCCTTCCTACGCTGCGTCTTCTGGTTCGCGGTCGTCACTCAAGAACCTTTCTTCCCCTTCGGTTGTCAGTTCTTCAAGCGATGTGGCCTGCCCTGCGCCACTTCAACTTGCAAACATTACAAATAATAGTCAAGCATAATAACATAATAATTTTTACCATCAAGAGGTTCTCGTTTCTATTGTTTCCATATTTGTTACCATTAATGTAGAACTTATTAAGTAATTTACTCGTTCACTCACTGGTTTTATTAACGACTGCTTCAAACAAAGCAAACACCAGGTCCTATTCTAAATCACCGCTTCCATACGCACTGCACAAATCAAAGTGCCTCACAAAATGACGACAGCAAAGACTCTCACTGAAATGGACGAGACAAGTCCATTAGGCGTCATTGTTTTGACTCGCCAGACTCGCCACGCGTAAATTGGGCTGTGTTTAGTGAGCATGCACCCTATTTCTTTTACTGTACAGGCCGCTTATAATAATAATAATAACGCAGGGGCGGCTTTATGGTAACGCAGGGGCGGCTTTATGGCGAGCCGTCGGTGAGTGGCGACACCGCGTACCCTGATTCCATGGGTCTAAAACCCCAGAGACCCTGACCCCTGGCTTGCCTTAACCGGCCGTCTGGGGGTGGAAACCGCAAGAGCTAAGAACCTAAGCTCCAGGGTGGAAGTGTTAAAGGGCATAACGCCGCGAGTAGCTCTTAGTGAAAGTGCAGCACACCTCTCGACACCCTAAGCCACCCACGCCAATGTTGCCCCTCCGGTGCCAAGATGCGGCAGCCTCTATGGGGGGCCCATTTAGTGGGTGGCAAGTCATCACCTGCCTAAATATATTTTGAAATGAGACAGGATAAGGCAGGTGCCGTTTCTCATCCCATAGATCAGTACAACTACCCACAAATTGTTCACCTCAATAGCCTTGTTTTTTGTTTTTTATCCTATACTGTACAATAGTTTTACATTCCATTTTATACACATTCTATAGTAATTGTATTTTGTACTCAACAGGGCCTCTTGGTGTTGGTTTCGGCCCCACCAATGCCTTTCAAAGGTCCGGGCTAGACCCGTGAATAAAATTAAATAAAGAGATAATAATAATAAATAAAACCGCTGACACAAACAGCTGTCGTGTTAATTTTGGTTACTTAATTTGTGTGTATTTATTTGGTTTTTACGAAGTCAAACGGCCGTAAAAGATACAAAGCAACAATTTTTAGCCATAGGAATAATTTTCCGAGAATAACGAAACCAAACAAAACTTTTACAACGAATATTGAATCGCTTTTATTTTGGCTAACATTTGACAGCGAAACGTCATCTACAAAAATGAATATTTATCTGCAAGAAAATTTTAAACATGATAACACGATCCAAAGCTATAAGGAATGCAGCGGAACAACATAGCGCACGACCACCATCACCGCCCGCTCCGTCATCTCCGAGTGCTTCGTCGGGGGAAGATGTGTTTGTCACCCCCCGTGAGTCGAGCGCCTCGTCGAGTGACAGCGACGTGAGCGGGCCACGGACACCGGCGCCGCCTCCACCTGCGCGTCGGGGACGTCCGCCGCTGCCGGCACGCCTGGGGCCTGCGGGGCTACCTGCCTCGCGCCCGGCTCTCGCTGCCGGTGGTGTAGTGCGTCGCATGCGATGGTCTCAGACAAATAATGAGAATTGCATGCGCGCCTATTATAGGGCTACAGAGGTAGGAACTAACCTGACGGCGTACCGTGTCAGGATGTTGTCTTTGTTCCAGGCCCTTGAACCGACCGTCACCGTGTCCGCCCAGCGACTATCGGATCAAGTGCGGGCTATCCAGCGGCTTAACCTGCTGGATCAGTCCCTGCTTGATCGGCTCCGCCTGGAGGCGCAGTCTGCTCGTTCTACGCCTGTGTCGACGCGGGACTCGCATGTCGCGTCGTCAGCCCCGACACTGGCTTCAATGCCGACGTCGGTGGCGACACTAGCGACACCTGCTGATCCCGTAGTTGATGAGGGCGATGGTACGGGTATGAGTGTGACTACCCAGGTGAGTGAGCAATTGAGGAGGGCTTTGGAGGACGCTATTAGTCAATATAGATTCGCACTCAATTCTAGGCCGCGACTACCGCGTTTGCCCACCCATAGACGTAATCTAGCGCTAATGGGAGCCCTGAACGCTTTGCTAGCCCCGTACTTGCGGGCTAGCGAAGATTTAACTGATACCCACTCGATTTTGTACTGCGGTGCTGTCGCGGCGTGTCGTGTTGCACGTGTTAAGTTCCCGGACTCTAACCGTGCACCACGAACCGCCGGAGATGTGCCCGCGTGGCAAGCACGAATCGAGCGGCGTATCAACACGTTCAGGACTCTCATAGCAAAGCTGATCTGCTTCAGCCGGGGGAATAATCGCCCCCGAGTCATGCGTTTCGTGACTCAGGCCTTTGCTGGGACTGGTATACGGCCCCAGCAATATATGGCCAGTGTCACGGAACGCATTGACTATCTCAAGCAGAAAGTCTATGCGTGGGCAAGCCGTATCCGCCGCTACAGAGAGCGTGTGGATAGATATTGGCAAAATCGCGTCTTCCAAAGCGACCAAAGGAAGGTGTACCGAAACTGGGAAGGAGCCGAGCAACGTGTGAGCGACGGACATCTACCGGATGCTAACGCCATGACTAATTTCTGGCGCGGCATCTGGTCGGTGCCCGTCGAGCACACCGAGACCTACAAGTATCTGGGTATGTCAGAGTCGTTGGGTATATCAGTAGTGGACATCAAGAAATCAGTGAAGGAGCGCTTCTTTTGTCGGCTGACAAAAGTACTCAACAGTCTTTTGTCTGGCGGCAACAAGGCGCGCGCCTTCAATGGTTGGGTGATGCCTCTACTGATATACTCCTTTGGCATACTTAGGTGGACTCAGACTGAGCTGGACGCCCTGGATAGAAGAGTCCGTCAACTGCTCACTGCGCATCGCATGCTACACCCACGCTCATCTGTTATGAGACTGTACATTCCACGGAAGTGGGGGGGTCGTGGCTTTTTAAACGCCAAGAACCTCCACAATCGTGAAGTGTGCAGTCTTAGGGATTACTTCCTTAACAATGAGTGTGGGATGCATCGCGATGTAGTGACAGTTGACAAGGGGCTCACGCCGCTCTCCTTGGCAAACGAGAACTGGCGCAGACCATCGGTGCTAAGCACTGAAGACCGCAAGGATGTATGGAAGAGCAAGGAGCTGCACGGACGGTTCTATCGGGCCCTGTCGGGCCTCGATGTGGACTTGCTCGCGTCGGTGAACTGGTTACGCTTCGGGGACCTCTTTGGGGAAACTGAGGGGTTTGCCTGTGCAATTGCGGATGAAGTTATCAAGACGAACAACTACCGGAAATATATCATGAAGGACGGTACGGTCGACATCTGTCGGGCATGCCACCGTCCCGGGGAATCCCTCCGACATATAATTTCCGGTTGTTCGCATCTTGCTAACGGCGAGTATTTGCACAGGCATAACCAAGTCGCCAGGATCATCCACCAGCAACTTGCTCTTCAATACGGCCTTGTCGAGTCAGAGGTGCCGTACTATAAGTACGCACCAGCTCCAGTTCTCGAAAATGGTCGTGCTTTGCTCTACTGGGACCGCTCCATCATCACGGACAGGACTATTGTCGCCAATAAGCCTGATATCGTGATGGTGGATCGGTCCCAGCGCCGGGCAGTGCTCGTCGACGTCACCATCCCACATGACGAGAATCTCGTAAAGGCCGAGAAGGACAAACTCAGCAAGTACCTTGACTTGGCCTTCGAGATAACCGCCATGTGGGATGTTGACTCGACGATCATTGTCCCGATAGTCGTTTCGGCGAATGGTCTCATAGCGAAGAGCCTCGACCAATACCTCAAGAGGCTCTCGCTAGACGGTTGGGTCAAGGGTCAGATACAAAAGGCAGTGGTACTTGACACGGCACGCATTGTCAGGAGGTTCCTCACTCTACAGCCCTAACCACCGGCAGCTTGAGCCCTGCCCCGCTGCCGGCGGCACTCTAGGTTTAGGTTTTTTATAATATTTATGTTTTTAAATTTATATTGTAAAAAACTTAGATTTAAGAAAGTAAATAAATAATGTGAATAATAATAATAATAATGATCGTTTATTTCGGAAAACATAGATCCATATTTAAATTCAAATTGTCCTTAATGATTAATTAATAATAATGTAGACCAATACTTTTGTAGACAAAAGCATTGGTCAAATATAGTCCTTATAATCGCATTACCAGAATTAGAGAGTGTAGATCTAAATCTTGCAATGCGATGTCTAATCAGTGCATCGAGAGCCGGCACGCGAGCCTCCGCGAACATCCCGGAAGCGCTGCACCACCGCGGGAGGCGAAACATTATGCGGAACGCGTCATTGTACTGCACTTTAAACGTACGATAACTTTCCAACTTGTAGCTAGACCACAACTGAGGAGTATAAAGTGCAGTACAATAAGTCTTAAAAAGCAAAATTTTCGCCTCACGCGAGCAGCCACTGAACTTTCTTCCGAGCATGTTGGCCCTAACAGCAAGAGATCGTCTCTCTCTATCCAAGTCATGGTCGTCCACAAGTTCCCTGGTAACAACGTGTCCCAAATATTTAAACGTAGTGACATAATTCAACATCTTCCCACCCAAGTACAGGGGAAGTTCAGGTATATTCTTTTTGGTCCTTCCAAAGACCATCGCCACTGATTTGTCGACATTGTATATTAAGTTGTGAGCGGCAGCATATCTCTCGCACTTGCTGAGAAGTACTCTCATCGCACTGATCGAAGGGCTCAACAGAACCATATCGTCCGCGTAACTTAAATTATTCATACAAGTCATAGCAATCGAGCAGCCGACGCTGGTTCCGTTGAGCTCCTCGATCAGCGCGTTTACATATAAGTTAAAAAGCAAAGGCGAAGTGAGCCCGCCCTGCCTCACACCACTAGGAAGGACGTACTCGTCCGAGTATGCCTCACGCCAGCGAACAACGTTCTTCTGAGACCTGTACCAAGACTGAAGAAGGATAACAATGTCATCTGGAACGCCCGTTGCCCTTAGTTTCGCCCACAGGATACTGTAGTCTACTCTGTCAAAGGCGCGGCTTAGGTCTAGGAAACAAGCAAAGACTTGCGTCTGTTTGGATGTGTAGTATCTCACTATCTCTTTTAAGCTGAATATGGCCATATCAGTGGAGCTGTGCTTTTTAAAACCAAACTGTGCATTATTTATTACTATGTGTTCGGAAAGAAGACTTAGCAAAATGGAATCGATGACCTTCGAACAGGCAGTGGAGATTGATATTGGGCGGTAGTTGGATCCCAAAGAAGCACTCGTCGTCTTGCTTTTTATAATCGGCGAAACAACCGATTTTATAAGTTCCGGTGGCAGATGTGAATGCCTAAAGCATGCATTTAAAAAGACTGACAGAAAAATGATAACCCATGGACCACCAAAACGCAGATGTTCAATACCTATCTGATCATGACCTACTGCTTTTCCCATAGGCAGTTTCATAATGGTGTCAAAAACACACTGCTCACTGATGTGCGTATACGTATGAGCCGATAACTCGCCTAAGTCTATATCAACGGAGACACCATCGTTCACTGGACCCGAAGCTGCAATCAGAAATTGGTTCTTAAAGTTTTCAGCTATTGCTTTACTATCGCTTACACCATCAACCGAGGCTGGGGCTTTGGATCTAGTTTTGCTCAGCTTTGAAGATTCTTTCCAGAATTTATGAAAACTTTTAATTGAACAAGCGTTGCTAATATTGTCTAGCAGTATTTGTTCCTTATTTTTCTGGCACCATTTTAGGCGACTTTTGAAGATGGATCTACTTCGCTTCATGTCTTCATATAAAAGACCAGAGGTCTGAGCTCCAGCCTCCAGCCATGCAAAGTACTTAACTCTAGCTTCATCGTGTGCAGCTTTAACGTGTTGGCTCCATCCCGGTACCGGTTTAGGACGCCATACCTTTCTGTACCTTCTCGCCGCGGCCGCGTTCTGCAGAATGACTACAAATTCATCATAAAACTTATTAAGCAGCTGAGCATGTGATTCAGCTTTACACTTTTCACACGTGCTCAACCAACGCAATAGTTTCCAGTCGAGAGTAGATAATTTCCTACTGCAAAGAGACTTGTAAAAATGTATCTCTTCACCATTTCTTTTGCCCCATGTACACTGATGAACACTGGAGGACACGCTGGACTCAACCCTATTTACGGACACGGTACTGAAATCAAATTCTATCGCCAGGGGCCTGTGGTCCGACCATAATACGTCCTCAATAACATAAACGTTAGATATGCTAGACCAGGCAAGCCGGGTCACGATGCAGTGATCTAGCCAGCTCTTCGAGCCATAAACATCACTTACAAATGTAAAATTATCGTCATTATTCTTTAAAAATTCATAATCAGCATAAATTAAATCATTGTCATTACAAAATTTCATTAATTCGTTCCCAAACAATGTGTCAATACCTGCGTTATAATCCCCAAACGCTGCAGCAAAACTTACATTGTGTTCGTCAATTAAACTATTAATTATACATAAATAATTCGTGTATTCTGGCAAATTATTAATGTCGTTTTGTGGCATATACACTGAAAAATACATATGGCAGTTGCCGTTAACTTCTGTTTTTATTGCACATAACCTGGGGTCCGAGCAGTCTATAACAGTAACAGTATTAAATGCCGCGGTTCTGTACAGAATACCCGTCCCCCCGAACGGTCGACCTCTCAATATTTTGGTTTCGTCAACCGCAGATACCCCGTGCGCGCTAAAATCGGGGTGAATATGTGACAAAAAAGGTAAGTCGCTTGGGAGCAGCCAGTGCTCCTGTAAAAATACTACGTCATAATCAGCACACAAAGATTTAATAAAATCTACACTTCTCCTAACAGATTTGCAATTAAAACTCACAAACTTCATAGTGAACGTAACAAGCCGGTTAGGATAATATTACCTACTTGGCAGTAGACAATTTTATTTTCTGCCAATATAATCTATAAGCAATACCCACAGGCCAAAAGTCAGGGTTCATAAAAATCGGTTTCCTATCCGACAATATCGTGATCTTAAAAGACGCGAAACTTGTTTCCTTAAAAGGTGTAATTCGTTCGACTAGTACAGGATTTTCACCTTTACTTTTTATGTACTGCGTGATACTGTCAGCCGTAGCCGATTTGTCAACTCGAGACACGTATAAACAAACAAGTCTCGGTGCCGCTTTAATAGAAAATGATTCCTGCGCTGGCGCTTGTCCCTGCTTATTTTTATTATACTTTTTTCTGTACGACACAGTAGTAAATCCGTCTTTTTGCTCGAACTCCTGATAGTCGACCTGCTTTTGAATGCGGTTACGGGATTCAGAGCTTTTTGAATTTGTCCTTTTCGTGCGCTTATTACGGGCTAGGGATTTCGTAGCGGCACCAGTTGTCGCAGGCGTACTCGTAGAAACAGCTGGCGGAAACGCAGAGCGAGCGCCGCCGGCGACTTGCCTAGGCGCGCGCCTCACACCACTGAAGGTGGCCGCGGGCAGCGGTGCGGTAGCGGGCGGGAGCCCGGCCGGTTCCGTAGGCCGCTGCGTATCGCTAGTCGTAGCCGTAGGTATACCGCTTGGGTCACCTGCGGTTGCAATATTATTTTTGCTTGACGGTGGGTCGAAATGACCCTGATTTTCGCTCGAAAGAAAGCTGCAGTTACTGTTTTCTTTGTCGCCACATTTACCGTGGTCTATGCGTTCTTCTAAGTCCTGACGTAGCACTTCAATGTCAGATTGTTTCACGTACGTACTTTTAACTGCGTGCAGTTCTTGTTTCAGAAGAACTACGTCTTTTAACAGGACCGAAACGTCGACGTGATCCCAGGTCACAGCTGGGAGACGGTTCAGGTTCTTGGCGACAAACGTTGGGAGACTGTCAGGCTCCGTTTCCTTAACGATACTTATTATATCTTGAAGGTGCCTTTTGCTTTTTCCGTCTCCTTTACGGGTAGTCCGTCGCGTCTTCGTAGAATCCTGTAGAATCGCTTTTGCTTTGTCTATTTCTTCTTCTTTGAAATGTGACTCACAAAGTTGAATTAGACTCACTTCGTCCATCACATCCACCTTGCATTGGATAAAACATAACAATTCACTAATCACAACGCGACACCCGCACATATCTTGCATTTTATAGCTGCGCAGATTCACGACGCGAAGCGACAACCAAATAGCACGTCCGTACGCAATCGATACGCGCGCGTCAATCTTATGCGTCGCTTATGTGTGGACTAGGTGAGTATACATTTTTATAATATTACACGTTTTTCACAGCAATTTCTTTAAATCACACCGCTGTCTTATGATGGAGGAAAATGATTAACACGGGGAAAGGCACATTATTATTTACTATGGTTGAAGAAAAATGAGGCTAAAGTACGCCGCTATGGAACCGCTTAACCACTTCGTGCCTATTGTACCTGTGGAGACCATGGGTTGTTGGGGCATGGAAGCTAAGTCGCTTATTAGAGAAATAGGGCAAAGGCTCATAGATAGGACAGGTGACTCTCGCTCCGGTTCGTTCCTGGTGCAGAGGATGGCCATTGCCATTCAACGTGGGAACGTGGCGAGTGTTATGGGCACCTTTGCACCGGGAACGGTCAGGGGCGAGTTATTTGATAAGGTTATTTAAGGTTATTTTTTAGGGTATGTTTGATTTTGACTTTGTATAAATTGGTAAAATTTTTGAATTGACATTTTAACGAAGAATTACATTATGATACAAGTGTGCTATTTTGGTCATTACACTAGAGGCGGTATTATGCGCGCGAGCCGCAGGCGAGCGCGATAACGAAGCCGAGAGTGTAATGACTATAATAACACAAGCGTTTCATACGACTGTTTTCATCACACTTGCGAGGGAAAAATAAACTTTTTTTGATAATATCAACCACACAGCGAAAACGTCAACAAATATTAGCGGAAAATGGCGCCCAAACCAGCAATGCGCGCGCAGGTTGTCATTTACTTCAGCCGCATAAAAACAAAAACTGTAAGTATTAACCGGCTATAATAAGATTGCTTCGTATACATACGTCTTATTGCAGTCACGTACAAACTTGACTTTACCGGGTTATACCTATTATAGCACAAGTGCCGTAATGTAAAGTAAAAATCACGCGCGCGTAATAGCTTGGATTATGAGCCTAAAACCAATGTAATAAGATCCACTTTACGAGCAAGTGTGATGAAAAATTATTATGTCAGAATCAAAGATAAAATAAAATAAAATACATACTCAGTCAGACTAAAAAATGTCAGCGTATATTTTATCTTCCTGCAAAACACATTAAACTTATCTTACATAAAATTTCAGCATCATCTTAACTCAAAGTAGTGCTTTCATTTCCTGTAAAAATTACTTTTTCATAAGAAAAGCGTCGTTGCCGTGCGCCGGAGATGAAAACGTTCCCTTTATGTCTTACTTGTCTATAATTAGGAATAAAACATAGTCTAAGCTGGAGATAACTTCTAGTAATACTGGCTTTAGTATAATAAGCACACTAAGCTCTAGGTATAGGAAAACAACATTGAACTAGTAAAAAGATGTAATTTTTACGAATTAGGTATATTATTTACATAGCTTTAATTAACAAATTGAATTATCACTGGAGTACTTTGAAAATAATCGCACCTTCCCGTGAATTAGGATGAAACATATTTACACGATGAAACGTCTTTGAATTAAATAGGTACCTAAGGTACCTATCAAATTGATTTATGCCATTTTCGGCCCGAGAAACTTCGTCCCACATTAAAAATCTGTGTTCGTCCCGCTTTTTACGTCGAAATCGCAAAAATGAAAACAGCTGTTCCATACATTTTGCCCAAGGTCGATGAACTTTTTGTATGGAACAGCTGATATTTTTTTCGCGACTTCAATGTTGGTCACATAGTAAAAGTTGTTTGTTTTGATGTACAGAATATTTTATCTTCTATATATATAAAAATGAATTGCTGTTCGTTAGTCTCACTAAAACTCGAGAACGGCTGAACGGATTTATCTTATCTTAGTCTTGAAATGTTCGTGGAGGTCTAGGGAAGGTTTAAAAGGCGAGAAAAAATCGAATAATTTTAAAATAAAAAATACTGATTTCAATTTTTTTTTCAAGGGTTGTTTGGGATGATTTAAAGTGCTGAATTTTGGGAGCGGGCCGAATTTCTTCCGCACGCGGACGAAGTCGCGGGGGACCTCTAGTTTTATATAAAATTTTATATATGCCTTTACAATGATGCTAACTGATTAGAACTAACCGTGTATAATCAGGTTGGAACTGCGACAATACAAGGCACGAGCAAATTGTGTAAATAGATTTCGGTTTATGGTAATTATATTATTGGTTCTGAGATTCAATCACAATCTTGGTAGGTATTTTTAGTATAAGTTAATATTTTCATTACATTTTACTTTGTCGCTAACTGTAACAACAATTCGGACAATTCGGACGATCAAAGGCAAATATTATCATGAAGGACGACTAAAATACTTTTTAATGTCGCGGGCCGAAGACTCGGGACGAATATGGCATGAATCATCAAATTTTATTAATAATTCTTTCGAGTTTTTTGAGAATTAAGATATGGCATTCTTATCTTTTTGCAACAAAAGAAAGAAATACTTTAGGAATATTGTTTTATGTATCGGTAGTTAAGGTAATGATATAGATTTTAAGCACTAGAAGCTAATGTTTTAGTTTAGAGTAAAACGATGAAGATAGATACAATCAAATCAATTTGGAGAAACTCAGAGTCACGCAACGGGCAATGGAAAGAGCTATGCTCGGAGTTACTTTGCGCGATAGAATCCAGAACGAAGATATTTGCCAAAGAACCAAAGTTACCGACATAGCTCGCAAGGTTTGCAAGTTGAAGTGGCAATGGAAAGGCCACGTCGCTCGAAGAACTGACAACCGATGGGGAAGAAAGGTTCTTGAGCGGCGACCGCGAACCGGAAGACGCAGCGTAGGAAGGCCTCCCACTAGGTGGACCGACGACATTGTAAAAGTCGCGGGCAACCGGTGGATGCAAATGGCAGGTTGTCGTACAGTGTGGCGGTCTAAAGGGGAGGCCTTCGTTCATCAGTGGACGTCTCCGAGCTGATGATGATGAGATATACAATCATAGGTACAGTCTTGGGATCGAGAGATGGGTGACCGCTAAAGGCATGTTTTTATTTGAGTGCGCGTAGGTCAGATGAGACGCTAAATTCAAATATATTATATTTTTAGCGGATAGGCAAATATTTCACTAAAAAAAAACTAATTTAATTAACACGAAAAACAGTATTATTGGCAAATGAAATAACTTTACACAAATTCAATAAATAATTCAAAATGGCGGCAAATATAAGGTAGGAGCGATGTGCACGCTTCGATGTCGGAAAGCAGAAAGAGGGCGGCGCTGCTTGTGCGGCCGCTTTTATAGATTCTTGAGCGGTGGGGCGGCGTAAGGTGACACAAAATGGCGTCTCTCCTCTAACACGGCCTCTCCTGACGTGTGGTCGTCCCGGCCACATCTTCACTGGTGCTGCTAGTCTTGAGGAGCTGGTGGACCCTGTCCAGCTTCGGCAGACCGAAGGGGAGCTGGTGATGCCTGGCTGCCGGTAGACGAGTCTTCGAGGACCTCGTCTTCAGCTGAGGACGTAGAAACACAAGCCATTAGGACAACATATCCTATTAATACACGAATATAAGACACGAACAAAACAATAATAGCGACGTGTGTCGGACATAGGCCCAAAGTTAGCATATCCGAGTGGAGCTTGGCTCAACACATCACACGTAACGGACATAGGCACCAAGTTAGCATATCCAAGTGGAGCTAGGCTCGACACAACCCGTAGCGGACATAGGCACCAAGTTAGCATATCCCAGTGGAGCTCAGCTCGACACAACACGTTGCGGACATAGGCCCAAAGTTAGCATATCCGAGTGGAGCTAGGCTCGACACAACACGTAGCGGACATAGGCCCAAAGTTAGCATATCCGAGTGGAGCTCAGCTCGACACAACACGTAGCGGACATAGGCGCCAAGTTAGCATATCCGAATGAACAGCTCGACACCACGCAAAGGACATAGGCACCAAGTTCGCATATCCAAGTGGAGCTCAGTTCAACACGCACGAGTAACTTATGGCAGACATAAGCACTCGAAGTCGTTTGTCACAGTGGGCATCAACAAAGCGCATGACAGTATGTTCGCACGTACTGGCAAGCGAGGGACAAACGGCATGCATTAACTAAGTTGTTCGATAACAAGCAAAGTCAACTTACTCTCAAAAAACGCGGCACACGACTCGGGGGTCCACTCTCCTCGCCAAGCAACCATATGCTCGGAGGCAGCCTGAGTGGTCTTGCCATACGACCCGCCAAGTAGTTGTAGCGCGTACCGACCATGAGGTAGAACTTGTGTCACGCGGTACGGGCCCCGCATGCTCGAGTCTAGTTTTCCTGTAACTTGCGCGTCTTTAATAACAAAGACCTTATCATCTAGCTGGAAGGACCGCGAAACTTCTCGATTTTCGTTGACATACGCGTCCTGTTTACCTCTATTTTTGTCCAGAAGCTTGGCAGCTCTTTGTCTCTGCAATTCTCGAAGCGCTTCGCGATTCGGTCGCGTATCATCTACAGCGACATCGCGAACCAAGTTACGTATAACTGGTGTCATCGCTTCGATGCCCATTAATAGCTGAATTGGCGATGTTTGAGTGGTCTTTTGTTTAGTGCAGTTGAGAACGAGCTGCATTCGCCACAGGACATCGGACCACTTACTCTCGTTGTTAGCGGCCTCGATACGTAACATATTCAGAAGCGTGCGACAATAGCGCTCGACCTGACCGTTCTCGCCATGCATTCCGGGTGTTATAAAATGAATTTTACTGCCCATCTGAGATACCCATCCCTTAAAACTAGTACTCTCAAACATCCGTCCTCGATCACACACAATAACTTTAGGGGCTCCAAACAAGGAGACAGCATTTGAAAACGCCCGCCGGAGTTCATCAGAGTCTTGCCTTTTTAAAGCATAAAACAGGCAGTACTTAGAAAAAGCGTCGATCATAAGTAAAACGTACTTATGTTCGTTTGAAGCGGGTAGGACACCGAGTACATCAACATGCACTGTGTCAAATGGGAGATCTGGTTTTGACCATGATGAAATTGGCTGATGTGGAGCTCTGGGGACCTTTTTGGATGTAATGCAAATCAAACAATGCCTTATGTACTTTTTAACAAAAGCGTGAAGCCCAGGGAACCAAAAATGACGCAATATCAAATCGATAGTTTTTTCACTATTGATATGATCATGCTGATCGTGAAATATTCTCAAAAGGCTTAGTCGGTGCCCTTTGGGAATGTAACAGAGTAATCTTGACTCTTCCCCAGTAGGGGTATACCTATGGTAGAGAAGGTCATTACGGACAACATAGTTAGTTCGGTCAAGTTCGTTGTTATTAAGTCTGTCAATCAGCGTAAGAGTTTCCTCGTCCGCCGATTGAGCAATCTGAGCCCAGTTTTTAGGCCTCGCGATGTGGCACACATCTACAGGATTTCGGCTAAGGAAGTCAGCGTGTTGCATCATAACACCCTTCCTGTATTCAATAGTGAAGTTGAAATCCTGCATATATATCCACCAACGCGCAACGCGTGGTAGAAGATCCTTCTTTCGTTCAGTCATTTTGAGAGCGTTACAATCAGTTATGATTTTGAAAGCAATGCCCAACAAATAATGACGGAAGTGCTGTAAGGCCTTAACAACCGCAAGTGTCTCGAGTTCATACGAGTGATACCGCGCTTCGGCACCCTGTGTAGACTTACTAAAGTATGCCACTACTCGTCTTTTATTATTTTCGTGAACTTGCATGAGAACGGCTCCGTAACCGGCGGAGCTTGCGTCAGTGTGCAATTCCGTCGGTAACGAAGGATCGAAAATAGCCAGCACGGGTTCACTCGTTAGACACTCGATGAGGTACCTACGGGCGGCCTCCTGATCTTCACCCCAATGAAAAGGTACTCCTTTTCGTGTAAGCCCGGCTATGCAAGCTGTTTTAGATGCATAGTTCGCTATATAGCGACGAAAATAGCCTGCAAGACCAAGTAATTGACGAACTTGTTTTACGTTCGTGGGCACAGGGGACTCGATCAAAGCTTTAACTTTACGCTGGCTCGGTCTAACCTGACCTCCAGAAATGATGCGCCCTAAATATTCAACCTCTGTGGCCACGAAAGTACTCTTCTTCGTGTTGACGGAAAATCCCGCAGTAGTCAATACAGTCAAAACGTCATGAAGGTTTTGCAGCGCCTCAGGAATGGATGACGCCAGTACGATGACGTCATCGATATAGCACAGTACCTTGCCTGCATCGATCAGTGGTTTCAGCGTATTTGAAATAATTCGCTGATATACTACTGGAGCGTTAGCTAATCCGAAGGGCATCTTGAGGTATTCAAAATGACCCTCGGGCGTCACAAACGCTGTCTTCGCCACCGAGTCATCAGATAATAAAATCTGATGGAAACCAGTTGCCATATCTAGACAACTAAAATAGGTACTCTTGCCGAGGCGATCGATGTGATCTTCGATTAAAGGTAAAGGATAACGATCCTTTACCGTAATGGCATTCAACGCGCGGTAGTCTACGCACATGCGATCATTTCCGTCACGCTTTTTGACGAGAATGATCGGGCTCGCATACGGTGACGTAGACTCCCGAATAATACCTTTTTCGAGCAAGTCGCGTGTAATTTCGCGTACTTTTAATTTTTCGTCTGAAGATAACCTATACGGCCTATAGCATACAGGCGTGTTACTTGTCAACTCAATATTCATACTACCGGTCGTCACAGTACTTGTAGCAGTACCCTCAATAAAATAATCGCTAAACTCGTCAACAATATCTTGCAATTTTAATCGGTCGTCACCCTCGAGAGGCGAGTTGACAGTTAACTGGTTACTTTTGTTAACGAGCATCACGTCCCTTTCGCTACCGGTAGTAGGAATTCGAGTTATTCGATGCGTATTGTTCGCACGAATATATGCTACCCCCTCACGGTTTAAAACGTCTGTACCTATAAGTACCGGCACGTTCATGCATTTTTGCGGAACCACAAAAAAGTCTACTTCAAGCGCAATCTCGGGAAATTCTATAACCAACGTAACAGAGCAAGTACACTCAATACTTTGGTCACCGATACCGCGCAACGTTTGAAAAGAGGGTAGTCGCGAATGTTTAAAGTGTTTCAAGACTGACTCGGAAATTAGCGAAACACGTGAGCCACTATCTATCAATACGTCGGTAGGTACCCCTTGTATGACCGCAGTTGTGACGTCGTTGTCTATTGGGGCGCCTTGCAACTCACGACAGAAGTTAACATTATTTTTATTACGTTCCTCTGATCGTTGTTTTGCGAAGCAACTTGTGACGTCATGCCCGGTCTTTTTACAAAACGTGCATGGACTACTACCCGCTTTATAGGTGTCTTGTGACGTATTTACTTTTAGTCGTTTCGGACACAACCTGGCAACATGCCCGACAGAATCGCATGAAAAACATTTCATTTCACCCGCATTTTTACCATTATTAAACACGCGCTTACGTAGATTGCGGTCATTATTCTTACTTGGAAAAGATTTTGTCGAGGTGTTAGATGATTTTAAGTTTGGTTTGGTATAAATCGACAGAAACTGAACAAGTTCTTTAGTACTCAAGTGAGCATTCGTTGCGGTCGCGCGAATCTGCGGATCAGTTATGCCTCGTATGACAATAGCTGTCGCCAGCTCATCGCTCAACCCTTTTACGATATTCAATCGCAGAATAGAACGTCTTGCATATTCGGCATACGTGGAGTAACGATCAGAGTTAGTGCTCATGACATCAAATAAAATCTGGGCGATATCGATTCTACGAGCGCAGAGTGGTTTAAACTCGGCTTTAAAATTAGACCAGGAACGGTCATTAGTGACCCAATCGTTCATCCAGCTACGTGCGTCACCTTTTAGGCAGTTCGCTATTCTGGACAAACACTCATTATCGTCCCATTTATTGATATCGCGGGCCCTATCAACCTCCTCGCACCAAGAATCGATATCATGCAAGTTTGGATCGAAGTTCGAAATATAATAATGGGTGGATCGTACCTTTGTCAACGTGTGCAACGCTCCAATAAACCTTTCTGTCACGTCGGTGGACATCGATGTACTCGCCAAAGACTCGGGTGGCACCGGTGTCAGAGGCGAGAATGTCCTTGCCTCGCATGGTGTTGAAGTGGCAGGTACAGCAACCTCGGACGCCACGATGGCGCGCACTGCTGACGGAGATGCCTCTGCGCACGCGGCCGGTTGGCCGCTGTTCTCCAACGCGATGAGGCGCGCGAGAATGGCGCCAAGCTGATCCTGAATACCTTCTGCGTCCGTGGTTGGACCGCGCCGGTTCCGACCTCTATTATTAGAGGTGGAGCGGTTGGCCATTGTTTTAGCACATCACTCAGATTTTAACAAAATTACTGTCGCTACGGCCAGAGCTAGGATAGGCTATGGAGCCTATCCCACTTCTGATTTTAGCGGATAGGCAAATATTTCACTAAAAAAAAACTAATTTAATTAACACGAAAAACAGTATTATTGGCAAATGAAATAACTTTACACAAATTCAATAAATAATTCAAAATGGCGGCAAATATAAGGTAGGAGCGATGTGCACGCTTCGATGTCGGAAAGCAGAAAGAGGGCGGCGCTGCTTGTGCGGCCGCTTTTATAGATTCTTGAGCGGTGGGGCGGCGTAAGGTGACACAAAATGGCGTCTCTCCTCTAACAATATATTTTTAATGATTTTATGTATATGTTTCTTTGTCAAACGGGTTATTTCACGATTGCATTTAAAGGGGATATGGTCGATGAAGTAAAAAATTGCCAGAAGATGGCATTAATTTTTATTAAATAATAATGAATAGAAGATTACAAGAACATGAAGATAGCGGATAATTATATGAATTCAACAGTAGAATAATAAAAAAACAACTATAATTTATATAAAACATAGCATTTTATAAAACTTGCTGTAATTAATAACTTGCTTTTACAATTACAAAAATTGTTAATTGTGTAAAAATTTCCACCCAATATTTATTTATTTGTTTAAGTATTTTTGTTGATTTGTTTGTATTGATTTTTAATGTTGCCTGTTGACCATTCGTAAATTTATTGTTAAACATACCCAATTGAAATAAATTTATTGAATTAAATATACCAAAGTTGTATTTTCTTTTATTTCTACCCTTTCTAAACTATCTGCAAACTTCGACGAATGTTTACCATGAGCCCTCAATATCTAGTTAGCTCCACAATTAATTACTTGTAGACTAGAACTTCCCCTAATTAATTCGGAACACTTATCTTAAACTTTGAGCTTAGAAACTTGGGCTCTTGAGACTACTGATGGATATTATATTCATTAACTCGTTTTAATTTAGAAAGATTAATTCATTGTAAAGTCTGTTTATCACTATGGGTTTAAATGAGGCTATTATTTATTTTATGATTAATGATCATAAATTTGTTTCATTATGTGAGCTGAAATTGATTATTTGCAATATTTCGAATGTGTAGGATGTTTTTGACGTTCGAAATGACTAGTATTACTTTCCATTACGTTAGTAGTTTTTTGACAGGTAATGAAAAAATTACGACATAACAGTGTAAAGTGCCTGTAAAATTAAAACCCATACAAATAAATTCGTTTAATTTAGCATTTCACCCTACTTTTTATCAAGGTTATGTCAAATGTCGACGTAACATTTACAATGTTATTGCTAGATCCAAAGTATCTAATTGTACGGGATATTGTTTGCTAGACGCATGATGAGCATAAGCATTTTGCATCATTGCATGAGCTTTCAAAAAGCAATTGACATGTCTGAGCAAGTATAAGCTTTGATAATGAATTTTTAAATTTAATGTTTAACCTCAGGTTTAATAATGGAATATCGTTTACCAAAATTTGTTTTCAGTCTTTGAAATTGGTATCAATTTATTTTTTTTGCTTATTACATTTTATGACAGATTATATGTATAAACAAATTGTAATGATTTTCTTGTACTAATTTATATTATTTTCTCATTAGTTCTGTTATAGTTCAAACTTTAAATCTGAAATTAAATTCGTATCAAGTTCATGTATAGCTTCAGTTATTGATTCGTATTCACTTGCTGAGCATAATGGAATGTTAACTACATCGGTGTCAGATAATTTTGAAAAGTCCACATTATAATATTGTTCATCTGCGTTATTGGTCACTATTGGAACAAATCTGTGACCCCACAGTATATCTTTTGTTGTGTAACTAGTTATAGCTTGCACAGGTTGTCCTGTAGATTCTATCAAACCTTCAAATACTGCTAATATTTCAATTTGACCACAGAGTAAATCTGCTGCTGATACATCATAAAATGGGCTTGATTTATCTATAACGTGTATTATAGAAACTGGCCATAAGAAAAATGTTGATTCACATCCATCCATTTTAACTTTTAGGTCGATTTGTTCATAATCATCTAATATCTGATTGTTTACATCAAGCCTCATCACAAAAACTGATGCTTTAATATTCAAAATTCTAGATGTTCTCACGTCTCCAACTCTAAATATAAGACAAAGTTTGTCATTTCTTAAACTAATAGTCAGTTGTTTGCTAAATAAAATTGTTTGTGTCCTTGATTTGGGACGAGTTAGCTTCGCAAACAGAATGCCAACCATGAATGCTTGAAATATAGAACTCACTATACATTGGAGACACATAGTAATAATAGATTGGGGACATTCTAATGTAATGGCTCTTTTGCCGTAAGCTACGGTTGTGTGAACTTCAATGCTGAAGAGCAAAGTTGAAGTGAATCCGTTGATATTTTTAACACAAGGAGTCCAAGTTCCGTTCTGATTATGAGGTAGATGGTCTTCCGTCAAGTCTCCGTGTGCTAAGGCGATGGCCCAATAGATGAAACCAAAGAATAGCCAGTCTCCAGTAAAAGCAGCAAAGAAATTTAGCAAAGTCCACCTCCACCGTGCTTCAACTAAAGTGATGAACCAGGTTGAAAACAAGCTGAACTTGTTGTTATTTGCTTTCCATCTCTCAATGTTGAATTCTCCAGTTTTGCTGACAATGCGTTTGGTTTTTGGTCGTGTTGACTTCTGTCGGTGAAGTTCTGGAAGGTGAAAATAATAGAGCTTTGTTTAATATTACAATATGAAGACGTGCTTGACTTGGAAATTGTCTTTACTAATACTACATAATTAACAGTTAGCTGTAAAGGTAAATCAGTAGTAAGCAAACAACTGTTTTGTAACAAATTGTACGAAAATGTTTTCAATTAAATTATTTGTTAAGTTCGGGTGCTGGTCCTTCAGCGCGAGTAGGTACCTTTCTTGACGATCGTTATATTTGACATTTAAATCGTATATTTGACATTTAATTCAGTATAATTCGATATATTCTCAAATTCGTGTAAGTAAATTTGCTATACAGACACGTCAAATGTAGCGACATAGAACGGTATTCGCGCTGCTGGTCGGTCAGCAATTTGTCAATCCATTTTAAAGCCCTATGGCTGGAAAGTTAACTTTTGCATTAAGACTGGGTACTAGACTGATTTTACATAGAAAAATAAATCTACATAATATAATTATCGAAATCTAATGTATATCTGGAAGTTTGAAACCCAGAGAAAAAATTACCTGTTAAATGTGTTAGCTTCACTTTTAGTCAATGTCATTACTGAGTCACATAAAAATATACTTTTATATTAAAGAATCAAAGCAAACACGTCAACGCAAATTGATAACAAATACAAAATGTTCCCAAATATATCAAATACATAATGCAAACAATGGTATAGCGATTCCATCTTTAAACGTAAGCCACGATACTGAATTTCAAATATTGACTTACTATTACGTGGATAGTAGATCCCAGGAACTATGGGCGTTGATCTACCAGATATATTTGGCTCGGAATGATCTTCTGTTAGCAGTGTTTTATCGAGTCCACTCATTTTAATTGCACTCTGTAATAATGAAAATTAGATTGCTTACAAAATAGGATTACCATGTACTGATTAATACTCAATACTCAATAGTTTATTGCAAACATTATACCATTTATTATTATTATCATTTATGAGTTAGAGGTAGGTACTGTTAACAATAAATGTCGTTACGTCTTCAATATAAATGGGAATTAAAAATAATGCTTCCGACTGATAAGGAGATTTAGTAGAGTGAAAAGATTTAGCTGTTTTATCTTATTTATTGGCACTGCAGTTGATTAGAGTCGACGGAAGCATTTAATTTTATAAATATATGTAGGTATGTATCTGTATTAGTAACCACATTCAATAATGTGTTATCTCTCGTTTTCTCGACGACATACGAAATGATGTACTATTCTAATTTATTATCATGAAAAACCTCTAATTGGTATAACCTAAAAATCTTTAGTTTTCAAGGAAATCTTAAAAATCACCAATTGTCAGGATTTGAATCGAGTAAGCGCCCCAGAATTTTTATAACATATAATTATGATTGCAAAAGTCAAGCCAATTAATAGAATATCTTGAAATATTGGAACGATCTTAGTACAAACATAAAATAAATAAACCTAAGAGTGCTAACAATCTAACCAATAATACGCTTTATTCTAAAAAAATACAACCGACTTCAACTTCGAATATCTGGATGACAGCTTCATATTTTATAGTAAATTTGAATTTAACATCAAACTACTGCACCGATTTCGATAAAATTTATATGGGACCACCGTTGAAGTATTACCTACTATAAAAAAATTGGCGGAGTAATAGCGTATCACACATACATAAAAAAAAGTTACACAGTCGAATTAAAGACCTTCTTTTTTGAAGTCGGTTAAAAATACTTAGTAATTATGCACCTTCAATTTACAGCTATTACAAAACATATACAATTTAAAAATACTCCTGAAATACAGATACACTGGTAATAGAGGTATGCTAAAAAAGTTACGCCGCTTAATACAATCAACCAAAATTCACTTACCAATTTCCGTGAGAATACGAGAAGAGATGCGTAATTTCATTCCACTGCCGAATAATTTACGCGGCAAAACAGCGTGTGTAACATCTTTACAGATCTCAACGCTACTGATACGTGAATCCTCCGAGATTACGTAGCGGTAGACATGGTAATACAGGTAGCACAATGTTTGGTTTCGTTACAATGTTGTTATATAAATAATCTATGACGCTTGTACAATTGTACAGTCACCGGTATCTTTTTGTTGTTGTACAGTCAATCACGCAATTAAAAAAAAAACTTGTTGTAAACGGTCACACGTTGCTGTGGCATGATTTTGCATATTAGTTTACAATAATAGTACATTATGATACGAGTGTGCTATGTTGGTCATTACACTAGAGGCGATATTATGCGCGCGAGCCGCAGGCGAGCGCGATAAGGAAGCCGAGAGCGTAATGACTAATAGCACAAGAGTTCCATACGACTATTTTCGTCACACTTGCGAGGAAAAAACATTGTTTTTGATAATAATCAACCACACTGCGAAAACGTTAACAAACATTTGCGGAAAATGGCGCCCAAATCAGTAATGCGCGCGCAGGTTGACATTTACTTCAGCGGCATAAGAACTCTTTGTTGGTATTACAAAAAAACTGTAAGTATTACCCGGCTATATTAAGAGTGCTTCGTATACGTACGTCTAATTGCAGTCACGTACAAACTTGATTTTACCGGGTTATACCTATTATAGCACCATGTGCCGTAATGTAAAGCAAAAAGCACGCGTGCGTAATAGCTTGGATTATGAGCCTAAAACCGAACAATAGGATCCACTTTACGAGCAAGTGTGATGAAAAATATATTCCGTAGCACTTAATTATAATGTGCGAGGTCTATGTAAATTTGATCAGTAAGATTAATTTGAACAAATATAGCTCCATAACTCACAACTTCATCTCTATAGTATTAGGGAAGAAGTGTAGATTTGGTACTCACAATGTGTTTTATGAGAGCATATGACATTTTGGCTTAGTTGATGTAAGGTATGGGAAACAGCTGGGCCACTTGTTTGTGGGAAATATTCTAAGCCTTTTAATTCGATGAATTTATCAGAAATTGTAGTTTAATATTAATGTTTAATTACATAGAAAATTCATTAGAATTCTTATAAAACTTTTCCTGTATAGTGCAACTTCAATACAAAGGCTTAGAAAATTTGGATTAAAAATCCTGACTAGTTAATAATTATAATCTATGTTAGAAACTTGGGTAGGATGATACTATTTATTTATAATATTTGGTTCTAAGTAATCGTCTTGTAGTTATTTAATATTGCATACCGTCTTCTATAATTTTGTATGTTCTTCAAATCCTTTCCATCCTAAGGTTACCTTTAGCAATGAGGCCACCAATTGTTACACTAGTTCTAAGTTCTTTGACTTCAACTTTGACTTTGACTTTAATTTTTTTGTTGTGGTTATCATCATGACTGTTATCATTTCTTTTGGTTTGTTTATTATAGTGTTTATCTATCTCTCAGCTCTATATATCAAATTAGCACAAAATAATGTAGATACTTATATTACGTAACCACTGAATAGCGGTATTAACTGCTTTACTTTTATTTTATATAACAGAGCTAGTCTCTTCCTATTAAAAAGGTAGATACAATTATAGAATAGAACAATCACGGCGCAAACATTTCAAAACAGAAAAGTAATTATTAGTATTAAGATAAAAAAAATACTGAATAAATGAGATAATATATTTATATTTTACTATAAAACATTGTAGGTAAAAAATATGGTACAGTAACTGCTATAGTTATCGCTCATCAGTAGTGTAATGTTCATAGTTTCACTTAGCTAAATGAAAAAACAGGGCACTTGACTAGTTGGGATATCAACGGGTGGACCTGCTGTTAGCGAATTGTTTAAAAAAAAGAGGCTTTGCCGTAGAGCCATACCACCAGCCTTTTGGTCAGATGACAGTATGTCGGAAAGCAGTTGATCAGCAGCGCGAGTACCGTTCTTGACGATCGTTATATTTGACATTTAAATGGCATTTAATGTGGACACTATGGGCAGTTGGGGTGCTGAGGCCAAGAGTTTGGTCACAGAAATCGGGCGGGAGAAATCGGGCGGGAATTCGGGCAGAAAAAGAGGTGGTGACTCCCGCTCCACCTCGTTTCTGGTGCAAAGGATAGCCATTCAGCGTGGTAATGCTGCCAGTATTCCCAGGTAGCAAACTGATGACTATGACGGATATATGACGTCTTTTTAAGGTCATTTTAAGGTCGGTACGATTTTCGTCGTTACGTACGTCATTATGACGTCATAATTAAATCATTTTTAGGACGTCTAAAACTCGTCGTATAATGTACGTCATTATGACGTCATAATTAAGTCATTTTTATGACGTCCTTACTCGTCGTATGAAGTACGTTATTATGACGTCATATTTAGTCATTTTTAGGACGTTTAAAACTCGTTATATAATGTACGTCATTATGACGTCATAATTAAATCATTTTTAGGACGTCTCAAACTCGTCGTATAATGCACGTCATTATGACGTCATAATTAAGTCATTTTTAGGACGTCCTTACTCGTCGTATGAAGTACGTTATTATGACGTCATATTTAGTCATTTTAGGACGTCTACGACTCGTCATATAATGTACGTCATTATGACGTCATAATTAAATCATTTTTAGGACGTCTCAAACTCGTCGTATAATGTACGTCATTATGACGTCATAATTAAGTCATTTTTACGACGTCCATACTCGTCGTATGATGTACGTTAATATGACGTCATATTTAGTCATATTTAGGACGTCTAAAACTCGTCATATAATGTACGTCATTATGACGTCATAATTAAATCATTTTTAGGACGTCTTAAACTCGTCGTATAATGTACGTCATTATGTCGTCATAATTAAGTCATTTTTAGGACGTCCTTACTCGTCGTATGGTGTACGTCATTATGACGTCATATTTAGTCATTTTTAGGACGTCATATAGTCGTCCTAGGATGTATGTTATTATGACGTCATAATTCATTCATTTTTACGACGTCTTATACTCGTCCTAGGACGTCCGTCATTATGACGTCATAATTAAATAATTTTTAAGACGTCCTAAACTCGTCGTGTGATCTACGTTATTATGACGTCATATTTAGTAATTTTTAGGACGTATTACACTCGTCATACGATGTACGTTATTATGACGTCATTATAAATTCATTTTTATGACGTCTTATACTCGTCCTAGGATGTACGTTATAATGACATCATATCATAGTCTTACATTCGTCGTGTTATGTAGGTACTTTAGGTACGACTTACCACCAATGGATTTTGGGGGGTGGGACGCAGTGTGGGGAGGGGTAGACCTTGAAGGGGAACTTGCGGAAGCCCCCCCCTCTCTGGGATATGTAACCTAACTTTCCCAGAAGCTTAAATTTGATCGTCATACAAATTGGAGGGGGGAAGGGTGGAAACTTAACACTATATTTGATTTAACTCAAGTCAGGATGCTCTGAGTCGGATCTGTCTGATCATTTTGAATCTAACCAACTCAAATTTGACTACGGGTGGGCTCCCGCCAGAAGCTCTTGCGGTCGCCCCTGAGCTTCTGGCTCCCACACTTTTTATATACACTCTAAGAGGGAAGGGACCACAACCCTAGGTGGATTCGGGGTGCTCTAATTCGGATCTGTCACTCATTTCGAACCTAACCAACTGAAGTTGGGGCGCTCTGATTCGGATTTGTCACCCATTTCTACAAATCAAACAACAAACAAACGATTTAATAAAAGTAATCAATAATAGTTTCACAAAACTTGAGAATTTATTGCAGAAAGCTGCAGTGGCCGAAGGGTGTGTTTTGTGCCCAAGAACAAAAAAAAAAAGACGACAGCTGACGTTATCCCAAAATGGCGTCAATTACGTTTCATTTCACAAGTTTACACATATCAGAAATACTTTGTCCGCTTAAGATTGTAAATTGTATCTGTATAAATAAAATAAACTTAAAGAAAACCTTTTTTTATGCAAATAATGGAGTTTTAGTGTATAAACAACAAACATTTACCAAAACAGTAGCTTATTTTAACTTTTTACGATTTACGACATTTGCTCAGTTTGGTAGAGAGTAAAACGAAACGTTATAGTGGTACAAAACTGTCAAAACCTATGGTGATTTTCCCAATTTTCAAATTGAAATAATTATTTTACAATAAGTATTTGTTTGTGCAACTTGAAACTTTGCAAAAGGCCTTCATATTCATATAGTCACTAACTAACCCCCGAACATTGCCAAGGGTGTCGCGCTTCAACATTTTTTCTACGCTGAGCTCTCGCTCGAACCTGGGATTCAGTGCACCCTTATCTAGAATGACCCGTCAATATAATACCATGTCTAAGACAACCGACATTGACATTTTTGGTGACAACATTATTCGTTTCAGGAAGTCTTTAAGGTCTCTGACTATGTGAGCATCATCGATAATAAATGTATATATATAATTTTATAATTAAGTAATTTATTGCTATAAAATTCTCAAATTGTATGATTAATCTTTTTAAATTTAAGTTTTAATTGACATTTTTATTTTGACTTTTTTTATTTAATTTTACTCGAAAATATTGTTATTGCATGCTGTCTTCACCTATAATTATTGTGACATTTGGCTTTATACTATTAGTTTTAAACCGTTTTAAAAATGTATTGATGTACACAGTGTTGGTGAACTTATATAAATAAATAAATAAATAAATAATATAATAAGACCTTTCTGTAAAAAAATATGAACCACCAACTCGATTGGCGGTGAATCGAAGTTGAGCCGCTAAATTGGCTAACGCCGAGAAAAATGTGAAGTGAACAGTGAACAGACAAGGAAGCGTCACCTGACTACACATGGAAAGCAACATGATGGATACTTTATGGGAACGAAATAATTTTGTCTGAAACTGGTTAGTATTTCTTTCATATTTGTTTATGAGCCCAATACGATTGGGCTTGCGATTTTGACACCCACTATATCGAGACTGCTAAGAACCGATAAGTAACTTTGTCCCACTAGGATTTTTCCTGCGTTGTGCATGCTGTGGAACAATCACAACATAGCCACAAACTTCACGATTGCCTAGATAGTTATACGAACCGTAGTGTAAACGGAGGCAATAACTACTTGGCCAAGACGGTCAAATTATTAATCTGCAGTATTTGTAATCCATATTAAAATTTCTATTTTATCATAGGTACATGTCTAACATTGCGTTGCTGGTCATCCAATATTTCACTTCAGTTGCAATAGGTATTATAGACTGTTGAATGAACTTATGCTTTAACGGTGAAGGAAACCATTGTAAAGGAAATGTGCATGTTGGAGTCCTTCAAAGACATTTAAAGTCCCTGACTATGCCAGCTTGGAGGATTGTGGCCTAGGCCTGAGGCTCCATACCAATGCCCAGCAATGGGATATGCGAGTGTGGTTGAAGCGAATGGTGTTATGTATTGTGTTTACATTTTTGATACCTATGTAATAAGGGTCTTACAATTTGAACTATGCTATGCTAACAATGTGTAATAAACAACACAACAGTACAATTCGGAATTAAAGCCTTCGTCGGATAACGTTTTTTAACCGCTTTTAGCGATCACAATGTAGACTCTTGTTTGGTTTCATAGTGAGTTTACTAGGGAAGCATATCCATTTAGTACGACTCCGGTTTGAGCGACCAACTGCTTATAGTGACCTATTTTTGATCATTTGTCCGGTTAGAACAACATTCAGTGTTTTGTTTACAAAACCTACGCTCCACTACCTCGCCGCTCCGCAAACCGGCTTCTCCCCTCATGCTTATTATACCTCCTAACCTATTAAAAATATTTTGTCTAATTTTAGAGTCTGTGAAGAGGTCAGGCGTAGGAGCAACCGACAAGGAAACTGAAGACAGCATAAAAAATTGGTTTAAACATGCAAATACTTATAAAGTAAAGAAAAGCATAGATAAGTACATCCTTTTTCTTTTGAGTTTATCGGCACGATTCACAATGTCAAAAAAATTCAATACATATGTAAAGTATTCTTCTGGTTCGTGCCTATGATTGTTATTAAATCCAAAAAAGGTCAAGGCCCAAATCGTACCCAGCGTCCGGCGCAAAAGATTTTAATGCAGGTTTTAGTTTAGTATGGTAGTACTTTTGCTGTGCTTTGTTGTATGGTAAGTGCATGTTCACAGTTTGTACTGTAAGTGAACGTTCGCTTCGACGACACGAACGTACACATGTTCTAGGTTTATGAACATTTTCTACACTCACAATGTGATTTCATGGTTTTTATTATGCGTGCTAAACAAAGAGGTATACTCGATCTACTTATTAAATTTTTTAATAAACTTGACTGCCTTCATCTGTATGACATTTTGCGCCGTTCCTGCGTTTTTTTCTACGGGATTTGGGTCATGTCCTTTGTATGTTAAAATCGTGATAAAGTGGCAAATAATAAAAAAAAAATTAAGTTTGTAACACATAAAATCGTACAAATGTTTGTAAAGACTGATATAGGTAGGATAATATTTTCTGAATAGTTTTATATAGTTACAATGATCTTTGTTTAGTTACCGGCTTATAAATAACCCAAATTGACTAAGTAGATAAAAATACTATCGGATTGAAACGTTAACCTGAAACGACATTCAAAAACATTTAAAACAAACGGTTTCCTGCCTTTTGACCGCAACTTGTATGAGGATAAGCAATGATGCAGCCTAAAATAAAAGCACGTTTGTCTATTGTATGTATAAATGATATTTTACTATATCTGAACTATGTTTCATGTGATCATTTTGCAATGTTATTTTTATCGGTTAATTTAGTCTACAGTAAAAAAAGTTATAATGATATATTATAAAACTTTAAAAAACATTTTTTTTTTAAATTAATGTTTAAGTATTGGAATCTAACAAATTTTGTAAATGATAACTTGATTAAGTACTCTAAAATAAATGGACATTATCTAATTGTATATAAATGTTTTTTTTTATTCCATAATAGCAAGCCTACCTTTACAGAGTGTTCGGATAAGCGACGGACCTCTTTAGAGGGTCATTGTACTCATCATTATGAATAACTTTAATTATGGACCAACTATGAATTTACGAACAAAACAGCTGTTTACATTGTACATTCATAATGATGAGTAGACTATGACCGCTCAAAGTAAGTATGTCCATCCGAATACCCTGTATTGTTAGATCTCAAGACGACTACGTCTATGGAACCACTTTTAGGAACGTCATAGAGACGACATACAACGACGTCCTATTGACGATTAGGGATGACGTATATAAAACGTCTTAAAGACGATGAAAGCAGACGTCATCAATCCGTCTTCTAAAGACGTCGTCAACACGTCATGTATAGACGTCCTGTTGACGATCAGGGATGACGTATATAGAACGTATTTTGGAAACGTCTTAAAGACTATGCAGGCTGACGTCGTCAGTCCGTCTTCTAAAGACGTCCTTAAGACGATCAGGTATGACGTACATAGAACGTATTTTAGAAACGTCTTAAAGACTAAGCAAACAGACGTCGTCAGTCCGTCTTCTAAAGACGTTGTCAGTCAGTCATCTGAAGACGTCCTGTTGACGATCAGAGATGACGTCTTGAGGCTGTGACAAATGTACGTCTTTTTCCGGTATTAAAAGACGTCGTAATATGACGTCAACACGTCGCGAAATGACTAAATTTAGACGTCATTGTGACGTCGATTTGCTACCTGGGTTGTGGGCACCTTTGCGCCAGAAACAGTGAGGGGCGGGTTATTCGATTAAATTTGACGTTATTTTTAGATTGTTATTTTTATTTGATTTTTGACATGCTTTTTTTTAAAGTATTTTGTATGTATATGTATTCTATAAAATGGTATATTCTCACTAATAATAAATACATATATTATTTCAATGTTAAATAATAAAAATTATGATTAATTTAAATGGTATATTTGTCATTTAAATTGGTATAATTTGATAAATTTGGTATATTCTCAAATTCGTCTAAGTAAATCTACTATACCGACACGTATTTAGCGACATAGATCATGCATAGAACGGTACTCGCGCTGCAGGCTCGCAATGACCACACGGCACTGATGCTACACGGTGTGGTAGCGAAAACAAACAAATACAAATTAATGAAATACTACAAATGAAATGTTATTTTGTGCTTAATTAATAATACATGAATATATAACTGAGGAACCGGTTTGTGTCAAAAACCCACCTTTGTACCTGGCCAGTATATTATTTCTTTTGTGACCTAGAGAATTATATATTTCCTTTATTGATTGTCTTGCGTACAAAATATGTTTTTATTTGTCACAAATAAAATAATGAAAAAAAATTGACTAAACTATAGCTCAGTTGGTAGCATATCCGCCTTCAGAGCTGTAGGGCGTGGGTTCGATCCCCACCCAGGGCAAACATTTATGTGACGAACATAGATGTTTGTTCTGTGTCTGGGTGTAGTATGTATTACAAGTATGTATTTACAAAAAAAAAGTATTTAAGTATTCTATCAGCTATCTGGATATTACAAGCTTTGCTTGGTTTGGGGCTAGATGGCGCTGTGTGAAAAATGTCGACCGATATTTATTTATTTATTTAATGTCCATGTCTATTTCTATTGATATGATTCCTATTAATATTCTTAATCTTGTCTCACATAATATCAATTATTATAAAACTTGGACCCTCTCGGATCACTTTGAGGGACTCCCCTATGTTTACACAGAGGACAGATGACACCCAATCCATAGCAGTGATGAAACTACTTTCATTTCGCCCTTCCGTCTTTCTAATCAATGGACAACATTATCGGGTACGAAGTTGTTTGCAAAGCATTAGCGGTAGAGGCAGGAGGGTGAAAACAGTAGCTATGAAGAGAGCATTTTGGTATAGTGTGGCACAATAGTACATTATGATACGAATGTGCTATGTTGGTCATTGCACTAGAGGCGGTATTATGCGCGCGAGCCGCAGGCGAGCGCGATAAGAAAGCCGAGAGCGTAATGACTAATAGCACAAGAGTTCCATACGACTGTTTTCGTCACACTTGCGAGGAAAAAACAATATATTTTTGATAATAATCAACCACACAGCGAAAACGTCAACAAACATTTGCGGAAAATGGCGCCCAAATCAGTAATGCGCGCGCAGGTTGACATTTACTTCAACGGCATAAGAACTCTTTGTTGGTATTACAAAAAAACTGTAAGTATTACCCGGCTATATTAAGAGTGCTTCGTATACGTACGTCTAATTGCAGTCACATACAAACTTGACTTTACCGGGTTATACCTATTATAGTACAAGTGCCGTAATGTAAAGTAAAAAGCACGATTGCGTAATAGCTTGGATTATGAGCCTAAAACCGATGCAATAAGATACACTTTACGAGCAAGTGTGATGAAAAGTACATTTTTGAATGCTCGTTGCATTGCTGTGCGTGATATTATCACATTATTAAATATTATAAATGCGAAAGTTAGTATGTGTGTGTTAGTTCTATATTCATGCCATTATCAGATTTTGGATGAAACTCGTAATGCGAATAGCTTATTTCTTGGAACAACATTATAGGCTACTTTTTATCATAATCGTCATCATCGTGCGGATGAATCCGCGGGGTGCAGCTAGTTATGTACATAGAGCTACGCGTAAAGTTTAACACGGCCGAAAGAAGATCATGGTACCTTCTTACTGGTACATTATTTCAAACAACTTTTGAAAAAGGACCAACCCTGAATTTGCGTTAAAAGTCAGCTGTTTCCGAGCTAGATCCTCCAAGGCTGTTTCATATGTTTTTTCGAGAGTTAATAACATTTTGCTATTGAAAATTTTTTAAAAATAAAAAAAACACGAATTTAAATGATTCGAAATTCGAACCGAAAGACCCGTAATGCCCGTGACTGGCTTACCCGACACTATGCATATTTAAACATGTAGTTTGTTTGGTAAGAGTGATAAAGTAAATGACAAAATTATTTTAATACATTTACCACACTAATTTTAAGCAAACATAAACACTCTTATTGGTTTACCTGTCATGGCGTCACTGCCACATTATCTAATTCCTTATACTCCCACATAAATAAAAAACACTCCAAATGAATGCTCAAGTGAGTCCTACCAAAACATTAGGAACCGGTCAATGAAATAACATTTTACTTTATACCACACTATCACACCTTACGTGGGCGTTGTATGTTCGAAAGACAGAAAAGTGAAAGCCCTACTTCTTAGGTAGAACGACTGTCGCCAGTTTCACAGAAAAACAGTAAGCGCTCGTGGCGTAGCTTGTCTAGGTGATTCTAAGCGATCACCGATGTTAAGCAACGGACGGTCCGGTCAGTCTTCGGATGGGTGACCGTGAGTGGCATTTATTTCTGAGCGCTACCGTGGGTCGGATGACACGTTAAATTGTTGGTCCCGGTTGTTTGTTCTAGTTTCTATAACAACAACCGTCAGCCATGTCAGAGGCCTTCGGGCGGCACATTAACTCTGAAACTACGGCTGGCCACTCAGCCTATACGAACTTACTTACTTACAGAAAATTGTATAGAAACTACGAATCATTGGTCGCGCATTTGAAGTAAAACACTCGAAATGCTATTTTGCAACAGATTGAAATTGATCTAATACGATGTGACGTGGTTTGGTTTCCTACGTGTCTATTTAAATTGTCTTTTTGAGTATTCTCAGTCTAAAAGTATTTATATTGGTAGAATTTTTATTAAGCTCATTTGCACTTAATGCCGGCTAGCGCGGCCCGTCACATTTTCGTTCTATTCACTTCTCTCTTCAGTGGTTCGAAGGCTTACATTGATCTACAATTGAGAGATTGTAATTTTTGTTTAAATTTTTCGAGCTACGCGGCCTGCCCTTTGCCACTTAACTTGCAAGCCCTGAGAGCTATAACGGTGACTTATTCTTCTTTGACGGATCCTCGTTCCGAATTTTATCGAGCATATCTCTCCATTGTACGTTGTGTGACTCTAAGTTGCTCCAAAACGCCAGCAGTAAAAGGCCACCACTGGTAACCGATGGGGAAGAAAGGTTCTTGACTTGCCACGACGAACCAGAAAACGCAGCGTAGATAGGCCTCCTACTAGGTGAACTGGTAGCGAGCAGTTGGTTGGAGCAAATGGCAAGTTGTCTTACAGTGAGGAGGTTTATGGAAGAGGTGTTTGTTAAGCAGTGGATGCCTCTGGGCTGATGATGTTAATGATGTATTTTTTGTATTACTGCCCAATTACAAGTTGGGCAGATTTTGATAGTTTTATTTTGTATAATACGTACTATTTACCTATAAAATGTAGTACCCTAGTGACGCAGAACCTTTAACACGTAGATCAATTCTTAATTGGCTGGTGTACCTTCTATCATAATTCTTAGCTAAAATGAATTTTTTCAAATAAATTGTTCCTGTAATAACTGTACGTTCGATCTTCAAGTTCCATATTAGCTGAGGTAAAAGTTTCAAGTTCAGTTAAGCTAGTTTTCGAGCGCAGCAGAGCTGATTATGTGGGACCTAGTTAGGTTGGTAGATTTCTCTACTTAACGATAAAGCTAGAAAAAACAATGTAAAGAAAATATAAAAAAAATTAGGAAGATTAAAATGAAGGCATGATTTAGTCTGGCTGCGGTGAAGTTTATTCTCAAGTATGGGTGGCACAAGTCAAAATAGAAATTGTAATAGGCTTAAACCACAGAAACTAATAGTAGGTACGTAGGTACATAGCTTCTCTCGTTTTATCAAAAACTAGTTAAACTAGTTTTAATTGACATTTTTATTTTGACTTTTTTATTTAATTTTACTCGAAAATATTGTTATTGCATGCTGTCTTCACCTATAATTATTGTGACATTTGGCTTAATACTATTAGTTTTAAACCGTTTAAAAAAAGTTTTGATGTACACAGTGTTGGTGAACTTATATAAATAAATATATAATAAATAAATAAACTAAAGTCATTTTTGTTTTATTTATACGGGAATACTCACGTTTAATTAAATCGGATACTCCGACTATAGTTTCGATCACATCCGGTGACCTTTTTCAAAGAGTGAAAACAGAGCCCGACGCGCGTGCAGCTGCGTCCTGCTTAGCACAAAACAAAAACGTGTCAAAACCACGTCAGTTTTCATATTAAACTATAGTCATTGAGCGTAATTCAACCGACTTCAAAAAAGGAGGTTCTTAATTCGCTTGAATGTATTTTTTTGTATGTATGTTACGCAATTACTCCGCCAATTATGAATAGATTTTAATTTTATTATTTGTTTGATAGGTGATACTTCAGAGGTGGTCCCTTATAAATTTAATCGAAATCGGTCCAGTAGTTGATATTAATATCAAATTACTGGAATAAATCAAAATATCTGGAAAATATGAAGATGTCATCCAGGTAGTCGAAATTGAAGTCGGTTGTATTTTTTTTAAAGCGAATTATAGTCAATTTTGCTACAGCTCGTAATAAATAAATAAATAGATAATAAATATCGGTGGTCATTTCAAACAGCGTCATCTAGCCCCAAACTACGTTAAGCCTGTACGTAATATGGGAACCAAATAGCTAATAGAATATTAATATACTTTTTTTTGTAATAGAATCCGAAATCTACCTTTTCAGCGATTGCTTTGTGGATTTTTAGTTCTTTTCAATTCCATTAGCTTTTGATTTATTTTCCTTTTTTCCGGTTTGCTGTTTGACTGCGACACTTTGTAGCGATACAATTTTATTCAGTTACGGTTCTGATGATTTATATTTTTAGATGGTAAACGGTGCAAGACTGCGCCAATTTTAGAACTTAATCAATAACAAGGGTTTATTTCTACTTTGTATTGCGAAAAGTTAGGAAAAAACCATTCAGTGGATTTCTTAGACCTATGTCAAAGATGAATTGATATCTACTTAGGAGTCAATTCTTCCTTCTTTTTTCTTTCTTTGTTTTCTTTCTTTTCTTTCAATTATGGTGTAGCCATATCTAAAAAAACTTGACAGTTTCTTTTATCTACAAAATATAATTAGAATTATTCTTTATTTTAAGCATAATTTTATTATGTGTTGAACATAATTATGTATATTTAAAATAAATTATTGATGAGACGCAGTATAATACAGGGTGTTAGTTTGCACACCGTTACCCTTCTAGGGTATCATTTTACTCATCATTATGAACAACTTTACTATGGGGCCAACCCTGAATCACGAAAAAAAACAGCTGTTCCATACAAAAAGGTTCATCGATCTTGGACAAAATGTATGGAACAGCTGTTTTTTTTTTCGTGATTTTAGGGTTGGCCTCATAGTAAAAGTTGTTCATAATGATGAGTACAATGATACCCTAGAAAGATAACGGTGTTTAAACTAACACCATGTATTATAGTACTGTCATATTTGTTACGGAATTTAACAAAATATCTAGACCAAAATTGTTGTAACTGTTTATTACAACAACTACTACTGTTTGTTTGTTTTGTTATTGTTTGTTGTTTTTTGTTTGTTGTTACAATTTTTTTCTGTTGTTGTTGTACTGTTTGAAACGATATTACAGCGGAAATACACTAGAAATAACCATTTTTGATCAAAATAGACTTTCGCAAACGTCTGAATCAATCACATAAAATATCTAGTTTTACAAAAAAATCGTAAAAATTGGAGGAGTTTTCAATGTCATCATCACATCAACAACCGGAAGACGTCCACTGCTGGACTGCCCCCCCTAATAGGGAGGGGTATCCATAATCCCCACGCTTGGCAGGCGGCTTGGGGATCGCAGTGTGTTACCACGGTTAATTAAGAGGACGCTGCTGCGTCCTCCGGCGGTTCTGGATGCAGTTTTGGGACATACCCAGGTCTAATGTATGGCAATGTCAATGTATGGCAACATTACATTTGGTAAAAAAAAACAGCAAAACAAGGTTTATTTAATCAACAGAAAAGCGTAATTTAATTCCATTCCTCACTTAATACCGGCTCAGGTAACACCAATCTTGAAATTTTAAACCACACCATAAATTATGACTCCCCAGATTTCCGTGTCGGAATCCGCCAATATTTAAAACCCCGTGATATATTTAAATTCGCGTAATTTATTTAAACCCTATATCCTCACGGTGCCACGACTTTCTGAATTATAAACGGCCCTGCGTTTAATGGCTCTAATTTCTAACTTTTTGAAAAATCTCTGCCGGAAAGTTTGCCCGTGGCGCGAAGGAGCTACGCATTCGACAGTAACTAAACTTGAAAAATTCATAGACTATCACTGGCGAGGACGAGGTAGTCTAGGTGTTGTTGTATCGCGGGAATGATAGTATCGCTACTTCGGCGGCGTCATCTCGTTCTCGTTCCTTCGAGTAGACCGACGGCGACTTAGATCGGTTAGTCAGAACGCCTGGCTCGTAACTCGCTCGCTATAAAAATTAGAAGTTTGTTTTCTCTTAGTACTTTTCTTTTAGTTCTTTCTCTGATTAATTCCGTAGCGTACGTGACGCCATCTGCCGGTCCCAATAGAAAACCAGCGCTGGTTGTTTATAACCAGCATCACGCTGAGTTGGGACCGGGTTCATGACAAAAATATTGATATTCCTACTAATCTCTTTGTTATAATTTTTGTGTATGTAACTTTTTTTTTTGCTTTTTATGTATGTGTATGTCTTTTTTTTTGAATAAATTATTTTGTATTGTATTGTATTATATCTCAAATATTTTTTGTAATAGAGGTGGTAATTTCTAGAAGTGGAGTCAAGAAGTGGTCTTTACAAAAAGTGGTCTTTACGAGAAGTGGTCTTCACAAGAAGTGGTATTTACAAGAACTCGTCTTTACAAGAAGTGGTCTTTACAAGAAGTGGTCTTTACGAGAAGTGGTCTTTTCAAGAAATGGTCATGTCATGAGGTGGACATTTTTATATGTGGTCCGAAAGCGCCGAAACGTATGGTCTTTAGTAAGATTATTTTTACACATGCGTGTTGTTTGCCTTCGAGAATTCACGGTTCACTTTGTTGTAATCTCACGTACTGCATTTCACACACATATAAAGTGAAGAAGAAATTTTCAGGCACTTCACGTGATTTCACTAAAAATGAATATTTAATTCGTTTCCTTTGTCTGGCTCAGTTATGAAAGAATTTCAGGCGGTAATGGCGGTTGCTTTAATTTTTGAGATATGGTTACTTTTATTGCTGTTTACGAAGTTTTCCTGTTTATTTTTTTTTAAGATTGTTGTCCAGAGGCCAGAGAAAGTTTTACTGTGAAATTAAGTGGAGACAAGAAAGTAATGCGCTCGCTGCTTAATGCTCCGATTTCCTCGAAAAGTTTTAATAGCATAATCACCCTCTATAATAGTTCATCACTAATGGACTTAGAATGCCTTAAAAATACTTAGAAAGCTGGGCCTTTACGTGCGTGACGCTTTACGTCCAAGTATCGGAATAATTAACGTGCAATAAATCATGCATTAAACACTGCGCTATATGGGTGACGACACTATCATTTGATTTTGATTATCGTCAAGTCGCCACTATCGCCAATGAGCCACTAGCATATTAACGCGCTAACATAACACCTGGCCAGCGGCCGCAGAAGTGGGGCAGAGGGGGCCAACTGCCCCCCTAAAATCAATCAGAAGTTTTCTGTTTGCACCCAATCATGGAGTACTTCCGCGGTCCCTGCACCTGACACATCTGCGTACTGTATCACACGCAGGTGACGCAACACGCCTAGACATAGTTGCGGGTTGGTGGTTGGTGGTGACTCACGATGTCTTTTTTTACTGAAAAGCCAATGGTATTAAAGTCCGTACATAAACTCCAAAGGGCAAAGGCTCAATCGCCCTTCGATGTTAAATCTACTTCCATAGCGGACTTTAAAAAAAACTGATTATTGTATACTATGCACTATTCGGTGGTACTAATGTATTCAATTTGTTGCCTTATAATAGACTTACCTACATAAAAACGTTGCTAGTATAAAAATACTTTAAAATTACAGCGAAAAGCTTCACGTAGGCGAAATTATAAGTGCAAAATATATGGAAACAGCTCAGACCGAGATGAAAACTTAATAGGCGGGTTATTCACAGAGAATTCAATTAGAGCCCTGTTCAGGTGCGACTCGCACCGGTTAAAGCCGGCGTGAACTGGTGCTAGCTGGAAATTTCCGGATATATCTAGATTTCAAGTTACCTCCGGGTTAATTTCATTTCGTACGGAATATGACTTGACATACATTTTGTTTATCTCTAGGTGAGTGGTTGGCGTGAAAGTCAAAGATATAAATTAAATTTTCAACCGACTTCAAAAAATAAGGTTATTAATTAGTTTTTTTTAATGTATGTTACGCGATTTCTCCGCCAATTATGAACTAATTTTGATGATTCTTTTTTGTTTGGTAGGTGATACTTCAGTGGTGGTCCCATAGAAATTTTATTGAAATCGGTTTAGTAAATTGGTTTAAACATCAATACTACTAGAAAAATTAGGAAACTGTCATCCAGGTATTCGAAGTTCAAGTATGTATTATTTTTAAAAGCGTATTATTTTTACTAAATTTTCAGTGGTTAAAATTACTGCTCAATGTCAGTTAAGTTTTTAAATAGAATGTATTATTTTAGTAAGCATTTATGTCCGAATGAGCTTATGCGGAATGATGGCTCTAAGTTGAAAGAAGGTTATCGTTAGTTTAGCTAACTTATACTAGAGGCAAATCCTGAATAAAAAAAATCTGCCGTCCTATAGGAAAATGTCATTCACTCTCGACGAAATTATTATATGATTTTTAAGCAATTTAAGGGTTGGCCCCGTGGTACAGAATGATGAGCATTGCTGCGTAACTCTGATGGGCCTTGATGTGTCCTAAAACTGCATCCAGAACTAACGGACGACGGGCAGCAGCGTCATCTCGATTAACGGTGGTGAGTGGTAAGCATTATGTGTGGTGTTAAAATTCTAAAGTGTAGTTTGGTATAGCCTTACGGGGTCACATTGTCATTGCTTGACAAAAACCCATTAAAAAAAACCAAAAAAATAAATGTGAGATATAAGAGTATCCTAGACTATAATATTAATTTAATAATCAAATTATAAATATGTGAATTACAGTTAAGTATATTACCTCGCTTATGTCACAAACTAATTTACCCCAAAGATCTTTATTTTTTTCTTCTTTCTTTCTTACATAGATTTTTCTGAACTCCAAATCTAGCGGTGGTTACTGAAATAATGGTGCCCGCTCGTTTGCTTAAAAATAGATAAGCTACAAACTTTTACATAAACACAAAGGAACTTATGAAAACAAACTATAAATTCAATTGTTATCCCATCAGGATACCCAACACATGTCCCCCAAACTCGAAACAATCTAACTGCGATTAGGCATATCCTACATAATTTGCTCCAACAAGGTTTTACTACAAGTTTGTACAAGTGGTGACTCTCTTGTTTGTTGTCTTGTTGTTGAAGCGTTGAACACGAAGATCATATTTTTGACGAGAATAGTACAAGTTTTTTTTATAGAGGTAGATACTCATCGATATGAACAATTTTTACTACGGGGCCAACCGTGAAATGGCGAAAATATAATATGTACATATTTTGTATGGAACACATAAACGTCATTTAACTCTCGTAGCGCTCGTGGCGTAGCTTGTCTAGGTGATTCAAAACGATCACCGATGTTAAGCAACGGACGGTCCGGTCAGTCTTCGGATGGGTGACCGTGAGTGGCATTTATTTCTGAGCGCTACCGTGGATCGGATGACACGTTAAATTGTTGGTCCCGGTTGTTTGTTCTAGTATCTATATCAACAACCGTCAGCCATGTCAGAGGCCTCCGGGCACATTAACTCTGACACTAGGGCTGGCCACTCAGCCTATACGAACTTACTTACTTACCACTGAAAATTTGGAACGAATGCATGTACAGATTTTTATTTGCAGGCTTTTCGATTGGAAACCCGGTGAAAGAAATTCAATAGGGAATGTGAATCCACCAACCCAGAACTGGGCCAGCGTGGTGGATATAGCCCAATCGCCTCTAAGGCTAGTACTATGTCCAACAGTGGATTATTAAAAGAAAGCCACCAACCCAGAACTTGGCCAGCGTGGTGGATATAGCCCAATCGCCTCTAAGGCTAGTACTATGTCTAACAGTGGATTATTAAAAGAAAGCCACCAACCCAGAACTGGGCCAGCGTGGTGGATATAGCCCAATCGCCTCTGAGGCTAGTACTATGTCCAACAGTGGATTATTAAAAGAAAGCCACCAACCCAGAACTGGGCTAGCGTGGTGGACATAGTCCAATCGCCTCTAAGGCTAGGACTAAGTCTAACAGTGGATTATTAAAAGAAAGCCACCAACCCAGAACTTGGCCAGCGTGGTGGATATAGCCCAATCGCCTCTAAGGCTAGTACTATGTCTAACAGTGGATTATTAAAAGAAAGCCACCAACCCAGAACTGGGCCAGCGTGGTGGATATAGCCCAATCGCCTCTGAGGCTAGTACTATGTCCAACAGTGGATTATTAAAAGAAAGCCACCAACCCAGAACTGGGCTAGCGTGGTGGACATAGTCCAATCGCCTCTAAGGCTAGTACTATGTCTAACAGTGGATTATTAAAAGAAAGCCACCAACCCAGAACTGGGCCAGCGTGGTGGATATAGCCCAATCGCCTCTGAGGCTAGTACTATGTCCAACAGTGGATTATTAAAAGAAAGCCACCAACCCAGAACTGGGCTAGCGTGGTGGACATAGTCCAATCGCCTCTAAGGCTAGGACTAAGTCTAACAGTGGATTATTAAAAGAAAGCCACCAACCCAGAACTGGGCCAGCGTGGTGGATATAGCCCAATCGCCTCTGAGGCTAGTACTATGTCCAACAGTGGATTATTAAAAGAAATCCACCAACCCAGAACTGGGCTAGCGTGGTGGACATAGTCCAATCGCCTCTAAGGCTAGTACTATGTCCAACAGTGGATTATTAAAAGAAAGCCACCAACCCAGAACTGGGCCAGCGTGGTGGATATAGCCCAATCGCCTCTAAGGCTAGTACTATGTCCAGCAGTGGATTATTAAAAAACTGTACGCTATTAGTACCTGGGTGTGTCCTGAATCTGCATCCAGAACCATAGGAGAAAGGCAACAGCGTCGAGAGACACCAGAATGTTCCGTTCCTAACAATTTAGTCACAGTTACGTACCTAGTTGCAACGCCAGCGTTATTCACACAAAGTGTTCACATAACTGTTCGGCAAAAGCTAATAATCTCTAGTTATTGGGGTCGACACGGCTCGTATCATTTATTTAGGTACGCCTCATTACGTCCTATTATGGGAAACAAACATAATTTTACAAATCATTGCGCTTTTGAAATAGTTATCGTGATTTATGCACTTAAGTAGGTACTTATAAAATTGTGCAAAGAATTACTTTTTTTTTCTTTTTTTTTTATACAATCAAGTGACGAGACGAGCAAGGCTTTCGCCTGGTGGTAAGCGTCACACCTGTCACTAACAGTAGCTGTCATATAATTGTGAACTTGCGAACACAATCCTGCGCCGCACTGCACTGCGCTCGTCACCCTGAGATATTCGATGTTATATCTCTTCATAACCAGTGTAGCGCTCGTGGCGTAGCTTGTCTAGGTGATTCTAAACGATCACCGATGTTAAGCAACGGACGGTCCGGTCAGTCTTCGGATGGGTGACCGTGAGTGGCATTTATTTCTGAGCGCTACCGTGGGTCGGAATACACGTTAAATTGTTGGTCCCTGGTTGTTTGTTCTAGTTTCTATAACAACAACCGTCAGCCATATCAGAGGCCATCGGGCGGCACATTAACTCTGACACCAGGGCTGGCCATTCAGCCTATACGAACTTACTTTATACCCAGTAACTTCTCTGGTAACATTGCCCTTTTTGGCAATTCTAAAGCTGCATTCCTGGGACTAGACCACATCGGCACGTTTTTGTATAAATAGTTTGTAAATGTATTTTGGATAGTTTTCATGCCACTAGCATGGAGCTAATATCTATAGAGTCACAAACATGCAAAAAAAATGTCTGTGCCAAAACTCGCCGACTTTTTGAATGACTTGAACCATAATAACACATAAGCGCCCAAGCATACATTTAACACTATACAAGCGACATAACGTCTAAATTCGAAAAATTGTGAACTATATAATACAAGTATAAGTATGTAAATGTACAACGGCACTCGGGCGTTTTTTGACTGTTTTAACTTAGAGATTGTGACTCTTTAGATATTAGCTCAATGGCCACTAGGCATTAATAATTTCTGTAATATTGAGTAAGTTTTTTTTTGTTATGTTGAAAGTACGTAATTAATATAAATAATTTGTTAAAGTAATCCGGCCGGGCCTCACTACTTCGAGGTTAGCTGCATATTAGGCTACTATAACAGTTACTACCACAGAGTAATTACTACACTAACTATTGAAGTTAAATAAAATAAAATAAATAATAAAAAAATACAACATATTTGACGTCGTTCATAATATGGCCTAACTGATTGTATACTTACATAGTTCGTGACTCTAAAACTTACAATGCATTGCTCTACAGTTATAATAATTATACAAAACTTTGAATTACAGTACTAAAATTATTATCTTCTTAGCTATCTAAATTGTTTTAACGGCTAGGTGTATCACTACAGACCATCCCATATTAAGTCAAGGCATGGTCGAAGATGGTAACACAGTTAACTCGAAATAGAACTTATTTTATGAGGGACAAAGCGAAAATGTACAACAGTCCTTAAGAGTTTACAATATACATTTTACCAGAACTGTTAAAATCAGAAAAGCAACATTTGCGGCAAACTTTTCATCGCCACAAGTTCCAAACTCGAAACAGCAATAAATACACAAAATCGACAACACTCAGCGAGCTGCACAAAACATTCTGCGTCATTATCTGGATTGCAGCAATTATCGGCAACAGACGCTCTTAAAAACTTGGAGAGCATTGTCGACGTAAGGGAGAGGTGAATTCGGCATTGGGTTTGTGCAGCGAAGCTAAGCGACGTGAAACGAGGAACGCTTTTCCGTAGTGTTATTCATTGCCATCCATAAGGGATTGAACCTTGGAGCATATAATATGTACTACTAATGGCGATAATCTGTCTACATAATTCTGCCACCTTTTGCGGGGGACGAGGTTAACACGCATGGCACACTTTTAAGAAACTTTAAAATTAATAAAACATATTCCTATTCATAAGCACACTAAAACAAACTCACAATACTGCCAATGATCAGTAAGTGTGGTCAGTGACCACATACCTTTTGACAGAGGGGTACCTTGGCGCTTTAAGCCTAACCTTGGATTGCCACCTCCAATGCTGTCATGTACCATGCACGTACATTTAATGGCAAAATCGGAAAACAATACCAGTTGTACCATAAATGCTATTGACTAATAGTACAATTACAGTTTCGACATGTACCAGTAGTAACAATATTGTACCGCTTTATAGTACAATTGTACCGGTATATATTATACAATTGTACGCGTAGTTAACTACGTACTTCGTATCCGCGCTAAGCTACTCGTAATTGGAGTGTAAGAGTGTATGTTGTTTTATGGAGTACTTGTATTATGAGTGACGACCTGCGTAAAGCAGCGGGCAAAAACAGAATGCAAAGAGATGCCAACTGAGCTCATTGGCGTACATTAGTAGAGGCTTATGTCCAGCAGTGGACAATGATGGTGACAATTTTTTTACACAAGTGTTTCGTGTTTTGTCAAATGGGCTGAGCATGTAGCTCGGCACTTAATGAAAAAATGGTCCAAACAAGTAGATACGTGGGCAAGCCCGAAAGGCAAACGAGGCGTGGAAGACCACAAGGAGAGATGGGATGACGAAATGGCTGACGTTGTAGTGGTAAGACTTTACTGCAGAGTCCGCCTGGAGAAAAACCACATCTTTGGCAGTTATTCAACCGCCAAGCAGTAGTGTGCAAGCATTGCTGTGTTTCGGTTTATAAGGCAATGTTACCAGATAAATTAGGTACTGGGTATGAAGAGATATATCATCTAATATCTCAGGGTGACGAGCGCAGTGCAGTGCTGCGCTGGATTGTGTTCGCACGTTCACAATTCTGGCACTGATACTGTTAGTGGCAGGCGTGACGCTTACCACCAGGCGAACGTATTGCTCGTTTCATCACGTGAATATATTTAAAAAAAATATGGCGGCAGACCGGCAATTTTTGGTGGCTTTCATTTACAAAAGCCAGAAAAAAGTGGCTGAAAATAGAGCTTTACCCAAAGCTTTATTCCTTAATTAAAGAGACCAACTTTTTGTCATCATTTTGTACTTTAATAGAGAATAAAAAGGGTTTTTATTTTTTTCGTGCTTTATGTAGCTTTTACTTCTATTATCACACAGGAGTACCAACCTAACGGTCCGACAAGCGGAAACAGTAACGGAAGTTTGCAAAATGAAATGCGGGTAGATTTGAAGTAAAATAAAAGAATCCCAGCGCTCCAGTTGAGTGTGTGTTTGATTCGAGCTCGATGTGAAGATTGTGAGTTTTGTCGTGAACTCGATGTGTGGGTTTATTGTTCTTTTGAAATAGGACAACCTTTAAATGCAATGTTCGCTCTAATGGGTGAACCGGGAACACAACATAAAAATAAATATTCGGTCCATAAAATAAATATTCAGTTAAGTAAGTAAGTTTAGCAAGTTTAGTTTGCAGTTTTAAGATCTGGGTAAGTCATCTGGGTAAGTAAAACTGCATCCAGAACCACCGGAGGACTTTTGCGATCCCCAAGCCGCCTGCCAGCGTTGCGCTTATGGCACCCCCGCGACTTATAGCTGATGATGTGATTACTTTTCGTGGTAGGACTTTACTGCTAAGTCCGCCTCGGGAAGTACTATTCAACCAGCTACTACCGGTAAGCAGTGGTGTGTAAGTATTACTGTGTTTCGGTTTGCAGGGCAATGTTACCAGGGAAATTACTGGGCATGAAGATATTAAATAATGCGTGATGCTTACCACCAGGCGAACCTCGTGAGTACCGTCGCAAAATGTCCCTTTCCTAAAATGTCTACTGCACGCAAATCGTTCCTTTCGCAGAATGTCCTTTTCGCAAATGATGTCTCGTCACTGCATTGCACAAATAAAATGTTTTTGTTTTCTATAGCAACATAAAATAATCTTCTGGACTAACATAATTATATAGCGAAAAGGTTATATTAGTCGACATCACAGGAGACCGAAGAGCTGGCAGCTACCTCGGACAAAGAATTAGTCTAGCTATTCAAAGGGGGAATGCTGCCAGTATCTTCGGAACCTTGCCTAAAGGGGCTCCTTTTAATTATTTTTTTTAGTTATTATATTATATTTTTTTAAGGTTTTTAGTTTTAGGTTCATTTTTCTAGTATATATTTCATTACTAGCGTAAAATGTGTGAGGAATTTTGAAGCGTTAACTTCGCCATTCAATAGTACAATGCTAGTTAGCAGATTTTATCTAGTTCCATTCATCTATAATGACTTTTAGCATCAGATGCTCCGCTTCCCTAAACTCTCCTGACCAATCTACATGGTAACTTCCCACGCCTCCAAATACTGGCCACTTAGCACGTGTTTGTTCGGATAAACGAGTGTGTGACGTATCACGTCTACAGATCGACTTCGGCTTGCTCTACGGCAAAGAGTATGGAAGAGTAGATGGGAAAATTCGACACTACTGTAATATGGAGCAAATTGGCATCTACAGAATGATGTTGTTTTGATATAAATAGAAAAACGTATACTTTATTATATTGCACAGCCCTAGTAATAAAAAAAGTATAGTTACTTTAAATTTCATTTTGCAAAGGGGTTTATTCAGTAATTAAAATCTATCTGCTGGCGAGAGCATATTCTTAATATTACCTATTATTTAACGGAGATTATAGTACCTACTTAGTTTTTTTTTTTTTTTTTTTAATCAAAATAGTCTTGCGTTTGATACACATCCTGAACTGCACGCTTGGTTACCTTGAAGGAACTTGTTCACTCTGGATTTATAGACACCCTTGTATTTCTATGATTATTTTCGAGATATTTACTGTGACTATGTTGGGGAACGTGCTCCTGATATATCACACCGTAATCACGGCATATATCGCAAAAATAAACCATGATAGATTAAAACAGTGATTCATATTGAACCCCTTTGAACCCCATATTGGACCTTTTACGGAAACACTAGATAATTTAACTAACTTTGATAGCGTTAATCAAAATTAAAAGCAGAAATACTACCGCCTACTACCGTTTGCTACCTATAGGCAGTAGTAAACATCCTTTATTAAAAAAGCGATATTATAACAAACATAAGGAAAAAAAAAACTTCACATTGTTGATATCGTTTCATAATATATTTCAGCAGCGCGACTTGCTATTCTAAAAATGTATAAACTGAAATAATTTAATTATGTATCTAAAATATCTTTAGCAAAAATAAAATTCAAATTCACCCCTAAGAAGTGGAAGATACGTTATAAATAATAGACGCTAGCTAAGAATGGTCCAACAAGCCCTTCTAAGTAACTATTCTTTGTCCATGCCAGTCCTGCCTAAGTAAATATTAGAATGTATGTTTGTGTCCTAGAAAGCCACTTGTGATTGCTTGGCTATCGGATGAGCCTGGCTGTGAGTTTGATCAATTCAAGATTATTTTCTATGTTAAAATATCTCTAAAAAGACTTCCGAAATAATTCATAGTTTTGTAACGCATAGTAAGGGAAAACTCAAAAAGTTGAAAATGAAATGTAGGATGATGACCATGATGGGTTTAATTTAGATTCTATCACGTACACAATTATTAGTAAGTGATTTTTGCCTGATGTTGATGTTGATATTGTTTGTTTGATGTGGACCTGGGTATGTCCTAAAACTGCATCCAGAACCACCGGAGGACGGGCAGCAGCGTCCTCTCAGTTAACGGTGGTAACCATTTTGCGATCCCGAAGCTGCCTGCCAAGCGTGGGGATTATGGCAACACCTCCCTTTAAGGGAGAGGCCTTCGTCCAGCAGTGGACGTCTTCCGGCTGTTGATGTGATGTTTGCCTGCGATGTAGCATGCTGGTCAATCGCAAAGTTGCAACCAGTTTTGCCTGCCCCAGATTATAGACCGCTCGTAATTTCATCATCATCATCAGTCCGGAGACGTCCGCTTCTGAACGAAAGCCGGGAGGACCGCCGTCCACCCAGTGGAGGCCTACCTACGCTGTGTCTTCCGAGTCGTGGTCGGCACTCAAGACGCTTCCTTCCCTCGATTATCAGTCGGTTATCAGTTTCTCGTATCTTATTATGCTTTTAAACATTTACGATGATATTCAATTACTGAATGAATAATATATTTTTAAAAACAAAAGCCTTCAATTTTGATTACGTGGATGACATCTTTTTTCCAGTTATTTTGATTTAAAAACCAAGGCACTGATTCAATTTTGATGAAACTTATATGGTGCCACCTCTCAAATATGACCTATCAAACAAAAAAAGATACATCAAAATCAATTCATAATTGGTAACAACATTAACTCGTTCATTAACTCCTGACACTAGGGCTGGCCACTCACCCTATACGAACTTACTTACTTACTTACTTTATTGGTGAAGTAAACGCGTAACAAACATAATTTTTTTTTTAAATAAAGAACCTCCTATTATGAAGTCCACCAAACACCAAACAAAAAAATTATCATCAAAATCAGTTCATAATTGGCGGAGTAATCACGTAACATACATACAAAAAAAATATTAAAAAAAATACAGTTGAATTGAGAAACTCTTTTTTTGGAGTAGGTTGAAAATCAAATTATCCACCACTTTTCTTAATAAGTAAAAGCATTCTCGACAAGAAATTAGTCTTTTTTGTCTCGTGTAAAAATAGTGTTTTTTTTTTAACAAATAATATATTGTCTATTGTCTAATTTAAATTTCCAAAAACAATGTCTTAGCAAAAACGAAAGTAAATACACTAAGTAGGGGTAAGATCACACCGAAAGATCACAGGTTCCAAAACAAACAACGGGTTGAAACCTTTTAATACATTACCATACCGATGGCATCGAAAATGTGAGGCGTCTTGTATTCCCAGATCCTTTGAACGATGAATATTTTAATTTCCGCATCGTACTCTCTGAGATTAAGACGATCCGGGATTCTTTATTAACAATATTTGATCTGACATCAGGTCGGGTAGGAACGCTGACGAATTAATCTAAGGGAAGTGGTGTTGGTTAATAAGCCTTTGATTGGGTTATTTTGAAATGTACCTCTGAATAAACTGAAGTTACAGAAAACAATTAGTACTATACGTACCTACAGAACATTCATTCCCACGGAAAATACGTCTAAACATAGTTAAACCACAAGCAAATTTGTACTCTATTTATATGTAGTAGTCTTGATGTTCGACTGTAGTGCTGAGGCAGATTGTATTGTGATGGACGGTGGTGGAGTGATACCCTGACTGGAGCGGAACCAGCAAAGCTTTAAGAGTAATAGTCTAGTCTCAAACTATGACCAGCTACGTAATGTTACAGGAATGATAACATATGTTACAGGAATGATAACATATGTTACAGGAATGATAACATATGTTACAGGAATGATAACATATGTTTCAGGAATGATAATATATGTTACAGGAATGATAACATATGTTCCAGGAATGATAATATATGTTGCAGGGATAAAATAAAATGGTAACACTTAAAAAACTATTAAACGGTTTATTATCAGAATTAAAGGCTTGTACTAAATATCAGATCAATCTTCAACAGGAAGGAGATACAATTACAATTAATAAATTTGACTCAAAACACAAAAAACAGGGCCAGTTAATTAAAGCCGTTTAAAAATACGGTTTGAATTTCAAACTTTCGACAAAGAGATGTAGCCCTTAAGGGAAGAACCCTAGCGTTGAAATCTTGTGATCGTAGTTTCAAATCCTGGACCAATGAGCTGTTTGTTGTATACGGATTTTTTCCATCACTGAGTTTTGGAGTGATGGAAAACATCGCGATGAAATCTGCATACATCGGAAGAAGAAATTCAATGGCATATCTGAATTGAGAACCCACGATCCTGCGACTGGGTCTGCATGGTATGGTTCAATCGCCGTTAGGGTTTGGGGGTCTAGCTAGATTATGCATAGAAAATTAAAAGCATAAACAGACTGTTCATCTACTGCTGAATATAGGCATCATCATCAGCCCGGAGACATCCACTGCTGAACGAAGGCCTCCCCCTTAGACCGCCACACTGTACGACAACCTGCCATTTGCATCCACCGGTTGCCCGCGACTTTTACAATGTCATTGATCCACCTAGTGGGAGGCCTTCCTACGCTGCGTCTTTCGGTTAGCGGTCGCCACTCAAGAACCTTTCTTTCCCATCGGTTGTCAGTTCTTCGAGCGATGTGGCCTGCCCATTGCCACTTCAACTTGTAAACCTTGCGAGCTATGTCGGTAACTTTGGTTCTTTGGCGAATATCCTAGTTCCAGATTATATCGCGCAAAGTACCTCCGAGCATAGCTCTCTCCATTGCCCGTTGCGTAACGCTAAGTTTCTCCAACAGGCCAGCAGTTAAAGACCACGTTTCAGTTCCATATGTCATCACTGGCAACACACACTGGTCGTATACCCTTGACCTCAGACACTGCAGAATTTTGGACGAGAAGATATTACGCAATATAGGCATACTTTCGCTATATTATATAGTCCTACTTTCACTATATATCGACCACACTGGCCGATTGCAGCTAGTAGATTCCAGTACACACGCACACAAATCAGCCGGAAGATGTAAACAGCTGGACGAAGACCTTCCCCTTATTAGGGAAGGGTTGCTATAAGCTGTTCGTTTGGCAGGCGGCTTGGGGATCGCAGAATATATACTCACGCTCCACCACCGTAAACCAAGAGGACGCTGCTGCCCGATGCTGCGTTGTTGCTGCTGCTGTGTGTTCAAGTACACGAATATGCCTTCTAAAAATGCGTCTTAACCATTCAACACTACTTGATATTCTTTTCCTACATTTTCTCGTCAAATAGAACCCAAGGTTGTCGTTTACTGTCGACAAAAACATTTTCTCAAAAGCTGTGCTATTGTGTTGATAACCGGTATAATAATTAGCTGCCGTCGTAAAACTTTAGCGCTTGCCGCTGTTGATATCATTTTAGCTATCTGAGTAAAACGCTACAGGGTCTTTATTTTTCGCTTCGTTTTAGGAGAATTTAGCTCCTGAAATAAAAATATGTTTAAGATAGTATTTTTTTATAGGAATAGAGTACTCAGACGAGGAAGATGTTCGCCTGGTGGTATCTACCCAAAACAGTAGCAGTGACAGAATTGTGAACTTGCGAACAAAATCCTGCACCCCACTGCATTGCGCTTGTCACCCGATATTAAATGTCAAAAACCTGATTATTCTCGAATTTATAGAAATCGATTTTTTCTCCTTAGTTTTTGGCTTCGCACTTTGTGCATTCAACCAGTGTCAAGTATTATGCATTTTCAAGTTTATAAAGTATCAAGTCAAATATATAATTAAGTCATAAAATCACATTTAATCACAAGAAATTATTCAGTCGAGTCTAAGTCATGGCCTAGTAAAGTTGTGGCGACTTTACTATGGGCTTTTCCGGAGTATTAAAAACAACACGAAAAGAGACATTTCATCACATTATATCACTTGCCCACACTCGTGCATGTAATTCAATACTCAATGAATAAAAATTCACCATTTTTTATCATTAATTCGGGAAAAACACTAGTGAAAACAATAGAATGCTGTGACCATGCTACGACATGATTTTTCCGTGTTCCCGCAAAAACTCCACAGTAATGCTTGCACGCTACTGCTTGGCGATTGAAAAACTGGCAAAGGTGTGGTACTTCATTAGACCGACTCTGCAATAAAGTGCTACCACTACAAAAAGCTTCTTTCGGCTTCTTACGGCTGTACCCGTTGTGAATGAGCCCGTACAATGTAGTGCAACCAGTTAGCAGAATAAAACTCACTAACACTAAGACAACTCGCCTTAAAGACATTAAAATTGAAATAGAAATGCCTGCGACACAGGTTTAAATCCAAAATATGCCATCAGCGACAATTAAAACCGACGCGAAATATAGAAAATACGCCTTTCAACCGACTTCAAAAAAGGAGGTTCTCTATTCAACTGTATGTTTTTTGATAATTTTTTATTGGTAGGTGATACTTCAGAGGTGGTCCCATATACATTTTATCGAAATCGGTTCAGTACTTTGGTTTTTAAATCAAAATTACTAGAAAATATGTAGATGTCATCCAAGTATTCGAAGTTGAAGTCGGTATTTTTTTTAAAGCGTATTATGTTTTTAAAATACATCTTCAATAATACCTTCAATGATGGTTGAAAATCAATTTGTGATCGTGTTGGTTTTCATTATCACGGTTTGCATTAAAATTATTAACTTAATTTGGAACGCCCACAAACGATTCTAGAAATATCCCGCGGGAATCGATGTCAAAGAACCCATAAAATTCTCAAAAACATAGTGTAACGATCACAAAATTCATCTCCATTACAAACAAAAGGCGGTCCTGTAAAGAAATCCTCGATTCTGGTTTGACTAGCAATTAGCCTCACAGTTATTCCCAAGTTTTTCCGTTCCAACTCCACTGAATTTTCTACAAAGAGTTGGCACTTCTATTTTAAAGGCAAATAAAAGTTTCAACTTATGGGGATTCTATCCTTGAGCTTGTTTTTGTCTCGCTCTAACGTTCCGAGCCAGAAAAGGATGGAAGTAAAAGTAGCAAATTTTAATCAAAGTGAAGAATGAATTTTAAAATGCAAGGATGCATAATAAAGGCTCGGAGAGTTCTTCGTTTGATGAAGTTTCGAGCTTAAGTCAGCAGTATTTGTACCCGAAAGAAAATAAACTTAGGGAAAATTTGATTTGAACATTATGCGTATCTACGTAATAGTGTTGCAGAACTATCGATAGTTGCGCTATCGACAGTTGGCCTTGCAAAATCGGTCTGCTATCAATAGTGCTACCGATGCTTTTTTACTTTTGAGAATCTTATCGATACTTTATTGATACTTTGCCGATACTATCGGTTGTAATTCAGTCTATATTATCGATAGTTTTACAGCGGATACTACTGATACTATTGCTACTATAACGGGTGCTTCAAAACCAAGCTCAGAGCGTGGTTGCAAGAGAATTTGTTTTATGACATTGAAGCTTATTTTAAAATAAGAGATTATTAACATATTTTTTATAATTATTATTTAATTTTATTGTGACATACTTAATGAAATTTGACGTGTAACTTTGGTGTTATCAATAAACGATTTATATTTGTATTTGTATTTGTATTGATATTATAATATTATTGAGATTGTCCAATAGTATTGACAAATTTAAACTATCTCTGTTATCGATACAACTATCTCTGCTATCGATATCAACAAAACTAGTACCGTACTAACCACCGCCAAAGTATACCGTAAAGTAACCTAGTACGTAAACATTGGATATGTTGGCCTAGAACGATAGATTTACTAAAAAAGACACGTGCGTATGGGAAGTTTTATAACATTTTATTATGTCTATTTTATTTCAGAAAATAATAAAAATGAGTAATAGTCATTATTATTAGTTAGTACATACAGATAAGATATAAAATATGCAAAGAGTTTGTAAAATATTATTATTTACTTATCGTTGACTAAATATGATTTACTCAATTTAAATATAAAACGCAAAAAAAATAGATAGTAGCCGGCCAGGCAGGTTTGTTTGCAAAACGTCTGTGTTTATCTTTATTTGGGATGGCTTGCTACACAGGGCATACGTGGCGTTACTTAGACCTTTATTTATGTACCTACACAAAGGGCTAAATTATGAAGGCTTTAGTGGACAGATCTAAAGCCGTGTAGCCTAATTGGGAGACCGCTCGAATTGAAATTGTGAGGTCACAGGTTTAAATCCCGAGCCCGTACCAACGTGTTCTAGAGTTTATGTATAGATTTTCATAGATTTTCATTACCACTGGCTTTTCGGTGTAGGAAAACATCAAAGCATACTTTCTATAAAGAAATTAATTCATTGGCGTATGTGAATTCACCAACTCGTCCAGGATGTTGGATATGGTGCAATCGCCTTCCTAGGGTAGGTCTAGTCCAGCAGTGGACTATTAAAAAAGCTTATACTTTATATTTAAGTGTCTATAACACGTGCCCTACTTAAAATATAGTTGTCTTTTTTAAACCATTTTAATAGACGGGGACAAAACACTTTTAGTAAGTTTATATTCTGTTTCTGTGTTTATTTCTGTGTTCAGATTATTTTTCATCAACACTTTTACATCTCACTTCTACACTAATTTCATGAAAAGTTAAAGTTTGAATGAATGAATGATTTATTTGTCTGTGAAAACTAGGTAATATACAGATTTAATATAGAGATAGAGAGTAGAGATAGAGAGAGAGAGAGTAATATAGAGATTTGTAGTGGTAGGACTCTACTGAAGAGTCCGCCTGGGGAAGTACCACACCGTTACCAGTTATTCAACCGCCAAGCAGTAGTGTGCAATCATTACTGTGTTCCGGTTTGAAGGACAATGTTACCAGATAAATTATTGGGTATGAAGAGATTTAACATCTAATATCTCAGGGTGACGAGCGCTGTGCAGTGCGGCGCAGGATTGTGTTCGCAAGTTCACAATTCTGGCACTGCTACTGTTAGAGGCAGGTGTGACGCTTATCACCAGGCGAACGCCTTGCTCGTCGCATCACTTAATTATATAAAAAATAAAAAAAAATATTGGTTATAAATAAAATATAGTAAATATAAATTAATATAAATAAATATAGAGATTATTTAGTTCGCTAGCTTCTACCCTGCAGGGGCTTTGTGAGCTTGTTCGAAGTAATCTTCGGAGCTACTGATCTGATATACTTTAACCATGCACCAATAGAAAGCACTATCCCTGAGTGCTATAGGATATTTACGCCACAAGCGCTTCATAATTTATTATTTCAATAAAATCATACGAAAGATTCAATGATGAGAAATCGAGCCATGGATTGAAATATAGAACGCAACTGGTAAAATTATAGACCATCTACCATCAAACAAACAGCAATTAAAACAACCCCCGTTACCGCACAATGAATCTTTATCTCAAAACAATAAAACTTTTAATGATAATTTCAATTAAAACACCCGAATTCATTTCCTGTGCGTTAAACGACGCAGCCATTTTGTTTGGTTTTATAGATAAGGTTTACACACTAATAAAGTAAGGCTACATTAATTAAGATAATTATTTTATTATCTAGTAGGCAGCAGCAGTGGTTCGCGCTTCTTAAACAAATACGAGCAATTTTTAACGAGAGTAAAAGAGAAAGGAATATGGAGGTATCTAACAAAATAGTGTAGGTACCTATACGTAAGCTAACATGCTCACGCAATCCAATTAGTTTTTATAAAAAAGAAAAATAAGAAAAAATTGTGTACCTTGTGCACACAATTCGAGAATCTCATTAAAAAAACCGACTTCAATTTCGATTGGATATGGATGTAATTTTTTTCCAGTTATTTTGATTTAAAATCCAAACTAATAAACCGCTTTCGAGCCAGTCATATAAGGAATTTATCCAGGATAGTTAAGACAAGAAGCCAAAAATGTGTATACCTTTGTTTTGAAGTTTTGTAGTTGGCTCGAAAATCTCATAGTATCTTGAATCTAAAACTTAATTTTTTTTTGTTTCATTCTAGTGACGAGACGAGCAAGACATTCGCTTGGTGATAAGCGTCCCGCCTGCCACTAACAGTAACAGTGCTACAATTGTGAACTTGTGAACACAATCCTGCGCCGCACTGCACTGCGCTCGTCACCCTGAGACATTAGATGTAAAATCTCTTCATACCCAGTAATTTCTCTGGTTACATTGCACACAGCAATGTTTGCACACTACTGCTTGGCAGTTGAATAACTGGCAAAGGTGTGGTACTTCCCCAGGCGGCCTCTGCAGTTGAGTCCTACCACTACAAAAACTTGAGTTATTCAAGGTGAATTATAATGATATTTGCATTTTCTTGAAAGTTGTAGAACACAAAGTTCTCTAAAAAAATTCAAATTTTCAGAAAGTAATCGCTTATCAAACACAAAAAAAAGTACTTAGTTCAATTGAGAACTTCCTTTTTTTAAGTCAGTTGAAAATTGAGAACAAATCTTTTTGCGAATCCAAATTTATCCTCGTCAGCCATAAGACATCCACTGCTTGACGAAGGCCTCCCAATAGAGGGGTGTTGCCATAATCCCCACGCTTGGCAGGCGGCTTAGGGATCGCAAAACGCTCACCACCGTTAACCAAGAGGACGCTGCTGCCCGTCCTCCAGTGGGTCTGGTTGCAGTTTAAGGACATACCCAGGTCCCAAACGAAATTTATGTAAGTATCTAAATAAAATAATTGTTAAATAGGTACTAAAATTGTTTTTTAACTCATTAGCACACGACTGCTAGACGTTTCATTGAGTCGGAAATTCCAACTATTATAAGTTTCGGTCAACACCACGTCAGTTTTTATGACCTAACAACAACAAACAACAACAACCAAACAAATTTTGAAATCGTAAATACAAAATTAGTTTTCCATACTTAAATTCTAGGCACTAGATAACTTGTCAGATATTCCGTAATCAGTTCCATAAATAACATCTACTTACATTGCTTACAAGGTGTAGTATACACTAAGGGATTAATTCCCCTGTCGTGTAGTAGCCGTGCACCGTGAAAGCGCATTAGTGTAGCACTGTCTTAAAATGCAACCGTGACGGCATAGACTAGCGTGCAGTAAAGACAGTTGTTACAGAGAGGTTAATTAAGTTTCAAGATATAACAATTTGAGGAATGTTGTCTTCAACGTAATTTAATGTTAAAATCAATTTAAAAAAATGAAAACAGAAAAATGTATGCATTTAAAAGTTCCGTTCTGCAAATCTTTAAAAGTAACAAAATATTATAGTTTTTAAAATGTTGTTGATCTATCATGACGGCATATGAGAGCGGGCGGAAAAGAGAGCAGAAAATGAGGTGCCTCATATACACGAAAAAAATGACTAACGACAGTAGCTCGTCTTCAAAATAGTTAATGCGTTTGACTTCCATCTCATCTGATGCTAATTCTACAGTGGAGCATGCGTGGGAAGAAACTAATTTACTTAGATTACGACTTGAGGACACCCAGATTGTATTAATTGGAAAACACCCACTCTGGTAGCGCATTCCACTGTTTAGGGGGTTGCACAATAAAAGTGGCATAATAGTAAACACTATGAAGCAGTTTTCAGTAATAGGCTAGATGACTGATGTTTAAATCGTTGAAACCAATAGCTTTGATGAAGAATTTAAGTAAATATAGTATGTTTATTGAAAAAATAATTTAAATCGTTTATTAATGTATATAAGCGTTTAACGTTTTTGGTAGAGCCAACTCTGTCCCTTTCCCACAAATCAAAAAATTACGTCACGCCTCACTTGTCTTGTCAGAAAAAAAATTATATGGCGTACAGAGAAGTGACGTCACGATTTGTTGTTTCGCCGCTCTGTCTAGCATGATGTTAAAATGCTTATAAGTTGCTTGTTTTTGATCAGATTTTTATTTTCTTTTCTTTAATCAGCTATATTTATGGGCCACATTTTAACAGGACGATTAAAAAAAACCTAGATGACTGGTTTTTTCTGGCCTATTATACATATTTTTTTAAATATGTTTATAGGCTTGCGTTTGACTGCCATCTCGTCTGATGATAAACGAAGATGCAGTCAACGATGGAGCACGCGTGCCTAGAAGAAACTGATTCACTTGCGACTTGAAGACACACAGGTTATAATTATAATTATTTCACAGTTATCGCGGGTTTCAACTCGATTGGGACAGGATCAAGGCAGATAGCTTAGCAAGACACAGACCTAAACCAGGTATTATGGAAGATGATATGCAATCAATTATTACTAAAAAACAAAGGTATTTAAATTCTGATGAGTTTTCATTTTTATATATTTTTATTTGTATTTGGTGTGATATCTTGTGCTTAATGATTTCATTTAATTCCTGATTTTTAATATTGACAAAAAAATATTTTTGCTTATAAAAATATTTTATTGCGTAATTGTATTTTAATTCGAATTGTATTATAAATTGTTGTATTTTTAAATATTATTGTATGTGACTATGTGATATGACTAATGTCGAAATAAATAGAATTTGTTTTTTTTTTATTTTGTTAATAAATAAATTATAATTTAATTTTAGGTGTACTTCTTGCACTGATCGGGAGACCATCAAAAATATTTATTTTTGTACGTGTTGATATTGCCAAACCAGAGAGCCAAATAAGAACATGAAACTATTGCTATGGGAAATGTTATACCGATAAGATAGGATTTTTTTAAAGAAATTACGAGATAAAATATATAAAGTTGATGACTTAGTAGTATAATTTCATATTTCCAATCATTCATTTCCCATCGTACGCAACTAACACAGTTTTGACTATTGATTATTCACCATCAACTAGAAAATGTCCTCAGCTGGATGAAGGTAAGATCAAAGGAAGCTCAAGGATGCTGCCTGTCCTCCAGTAGTTTTGGATGCAGTTTTAGCCACAAAAGAGAGAAGTGAATAGAACGGAAATGTGACGGGCCGCGCTAGCCGGCATTGAGTCTATTTAGACTTAATAACAATACTTCCAATATACATGTTTTTAAACTAAGAATACTCAAAGAAGACAATTTAAATAGACGCGTAGGAAACCAAACTACATTGCATCGTAATTAGATTAATTTTAACCTGTTACAAAATGGCAATTCGAGCGTTTTACTTCAAATGCGCGACCAATGATTAGCGTTTATTCGTCGTAGTTTCTATGAAATTATGTGTGAAACTGGCGACAGCGGTTACCCATACAATTGCTTTACAACAATGTTTGACAGCCGTTCTACCTAAGTAGGGCTGTCGCTTTTTACGGTTTTAACGCATGTTTAGGTTTGACTATATAGATCTCATGCCTAATATTCTAGGCTTCAGTTAGGTTTGACGTCTCTCGAGAGCATCATTACAAAGAATAGCGTGCCCAGAAGCGACAAACATTATTATTCTAACATGGACCTGTTTTCTCTATGGAACAATATTTGTTTAGGCGTTGACGACACGCTGGGAAGTGATGGACACAGTAAAATAATTGTAGTAGAGAAAATATTGTGTTTAAATCCATTTTTTTTAAATAAAAATTGTGCTTTTCTGCCTCAGTTGTGCATCTTATTTATTTTTACTAATATACCGTTAGTTTTATTCATATTTTTAGTAGACAGTATTATATAATTTGTGATATAAATTAAATTTCAGCGTGCCCTTTTCTTAATGAAAAAATATATGGAGATTATCTTATTTGATATGTTATTATAACCTACTAGCTGCACCCCGCGGTATCACCTGCAATTATTGGAATAAAAAGTCTAAGCTTTATTTCAAGGTATAAGCTACCTCTATACCAAATTTCATAAAAATCTCTTCAGCCGTTTCAGCGTGAAGAAGTAACAAATATATACACCTACACCGACAAACTTTCGTTTTTTTAAATATTATTAATAGGATTCCTCGAGAATTGGCTGTGCTAACCTTTTAAATATTTTATTTCATCTAAACTTACTAAAACAGCTTTTTAATTCCAGTTGTATCGGTTCAGAGCTGAGGACGGTAGCAAATACACATGCACTATCACGTACCTGGGACTGCTCCGGTCCTCCGATGACGCCTTCACTTTAACCACGGTTATTTTGATTGTCTTAAGTTGAATTTCGATCGTTTTGCACTATTAATGTAGGTTTTCTTGGTGTTGCGCGCGCGCCGGTAAGATGGCGGTTTTCGGTCTCGTATCCAGAGCTCCCATTCGACGAGTGCGTGGTGCATGACAGTTGCTGTCAACTGCGTTTCGCTACTCCCGTACAAGCTCTGATTTTCGTATGATGGATGCGTTAAGAAATAGAAAAAAGAATACAAAATGCGTTTCGTATTATACCGCCGGTAACGGTACATACCGCCCACCAAAATGCCTATGGTATTTTCTGGTCAAAAGAATGTAAACAAATTGGAGAACAGTTGTCATAGATTCGGTACGCTTAATATAATACAGATGCTACTTATGATTATGATGAAAGTTACGAAAGTATTCGATACGTTTAGATGATACAATAAAAACTAATAACTAATCCTATGTAGTTATACAATGTTTAATGAGAATTAAGTTAATCCTCTACAGGCAGAGGGCATAACTTAACCAACGGTCGTTTGATCATGTGATTGTTGGCGAGTTTAACTACTGCGCTCCGAGCGATCCCATCAGGGCCGACCAACAAGTCCACTACTCTGGCAAGAGACCAGTGCAGTGGTGCGCGGTTGTCATCTTTGATGATCACCATCGAACCGATTGATAACGGTTTGGAATCTTTGGTCCATTTGGCGCGTTGCGTTAGGGAGTTGAGATATTCGTGTTTCCATCTGGACCAAAAATTCTGATGAAACGCCTGTATCAGCTGCCACCGATTAAGCCGACGGAGGTTTACATTGGAAAGATCTTCATCGGGGACAGCTGTGAGGGGTTCTAAGGTGAGGAAATGTCCTGGCGTTAAAACTGACAAGTCGTTAGGGTCGGAACTGATTGGGCACAAAGGTCTGGAGTTTAAAACTGCTTCGATTTGAGCGAAGAGAGTCGTCAACTCTTCGAAAGTGAGAACTTGGTCGCCGACTACGCGGAGTAAAAGTGATTTGGCGGCGCGAACCTGTATCTCCCAGACTCCACCGAAATGGGGTCCCGAAGGGACGTTCATTTTGAAATCGATTTTCTTTGCGCTGGCGGCTTCTTGCATTAGAGGCAAGAGCTGGTTCCTAGCACCGACGAAATTAGTTCCGCAATCGGAATGGATAACGTTACAGCGTCCCCGGCGAGCTACGAAGCGCCGGAGCGCAGCGATAAAACCGTCAGTCGATAACGTGGAGACAACCTCCAGGTGGCAGCACTTGGTGACAAGGCAGAGGAATAAACACAAATATGCTTTATCGATTTTAGCGCCTCTGTGTAGTCCAAGTTTGATGCGAAAAGGTCCGGCGAAATCTACGCCAACCACTGAAAATGGCTTCACTTGATTAACGCGAAATGACGGAAGGTCGCTCATGAACGGCTGCAACGGTTGAGGGTTTGTTCGATAGCATTTAATGCATTTAGCGAGTTGACGACGGATTGTGCGCTTAGCAGCGATGATCCAGATCTGCTGTAAGAGCAGGAAATGTGTTGTGTTGATGCCTGGGTGTAAGTAGTTACGATGGATGAAGTCGATAATTAGAGATGTAAGCCGGTGATCACACGGTAAGAAGGCGGGATGCTTTTGTTCATATTCTAGACCTGATCGCGAGAGTCTCCCGCCTACCCTGAGGACACCTTGACTGTCGAGAAATGGGTTTAGTTTTCGAAACGGTTTCGATAACGGTTTCTGTGATGTCAGATCAGTGATTTCGGTTACAAATGCAGTAGCTTGAACGTGTTTAATGATTTTTAGTAGCGAGTTATGACGTTCAACGTTGTTAAGAAATTTAGTGCGATTGGCATGATTTGGATTGCGACAATTTTTTATGAAACGAAAGATGTAAGTCACTACATTGATAAGTTTTTGCAGAGACGAGAATCGGTTTAGCAGGTAGTCGAAAGAAGCAATATCGACTTCCTCAGTTTCAGTGGTGGCTAGAACCACCGATTTGCGCATTTCAGTGTCTGCTATCTTCTTGTGTTCGGGAGCGACGGGGCTTGAACTGATAGGCCAAGAGTCGTGCTTATCCGACAGCCAATGTGGCCCCGCCCACCATAGCGTATTGTTCAAGAGCTCATTAGGCATTTGGCCACGCGAACAGATATCTGCGGCATTGTCGCCCGAGACGCAATGATGCCACCACTCGATTGGGGTTATATCTTGAATGTGGCTGACACGGTTGGCAACGAACGTGACCCAACGAGAGGAGTGAGAGCGCAACCACGAGAGCACCACAGTGGAGTCAGACCAGAGATAGACGGCATCGAGTTTGATACGAGAAAGGTAAGTGTCACGCACAAGCTGATATAGATCAGCGAGTAGTACAGCGGCGCATAATTCCAGTCGAGGCAGCGAGATGCGTTTTAGCGGCACAACACGAGCTTTGGAGCATACAAAGAAAATGTGTACCTTTTCTTGCATATCGGTGACGCGAAGATAGAAAACAGCTCCATAAGCGACTTCTGAGCTATCACAGAAGCCGATGAGCTCATATGATATGCTGTCTGTGCACGTGACTTGACGTGGAATTTTTAGTTTCGTCAGCAATGTTAACTGATCACGATATGTGTTCCATGTACTGATGATTTCATTGGGAGGGGTCTGATCCCAAGTACAACCGAGAGTCCAGAGTGTCTGGATCAAGCATTTTGCTAGAATCGAAATCGGGGACAAAAACCCCAATGGATCGAAAATTCGAGCAATTTCGCTTAGAATTGCACGTTTAGTACATGGTTGGTCCGATGGTTTGATTTCGAATAGGAACACATCCGATGTGGGATCCCATTTCAGACCTAGAACCTTCAGCGTACGCGTTTCAGTGTTGTCGAGAGAAACGGTGCCCGTCAAACAATGATCGATTGGAATGTCGGTCAGTAGGTGAGGATTGTTACTAGCCCACTTTCTCAGTTCTAGGCATCCACGAGTGAAAAGAGCAATGAGTTGTACCTTTGCTTCTTGAGCGACATCAAAGGACGAAAATCCGCAAGTAACGTCATCGATGTACATCTCCGATAAAACGATTTGTTTTGCAAGTGGATACGAGTCTCCTTCGTCCTCAGCAAGCTGTCGCATTGCACGACAAGCGAGGAAGGGAGACGAAGCTAGGCCATATGTGACCGTATTCAAGCGGTATTCTTGGAGAGGCTCACTTGGTGAGGCGCGCCAGAATATGCGCTGATAGTCGCGGTCTTCGGGAGCAATCAAAACTTGACGATACATTTGTCGAACGTCTGCCATGAAAACTACGTTGTGTTCTCGAAATCGCAAAAGAATCTCTAAAATAGGAGGTTGTAATTTTTGTCCGATAAGCTGAACATCATTAAGCGATACAGAACGAGAGTCTTTTGCCGAACCGTCAAAAACTACGCGAAGTTTTGTTGTAGCTGATTCAGGACGGGTAACGCAGTGGTGAGGTATGTAGTACCGGCCCATTTCCAGCTCGTCCGCTGGAACTGATGACATATGACCGCTTTCGTTATAGTCAGACATAAAATCCGAGTATTGTGAGCGTAAGTTAGGATCACGTGACAGTCTACGTTCGATAGCGTGAAATCTACGTAATGCTACATCGCGAGAGCCCTTAAACGTTGGTTCGGAGTCATCTTTGAATGGAATACGAACCACATATCGCCCGGACGGATCGCGATAATGATCTGATATAAATTTTTGTTCGCATAATGATTCGTCTGGAGTTAGCGCTGATGAATTCGGTAAGGAATCTAATTCCCAAAAACGTTGAACTAAAGAGTTTAACTCATTATCAATGTCCGGTAAAGTGTGCAGTAGGGTAAGCGATGATGTCGAGTCTAGGCACGTTTTGCCTAAAAGGAGCCAACCAAAGAGAGAATTAAGCGCGGTAGGTTGGTTGACACCTCCCTTGATATGCTGACCGAGCAGGGAGTCAGCGAAGACATCTGCAGCCAACAGTAGGTGGATCGGGCCTGGAATATCAAAGCCAGGATCGCCCAGTGGTAATGAATTAATATGTGACCAATCCGTTGTGTTTAAATGTGCAATAGGTTGATCGCCACATATTTTTGAGATAACGTGCATGTTGAGATTAAATAGAACACTGTTGTTTGTACCTATGGAACAAGTGACGTCACCAATTATAGGAGCCGCCACTTCTCCCAGTCCTCGAACGTTAGCGTCAGTGATGTTCACGTCTAAATTCAGTTGCTTCACGGCGGATTCACAGATAAAATTGCTCTGCGAGCCGCTGTCAAAAATCGCACGATATGACTGCATATTGCCTGAAGCATCCTTGACTTGCACAATAGCAGTCGCCAATAACACGGTAGCATCCGAGCGAGACCTCGACACTAAAGTCGATACGACGGAATTAGGATTGTTAGGAGGTCTACAAATTAAACTGTGATGTTTCCTTTTGCAGATTTTACAAGAAAATATCGATTTGCAGTCCTTGAGCTGGTGGGAAGGCTTCAAACAATTATAGCACCAGTTTTTCGCGGTAGCGACGGCCATACGTTCGTCAATAGATTTTTTAAGAAAAGCCTGACATGAAAATATCGAATGTGATTCATTACAATACGGGCACTTGCCTGCATATGCATACGTGCTCATCTTATTGTCACTTCCGGTTTGTTGCGTATCGGTTGCCGCTACGAGAGTGTGTGTGAGTGAGTGGGCACTACGCTTCGGCTGTGGTTGCGCAGGGGCAAACTTAGGCGCGGACGCAGGGGTAGGGTTAGACGCCTTGCTTGACTCGGAAAAGTGAGTGTCTCGCAACAACGCTTCACACTTGGATCGTAGGAAACATTTTAATAAATCATATGTTGGTAGTTCAACATCAGAGTGTTTTTCTTCAAAGTCGCGACGCAGATCCTTGTCTAGTTTCGATAAGATGTGATAAACTAATACAAAGTCCCATCTCTCTATCGGCAAGTGAAGTGTTTTTAGAATACTTAAGTTTTCGTCAAACATATCTAACGATTTTTGAAACTCCCGCGGAATATTAATCTTAAACTCAATATTTAAAATGTCCCGCCAGCATGTAAAAGCTAAGGTACGTGTACTTTGATAGCGCGCAACCAACGAATTGTATGCATCGTGATAATGTTCATGAGTCATGGGATAAGTCTTCACTACTAGTAACGGATCATCAGTGAGAGACGACACCAAGTAGTGAAACTTTTCCGTGTCCGTAAGTCTGTCTGAATAATGAATTAAGGCGTTAAAGATATCGATGTACTTGGGCCATTCCTTAATGATGCCGGAAAATTTGGGTAAATCAATTTTAGGCAACTTTATGTTTGATGCTGACGCGCATAAACCACTGCGAGACTGAGACGAGTCGCATTTCGAGAATAATAAGCGATGAATCGATAAAACCTGGAAATACGTATCATCGAATTGTTGTTGCATTTTATCATCTTCATTATCTTCGGTATCTGATGATTCGGGTTCACAAGTTACAAGTTGAATAATCGCAAAGTGTGCGCCTTCGAAGTTCGAGACGATTTGTTTGATTTCTTGATAATATGATAAGAACAAGTCGCGCTGCGATGCGTCACTCACAGATAAGTTACCTACTTCTAAAGCTTTAGCTATCCGTTTGTATGCGATAGTTCGCTTCCGACGCAATGCCGGTAAATCCTTAGCTGAAAACTCATCTTTAGATTTAGATTTCGATAAGACACCTCGGCGAGTGGACGACCCTTTGGCTAGTAGTGACATGATTAATTAGATAATTAATATAATATCAAGAAAGTCGAGCGAATAAAGATAAGTAGAATAAACCGTTAGACGTTAGAACCTGATAAGCTCCGTCGATTCCGACCGTAACCATACAGATATAAGGCTTACGATAACAACGTACAATAGGCACTTCTCACTTACGCCCTTTGGTTACGGCAGTATATCGAGTGAGTATGCGCTTAGCCCGTACGAAGGAGGAAGACAGAATGAAACGATGAGAACCGAACGTTAGAACGAAACGGAACGAATTGGTCAGAAACAGAATGAAACGTTGTGTTTGACTTTGACTGCGAACTACCTTCAACTTGCAGATTTAAAATGAGTTGCGAAGATGATTTTACGATTTTATGAAAACGTGCCAGTATGGTTCTATGATGTATTTATGTAATAAGTGATGTAACAAAATAGGTTGATACAAGAAAATATGAATATTAACGATTTTGATGAAAATCAAATGATGATGATGAGATGATTTTGAAATGTATATTTATTGTAAGCCGAGATATTATTTTGCACCGAGTTTGTTTGAGTGATTGCAAAATAATTAGTAGGTAGATTGATCTTACAATAATTTTCGATAATTGGTGATTTGATTTTATTATCAAGTTTTTGGATCGTTGATGTGATGAATGAATTATTGCAAACCGACGAAATTATTATTGTGCACCGATGTGGTAGGTTGTATGATTGCACAAAAATAAGAAAGTACTTAAATAGATTTTACAATAATTCACGATTGAACAAGTTGTTTTGTGTTCTCGATGTTGGATTAGAATAATTACAAGCCGATGGAACTAAGCACCGATAAAATAGTGATTGCTTAGTGAGATCTTGCAATAATTCCCGATTGGTACGCGAAAGAACTTGTTCGATGGTGATGTTTGTGAACGTAAAAGATGTGACACGTAGGTAGTAGGTACAATGGAAGGATGATGCAATAACTTAGAACGCAGTATGAAACGATTTTAGATTACGATCGATGTAGATATACGTACTATGAGCTAGGTTATTACGATTTATGACCAGAAATACCACACGCATCCGATGATTGATATGATCTAAAGTGAAAACATCCCTGGTTTCGGCACCATAACGAAATATGTATCGGTTCAGAGCTGAGGACGGTAGCAAATACACATGCACTATCACGTACCTGGGACTGCTCCGGTCCTCCGATGACGCCTTCACTTTAACCACGGTTATTTTGATTGTCTTAAGTTGAATTTCGATCGTTTTGCACTATTAATGTAGGTTTTCTTGGTGTTGCGCGCGCGCCGGTAAGATGGCGGTTTTCGGTCTCGTATCCAGAGCTCCCATTCGACGAGTGCGTGGTGCATGACAGTTGCTGTCAACTGCGTTTCGCTACTCCCGTACAAGCTCTGATTTTCGTATGATGGATGCGTTAAGAAATAGAAAAAAGAATACAAAATGCGTTTCGTATTATACCGCCGGTAACGGTACACCAGTCTACTAGATAAAGTATGCAACATTTTTAGGTTTTATCAACCGCAAAGCACAAGCTTTATTAGAATAAAATTAAATATAAGTTGATTTACTCCATAACCACGTTACTGTGACAAAAGCCATGTCAGTTTGCTTTAACTCCAACAACCCTAGCTACCAACACTTGACCCCAATGACAGTGGCCATCGGAAAAAATGTTTGTTTGAACATTTTTTTATTGATCTAAACATGAGAAATAACTTACTCAGACATTCCACTGAGAATAAATAGATTGTGTATAATTTATAAATTTATATTTTTGTTTTCGCTTGGATATATTGTGATATTTCTTTTGATATTGATAATTTTGAATCTTGTATAATATAGATGATGATGATGATTATAATAGTAATAACTACATAATTATATTTTTAATTTAAAAGATAAATGAAACAACATCATCCTCAGTCCGGAACCGTCCACTACACTGAACAAAAGCCTCTCCCTTAGACCGCCACACTGTACGACAACATCGTATTATTTTATTTTATAATTACCGTACTTATGCAGCCTAATCAAGATTATGTTATATAATAATAAACATTTTGGTTTCATTACAATACTTCTTACTTTTCCCTTTCCTATGATGGCCTTCGTCCAGCAGTAAATAAATAAATATTGGGGGACATTTTACAGACAGCGCCATATAGCCCAATACCAAGCAAAGCTTGTATTATGGAAACCAGATAGCTGATAGAATACTTAAATATATTGTTTGTCGTAAATACGTACTTATAATACATAGGACACCCAGACACAGAACAAACATCTACGTTAGTCACATAAATGTTTGTCCTGGGTGGGGATCGAACCCACGCCCTACAGCTCTGAAGGCAGACATGCTACCAACTGAGCTATAAGGCTGTCAAAAAGGCTGCAGTGGACGTCTCCTGGCTGATGATGATGATGATGACTTTTCTTATTCTTTAGTGAAAGTAGGAACGCAAGATATTTTGGAGTACGATACGATAAAAAAGCCATAAAAAAAAATGCCACAATAAATTTATTGTACCTACAAAATTATTTTCGTTCTCAAATTCTAGACTTAGCCTAAATTGTTCAAAACAACAGTTTCATACATTTTAACGACTCTCTTTTTGATAAAAAGCTGATTTAATTTCTCATTAATTACATTTTAGAAGCAATAATCGCGAAAGTCAATAGAGTATCCATTCGTAATTTAAAATTATAATTAATATTTTGTATTCAAATCTAGTCAAACAGAGTGTTGCCTTCGGGCTTGTACATGTTTATTCATAAATATTTGCTGTTTATATTCGCGTTTGTGTATAATAAAGTTGAAAGTAGAAAATAACGTAAATTAATTATATCATTCATTGAATTCGTTCGTTCATTCACTCATCTTCATTAATGAATTAGGGAGAATTAATTTTGGTTAATATTCTCGCTTTATACCTACTTGTAAGTCCATGTCGACTTCAGATGTGCTTTTAGAATCATCAATTTAATTTCAATATTATAATTACAATATTCTATAGTTCCAGACTCAGAGTCACACAACGGGCAATAGCACGAGCTATGCTCGGAGTTACTTTGCACGATAACATCCGGAACGAGGATATTCGCCAAAGAACCAAAGTCACAGACATAGCCCTCAGGGTTTGTAAGTTGAAGTGGCAATGGGCAGACCACTTCACTCGAAAAACTGATATCTGATGGGGAAGAAAGGTTCTTGAGTGGCGACCACGTACCGGAAGACGCAGCGTAGGTAGGCCTCCCATTAGGTGGACCGACGAAATTGTGAAAGTCGCGGGCAACTTGTGGGTGCAAATGGCAGGTTCTCGTACAGAGTGGCGGTCTAAGAGGGGGGGCCCCCCGGCTTCATTCAGCAGTGGACGTCTCTGGGCTGATGATGATGATGATAATCGAGACGTTTTTTTGTGTTTTGAACGTCAAAGACACTGAACATTGTTTAGGAAGAGTGTTCTTAATTTACTTTATATCTAGTAAACCTAGGGCATAGATAATTAAAAAATACAGTTTATATGGGCTGAGTGGCTAGCTTTAATATCCGAACTAATTTAATGCCTGCAGGCCTAGACTTTGCCGTTAAGATTTTTAAGGAAAAAATAAACATTCCACCTTCCGCAAGGCTCGATTGTTATGTTGCTCTTTCAGGAATATCCAGTCCACCAGAACTTCATAAACATCTTTGTAGTTGTCTAGTTCCCATAGTACAACAAACTTTGCTTATTTATTTACTATTGAGATAAAAACGAATAGAATAGAATCAATTACATTGAACTCACACAATAATACAGAAAAAAGTTCATTAACAACAATTGCATAAAAATAAGTAATGTCAGGTTTTTTTTTACAAGTTATATAAATGTCAAATAAACTAAGAATAATAAAAACAATTTCCTAAATGTCAAATACAAAACAATAACTATTAATTTAATTTGTACAATATTCTAATAGTCCAACAAATCACTATCGGCTTTTTTGCCCCTATCCCATTGGTCGATTTGGTTCTCGGAATATGTCAAAAAAGTTGTCGGTGTCTTAGTTTGGGGCTAGATTGCGTTGTGTGAAATGTCCACCAATTTTTATTTATTTGTTTATTATCATCCACTTTCTCACTCTCCACTAATGGGTAATGGCTTCTTCTCTTTCTATGCCATCTGCCTCGGTGTCGATTATCGGTATCTGCTTCAGGTTTGACCCCCGATGGTGACGATATCGTTGACCCCTCTTGCAACTAGACGACCAACATCATCGCTTACCTTACCATATATCTTACTTACTTTATTCATCATCATCATCATCAGTCCGGAGAAGTTCCACTGCTGAACGAAGGCCTCCCCCTTAGACCGCCACACTGTACGACAACTTGCCATTTGCATCCACCGGTTGCCCGCGACTTTTACAATGTCGTCGGTCCTCCTAGTGGGAGGCCTTCTTACGCTGCGTCTTCCGGTTCGCGGTCGCCACTCCACACTTTTCTTCCCCATCGGTTGTCAGTTCTTCGAGCGATGTGGCCTGCCCATTGCCACTTCAACTTGCAAACCTTGCGAGCTATGTCGATAACTTTGGTTCTTTGGTGAATATCATCGTTCCGGATTAAAATAACTCCGAGCATAGCTCTCTCCATTGCCCGTTGCGTGACTCTAAGTTTCTCCAAAACGCCAGCAGGTAAAGACAACGTTTCAGTTTCATATGGCATTCCATCACTTGCAACACACACACTTACTTTATTAACTACAACAAACTACAAATACTTTTTATGCTACTTAGCCTACTACACAAAAAACAAAAGGATTGTATTCAGACCGATGGAAGTCTAGAGACATGCCAAATGCTCAAACCCACTACCAGTCGGCAGCGTCTGCTGGCGGAATTGCCACGTTGAATGGCAATGCTTATGCGTTGGGCCAAATAAACATGCATTTTGAATTTGTTACTCACTAGTTTTAAAATAACCGTAGTTTATTTCATAACTACTCCAGTTAAATAACTTTAATAGAAAGTCAATAAAATAACTCAAAAACGCGTCCCACTCAACTCCAATTCTGTATTGTTGTGAAAAGTGACACTTTTAGCGTAGACCTGTAAATGTGACAGTTTAGTAGAGTTTGGTGGACTAAAACGACGTTATGTGGGCCAATATTGACTGTCGCACGAATAACGAGGCATGAGAAAAATGCTCGGACTCGGCTGGTTGTGAAGGGTTGGGCACGTTTTAGCACGAATTGGCCGGAACGACATTACTTTGAGACCTTGCCTAGCTTCATCGTCATCATTAGTTAGCAGCTTATATAGCCCACTATAACTAGAGGAAAAGTTAAAGTTAATAAGACTTTTATTGCCAAACATAGAAGCTAGAATTTTAAGCAATAGCAATACTTTTATATGACTATATTCGTATTTATATAAAATATTCAGAAGTTATGCAGAGCCTTCAGTAGGGACACAATAATGGAAAACGGTAAAAAAAAAGATACAAGACATTTCGGCAAAAGCATCCTCTTTCCTCTTTCGCGAATTTTCCCTGTTTAGTCCTCCATTCTTGACTAAATTACAATATTATTAAAACAAGATGACGCGATAATGTCAAAATGCAGCCTATGTCCTAATCCAGAGCATCAGCAGTCTCTATGTCAAATTTCATCAATATGAGTCGAGCCTTTTGATCGTCAAAACAAATAAATAGACATACGAGAAGCAGACCTACTTTCGAATTTTTATGAAGATTTTTTTATTCAGGATTTAATAATTATTATAAAATTTATAGATTTTTTAAATTAAATTACTTATAGTTATACAGAATGTAGTGACTTACATACACAATCGTAATTAAGGCGTTTCAGTAAATAAAACCAAAAATAGTAAGTGCGTAGAAAACTTCCAGGAAAAATAACTATTTTGCTAAATAAAAAGTTATCAACATTTTTTTTTTTTATACATTCAAGTGACAAGCTGGGCAAGACTTTCACCTGGTGGTAAACGTCACGCCTGCCACTAATAGTAACAGTGCCAGAATTGTGATCTTGCGAATACAATCCCGCGCCGCACTGCACTGCGCTCGTCGCCCTGAGATATCAGATGTTAAATCTCTTCATGCCCAGTAATTTCTCTGGTAACATTGCCCTTCAAACCGGAACACAGTAATGCTTGCTCACTACTGCTTGGAAGTTGAATAACGGCAAAGGTGTGGTACTTCCCCAGGCAGACTCTGCAGTAGAGTCTTACCACTACAAAAAAAAACTATAATTTAGATATTAGTGTAGCTCGTAGGTACGCTATTTGCTGTAGAGGTATATTTAAAAATGTTGACATTGAACATATAAGCATTATTTAAATAATTTGTATAATTTAATGTTTTTGTTCGGGAGTAATTCATGATATAAATTACATATATAAAGATATAATTCTTATGAGATAAGTTCTTATATACAGACAGTTCTTATATTCTGACAGCCTGATAGCTCAGTTGGTAGCATGTCTGCCTTCAGAGCTGTAGGGCGTGGGTTCGATCCCCACCCAGGACAAAAATGTTTGTGACGTACATCGATGTTTGTTCTGTGTCTGGGTGTAGTATGTATTATAAGTATGTATTTACGAAATAATATGTATATAAGTATTCTATCAGCTATCTGGTTTCCATAATACAAGCTTTGCTTAGTATGGGGCTAGATGGCGCTGTGTGTAATAAAAATGTCCCCTCCCCCCAATATTTATATGTATAAACAGAACTCATTTTAGGATCAAATACCTTGCATAAATCCTGTTTGTACATAGCAACACAATCATGTAGAGAAGTGACATAACATTTCTCGAATTCCTAGAAACGAAATATTTATCTAGAGAGGGGCCTCGAATGTCTGAAATCTATCGCAAATACCGGTAATAGAAATGCTTCTATGATGTTTACTGTGTAAACGAAAGTAAGGGTATGGTTCAAACTTGATGGGAGTAAGAAAACTTCTCCTATTCTTGTTTTCTTTTACAAACTTTGAATAACTTTGACTTTGTTGGCTGGTAATTTGAATTAGGCATGTCTCCCGCATTCAGATGAAGATAATCAAAGAATTTGATTCAAAAAAATACGTTGGTAAAAGTAAATTTACTACATGGTGAAAATACGTTTTTAGATTATTTATTTAGGGTTCTATGTTTGAACTGAAAAGGATAACAAAATTACAAAACTAGACAATTATCAGTCGGAGTATTATTGTAAAATCCGAACTGAGTTAAATATAAAAAAAAAAAAAATGGTTTGTAATAGCTGATTCAAAAACTTGATCGAAAGAACTGTTACCAATTGTGCATTTACTACTAAAGAAAAATAAGAAGGGTCGATGAAGAAATATGTATTCGGCTGAAGGATTAGTATCCATGGCCATGATCAATTAAAAACAAAAAAAACAATAGCACATTAAAAACTTGTCCGAAATTCTTCGTTATGTCATAACTTGGTCAATAATGAACTAAGTGCTAAGCTTATTTTTTATATGTACTCATATTTTTTTTATCATATAATCACGACATGGGCGTGCGAGTGAGAGCTGACAACGACTCCTAAAGCGATTTATGCAAAGCATCTTGCTTTTAGGTAAATCTATATATAGATAAAAACTGAATATTATATTGTACTGGTACCGAACCATCAGTGCACCAATAACTCAACTGTAACCTAATTCACCCGTACTTGGTCGATACTAAAATTCCAATCCTATTATTAACTCAGATCAATAGACCGATTCTATTCCGGTCGCGCCAATGACCGACAGATTGCAGCCGAGAAGACACTAATAAAAAAGTTAACTCATAACTTGTCCCAAGCGCAAATATTACGAGAGCAGAATGGCCGAGTCGATCCATCAACGTCGCTGGGAACTCTGTAATCGATAACTCGCGACTCGACTCGACAAACGAAGGAAATTCGACGGCAACTCGGGACCGCGTCAACACTGACCGTTCACAATAAGTCGTTTTTTACAATCTTTTATTCAACTTGCAATGTATTTGAACCACTTCTCGTAGGGCCGAATAGGCTGGAATTTGGTACTCTTGCATAATGATGTCAATGCAATATTATGGTGAGCTGGACCTGATGCTGCTTCCAGTGCCACCTGTAGATAAAAGCTTGTTTTTAAAAGATGTATTTTGCTGGAAATCAAACGAAAACTCGGAACACCGCAAGAGAGAGGGCTACCAAAATTGCTAAAGTTACCGATCAGAAGTGGCTTTTACTTGCAAAGAACAAAGTGGCAGGAAACGGAAGAGGCCTTCAAAGTGGCTCTGTAATGAAAGCGATCAACTTTTAGGTCATAATATTATCATAACTTTCATAAGAAAAAAAAGGCTTTTTCTATTTTATTTTATTTACCTTGTCACACTGCTGTTAAAAGGCCTCTTCGGCGTCGCATTCTCTATTTATTTCTTAATTTAGTGTAAAACAAGTGCACTACGTCAAGCGTAGTTCCGATACTGCCTAGTTATTGTCTTTGCATAAGCTCTAAGTGTTATTTATTAATTAGTTATTATTTATTTGGACCTGGGTATGTCCTAAAACTGCATCCAGAACCACCGGAGGACGGGCAGCAGCGTCCTCTTGGTTAACGGTGGTAACACTCTGCGATCCCCAAGCCGCCTGCCAAGCGTGGGGATTATGGCAACCCCTCCCTATTAAGGGAGAGGCCTTCGTCCAGCAGTGGACGTCTTCTGGCTGATGAGTGAGTGAGTTATTTATTAAGTTTGATGTCCACACTGTTAATGGCCGACCAACTGGTCGCGTACAATATCCGACATACTGCGAACAGTCCTTTCCTTAATCAAACGTTCATCCTGATTCCATAGGATTGGAGTCATGAACTTCGTTGGAAGGATTATTGGTTTTTCCAAACGTTCCAACTGAAATATGTCCAGAAGGAAAAAACAATAAGCGTAGAGGTACAAATAAAGTTGATAGGAAAATTCAATAATACATAAATTTATGTCGAACTACTCTATCATTTTCAAAGTTTGAAAATGATAAATTTTAAATTCGTGCTTTCGTGGTATTTTACTTTATTATACTCTGGTCAAATTTACACTCTTGTGATTGGTTAAAACATTTTTTTAAGTTTTATTCAAATTGCGCCGTGTTATCACTTTAGAATTATAAATTCGAGAGTTTGTAGGTATAATTATGAGTCGTTTTTTTTAATGCATTCTAGTGACGAGACGAGCGAGACGGTCTTCCGATGGTACGCGGCACGCTTTGCCATAACAGTAGGAGAGCCAGAATTTTATTGTGAACTTAATACAATTTAGCGCCGCACCGCACTGCGCTCGTCACCTTGAGATATAATAACATCTTATTAATCTCTTTATGCCCAGTAATTTATCTGGTGACATTTCCCTTCAAACCAAACAAACACACTATTGCTTGGCAATTTAATAACTGGCAAAAATGTGGAGTTTCCCCAGGCGGACTCTACAATAGAGTCCTACCACTACACCCTCGGATCGGAACGGTAACTCGCAATTGGTCGGTTTTTAATCTTCCTTTATAAAAAGATAATTTGAAGCCCGCCCATAAACCATTTCTAGTCCAATAACACCCAAACCTCAGAAAACAAACAGTATCGACAGACGCTCATCTGCATCTAACAAAAAATATTCACAAATGCTAATTTATGTCTATTTCGACGCAATATTTCACGGCACGCCGTGTAAGCTCCATTACTGTCGAAGCCCATTCAGATACAGCGGGCGCCGTAAAAAATGACACTTTTTCTCGTCACGGCATAAATTACGGTAGCCCACAGCCTACAATGTGTCGAATGTTAATGATAAGGGAACCAAAAAAAAACAATCGTCCAAAAAAGAAAAAAGCTCGGCACGTGGGCTCCGGGCTTTAAAGCGCAAGTTCTAACGCTTTGTGTATGCGTGGCTTGCATCTGTGTGCGTGCCTCTGCAGGTATTGGAGGACAGAGCCTTCTCAGTTCCCATTGGGCCGTCGAGAGAGACGCACGACCGTCGTCGATTCGAACGCTCACGGATCTCGTATTTCCATTTTCGAAACGCTACGATAATAATTCGAATTACGAAGAGTTTAATTTAGTTAAGTTATTTTTTAAATTAGAGCTGCATGCGTGACATTGACAGTTTGTTTTATTTGACAGATGTGTGAAAATCAAGTGATTACTGGATAAGTGGATGGTGAACCCATTGGATGGTGTTAGCTGATAGTGCGAAAATAGTGATCGTTTGGTAGCAGTGTAAGAGTTGTGATTTTTCGCAGTGAAGATTTTAGTACACAGCGGTATTTTTCAGTAAGTGATGTGGCTTTATTGTGAACTATCTATGCTAAATATATTATGTAATATATTATAATAACTGTTATAAATAATGATCGCTAGGTATCGATAACCTTTTGCAGGTTAAGCTTTATCGAGTATACACAAGAAATATCAAAGACTTGATGCTCGGAGTTATCAGAAATTTTAGTTATTATATTACATCTTTTAATGTTCAAAACAAATGTAAATGTACAGATTTGGAGTAAATTTAATTTTCGTTGCATTGAAAAAAATCCTTATATCAGAAATGTACATTGAATTATTGCAGATTACAGATAATGCCCATTTGTTGGAATCTTGTTGAATGAAACTACAGTACTTACTTTATTTTTTTGGGAAGTACAATGCCACAGATAGATGCATACATACATAGATACACACGACGTTAAACTTATAACACCCCTTTGTTTCCGTCTGGGGTAAATTCATAACAATGCTATTACTGGTTGATGCGTTACTCAGAATAAGTACCTAGTTTAATAAACAAATATAATAATCTAAATAAGTAATAATCTAAGTAAATAAATTAAAAAAATGTTTTTTTTTATATACAATAATAATCATGTAATCTTTTTTTTATACTAGCATTATTATTATTTTTATTCTGACTGCTAATGTCACTATTATATCTATCATAGTCAGCCAGAAGACATCCAATGCTGGACGAAGGCCTCCCCCTTAATTACTGCATTCTAGCTCAGTTGGTAGCAAAGATAATAATATAATACTATACTAGGTTGGTTAGTATCTCTTCCGTCAGAGTTGTAGGGCGTGGGTTCGATTCCCACCCAGGACAATATTTAGGTGACAAACATCAGATGTTTGTTCTATGTCTGGTTGTTGTATTTATTGCAAGTATGTATTTACAAAAAAAATAAGTATATTAAAAGTATTTTATCAAATATCTAGTTTCAATAATTTCAAGCTTTGCTTGTGGCACTATGTGAAATGCCAACCAAGGCTATAAAAAATAAAATAAGGGTTGCTTGCCACAATCCCCACGCTTGGCAGGTGGCTTGGGGATCGCAGAATGCACACCACCGTTAACCGAGAGGACGCTGCTGCCCGTCCCCTGGTGGTTCTGGGTACAGTTTTAGGACGTACGCAGGTCTAATATATCTATCAGCTCTATTTAAATAAGAAGTACGATTGTTCAGTAACGCAATAATAGGTGCACGTATTTTTTTTACCATGATAATTTAAAGGATACGATAACTACAGAAATTAATTTATCCAACTGTTTTCAACTCTACATTATTTATAAGGTAAACATTAAAAAAAACTTGTAGTATATAACTGAGAGTAGGTTAGTCTTTATTTGAAATATGTTAAGTACCTCTATATTATTATCTACCAAATCACAAGATCAGTTCTATCATTATTAATAATAATAATACTATAAAAAAAAAGTAGAGCTACTTAAATTTGTCGGAAAATAAAGAAAACAAATTATAAATAGATAACCCTTACGCTAATAATCCCAGAAACGTAGAGTATAGGATAACGAGTCTTCGGTCAGCTGGACCTGCTCGCCAGTGGACCCGTGGGTCCACTCAACCTAGTCACATTGTGAATAGGTCAACTGGCCCGCTGTCCAATTTTTTTATTTGTACAGTCAGGGAGTAAAGCTTTATTTTTATGACTTCAAATCTATCGATGTATCTTCTATTCATCTATTTCGTCGTCAGCCAACAAACGTCCACTGCTGGACGAAGGCCTCCCCTTTTATAGAGGTTTGTTGCCATAATCCCCACGCTTGTCAGGCGGCTCGGGGATCGCAGAATGGTCACCACCGTTAACCAAGAGGACGCTGCTGCCCGTCCTATACCCAGGTCTAGGTCCATCTATCTATTTATTTATCTATATAAAAATCAATAGCTGTTCGTTTGTCTCGCTAAAACTCGAGAAAGGCTAGGCCGATTTAGCTGATTTAGATTTTGAAATGTTTGCCGTCCAGGAAAGGTTTTAACGGTGAGTAAACAGCTGGACCGATTTGGATGAAATTTTGTGTTCCTGGAGCGGGTCATAGAAGCGAGGCCGAAGGCCAAGCTCTACGCGTACAAAGTAGCGGGTTTCAACTAGTGTACCGATATCATTCAATTAGATATTGACACTTACGCACCACTTTTAATCACTAACACTAAAACTACCTGCTAAAATGATCTTTCTTGTTTTCAACCTATTTATGTTATTAAAGTAAACAAACGAATGACACACTCCAAACTTGGTCAAGGCTTTCGAACAAATTATCCAAAACTTGTCTGTCATTAAACATAACATATTTTTAATAGCCCCTACACACGGGAGCTGCAATTACGACTTCAAAAGACATAATGGTGCTTAAAAAAACATAAACATTATAAAAATTTGAAATTTAAAAACACAAATTTGAGATTAATTTATCATCTTTATACTGATTCACGGACAGACTCGCCAATCGTGCTTCACACCAATATCTAAGAGTTATAGTGTTGATGAGTAATTGTGTCTGTTTGTAACACGCCTAAACAGTCGAGGCTACGTACCTAAAACATGGCATGGCGATAATTCATACTAATTACAAAATCGAATACAAGTTACCTACTTTTTTGCAGAATCTGGGGAAACTGCAAAATTGCGATTGGCAGGAGACGATTTTGATATAAAGTAATTAGGCATAGAAATTAAAACATTTGATATTAAAATGCAGAAATAAATTTTTAAAATGCAGACGAAATATTAAGTCGTAGTAGTGTGTCTTTATTGTATTGTATAATATACTTAGTATTGTTTTTAATCGAATCGTTGTAGAAAGATCATCCAACTCATATTATAAATTGGAAAGTTTGACGGTGTGTACTGGGTATGTGTATGTTTGTTACTCCTTCAAACAGCTGAATGGATTTGGATGAAATTTGGAACAGGGGTAGCTTAAGCCTTGGTATAAAAAAGGCTACTCTTTTTATCCCAAGAACCGCGCGTGAAACCTCGGGCCGCAGCTAGTATCTTATATTACAAGGCACGTAGTCGTGTTTTTTATTTATTTGTATACAATTTTTATTTTTAACAAAAAAGTTGAAAAGTAACCCATAACAGTTAAATAAAGGTTAGCCGTTTTTTTTTACTTAAATCATAACTTTGGTAATTCTGCTAATAATTAAGTATGATCTGAATAATACAGCAAATAAACTGTCTAATTACAGTACAAATTTTACTAAATTTTTATGCACTTTTTTTTAAATACTTTTATGTGACTATACTAGCGGGACGTTTGCCTGGTGGTAAGCGTCACGCCTGCCAGTAGCTGCAATAGCTGTGCCAGAATTGTGAACTTGCGAACACAATCCTGCGCTGCACCGCACTGCGCTCGCCACCCTGATATATTAGATCATACCCAGTAATATCTCTAGTAACATTAGCCTTCGAACCGGAACACTGGAACACAGCGGTTGAATAACTAGCAAAGGTGCGGTAGTTCCGCAGGCGGACTCTACAGTAGAGTCCTACCATTACCGACAAAATTAAATTATAATAAAATACCGTGCAAAGCCAGAAAAAATAAGTGGTAAAGATTTGAAATTGATTTATAATGTTGTCAGTACCGCCTATTAATATTGCTGGCTCGCTCGCGCGGAACACGTTTCGAAATTAGAATTTGAGTAAACGAATTTCTCTGTCATTGATTAATTTAAGATATGATTTTGCTTGATTTGATGTATTGTGTCCTATGATTGTATCTCATATTGGGGCGAGCGGGCATTGAAGAGAAGCCTATTGGATCTCGCATTCCTAATTAAATTTAAGGGCCAACGTTTTTAATACCACAAACATTTTCAACACAAATAAAAATTTAAAAATAACCTAAATAGTTCTTTGTTTTCTAGTTTTTTTAAATGTGTTGTAACACCTTGCGTAATATATTCTCTTCCAAAACCCCGCAGTGTCTGAAGACAAGGGTTTACAACAAGTGTGTGTTGCCAGTGATGACATATGGAACTGAAACGTGGTCTTTAACTGCTGGCCTTTTGGAGAAACTTAGAGTCACGCAACGGGCAATGGAGAGAGCTATGCTCGGAGTTACTTTGCGCGATAGAATCCGGAACGAGGATATTCGCCAAAGAACCATAGCTCGCAAGGTTTGCAAGTTGAATTGGCAATGGGCAGGTCACATCGCTCGAAGAACTGACAACCGATGGGGAAGAAAGGTTCTTGAGTGGCGACCGCGAACCGGAAGACGCAGCGTATGTAGGCCTCCCAGTAGGTGGACCGACGACATTGTAAAAGTCGCGGGCAACCGGTGAATGCAAATGGCAGGTTGTCGCACAGTGTTGCGGTCTAAGGGGGAGGCCTTCGTTCAGCAGTGGACGTCTCCGGGCTGATGATGATAATGTAACGCCTTGATTAGGGATAAATTATGTAAGTACGCAATATTTGAAAAGTTAAAAGCCTAAATACACAACATACATATTGGTTATACGAGTAATGTATTATGGAGTTAAAATTATACAATAATTTTAATAGTTGAAGGCCCAAACAAACATAATAGTAAAGATGAAATAAGGATAAATGTAAATATTCGAGAGTTAATTTGACTGAAAATAAATATCAGTTTTTTTTTTTTTTCAAGTTTCAAGTTTTGTTTTTCTATTGTTTTGTTGGATTGTAGGTCAGTGGTTAGCCCGTTAGGTGTACACGTTGCAGGGCGTGGGTTCAAATGCTGAAAAAAAACTTGAGCTGAAGAAAAACATGATGAGGAAACCACAGCATGATACTTCCCAGTACTTGGCTAATGGCCAATCAGGTCAAAAATCTTTTTTTTTTCTTTACTTTTCCCACCACCATATACCTAACGGTGTGTTCCAACAGTCTCAATTGAGAGCCAGTGCCCATTTCGGGGTAGATGTAAGTAGCATCTTTGATCGCGCCGTCATAAATTATCGGGTAAGCTGTGGTCAAAAACCTAGCCTATTAACCATATAAAATTACATGTCAGCTATATAGTATACTAGAGGTCCCCCGCGACTTCGTCCGCGTGCGGAAGAAATTAGGCCTGCTCCCAAAATTTTCCATATTAAATCATCCCGATCAATTTTTTACCCCCCCAACTTTACCCCTTCAAATGAACTACTCAAATATCAGTTTTCATCACTATAACTTCAAAAACAAAGAACTTTCCAGACAACATTCCACCCCCATTTAAAACGTCCATGTCAAAAGAATAATTATAACAGTATTTTTTATTTTAAATGAACTATCCAAATCCAAATTTTTGTGACTAAAAGTCCAAAAACAATGGACTTTCATATCACCCCCCCCCTCCCCCTTGGGGGTTCAAATTCGAAAAATCCTTTCTTAATACACCCCTACGCATCGAGACGAATACACCCTCCAAATTTCAAGAATGTACGACCAGCGGTTTGGGCTGTGCGTTGTCTGTCAGTCAGTCACTAGAGCCTTTTATTATATTAGATAGATTGTTGAATTTGGTACAGCGACTAGCCTAAACTAACCAAGAGTTCCTTAGATATATACCAAACGGGCAATCACGGCTTGCCATAGAAATATAACATGCGGGGTCCTATTCACCTTCCAGGAAGGCAACCCTAAAGCTACCTCTAAACAGTCTCGCTTCCCAAATCACTTGAAACACTTAATCATTATCTCCGAAAACACCCTCCTCCGTAATGAAACTTGAAAATTGTTGAACACGAAAATATTCCGATTTCTCTCTCCTGTCCATTACTAAGGTAGGGTTGCCTCAAACAATCAGGTGCAAAAGCCACAGAAAAACGAAAGCCCTATTTCAGTGGGAAAAGTAGTCGATAGTTAAAAAATTGCATGTCATCGAATCGGAACTTTACTAATGTGAATGCGCGTATTTGAGTATATACCAAGATAAAATTGTTTTTGTATTTAAAAAAAAATTGCAACAACTACACAGTTATCTTTTAAGGGGCTGCTAAACGGTCTAGTACTGGGCTTTACAAAACCAAATTCCAATTCTGGAAGAAAGGCCTTTTCCCAGCGGTGGGACACTTCTGGCTAATAAATAATAAATAAACGGATAAAACTAATTTGTATTTTGCAGTTTAAGTTTATCTTAGGATATTAGAAACGACTAATCAAAAAAATAAAAATTATCTTAGCATTAGCAATTGACTGTTTTGAACCTTTTCTTAAAAGTACAGAAACCCATAAAACATACCATATCAAAAATATAATTATTATGTAAACAGCCTATGGCCCATTTCCTCTTTAAAAAATCTCCCGAATTAACCCTTTACTCTTGAGCCCACTCTAAATACCTTTCCACAGTTGCCAGCCCTACCGTGACGTAAAATTTAAACGATAAATCTCCAGGCCAACGGTAAAGAGTTTTCTTTAATTACTTTTTTATTCTGATAAAGATTTTTTAAACTTCGGAGCAGAATACAAGGCTATCGGGGCACAACGTCCCGAACCTACCGGGCTACCGGCCTTGGATGAATAAATTAAGAGACGTGCAATACCATGGGACATGCTACTGGGATCACACAGTTTATGATTTTCTTTGTTGAGCCAACCGACTACCTGGCTGTGATTAAAAAGGCAGCGAGAAAGTAGTGTAAATTTTTGTCCAAAGGCATAAGACATTTTGAAGTGCGTTTGGGAAATGTCCTAAGCCTTTAGTTAGACAGGGGATGATAATGGTTACAAATCTAACAAACTATATCGCTCTCATTTCGTTTTCGCGTAGTACGATAAATTAATATTTCAATAAGATTGGTTTTTTGCAAAAAGTAGGCGATTTCAATGATTTTACATTTCTCTATTTAGTATTATACATTCTTCGGTTTGTTTTTGATTCAAGATTGTGTTAATTTACTGACGATAATACTAAAAACGAAGGAATAACTTTACAATCATGAATATAAGATGATAAAACACAATGCTTTAAATAATAATAACACTTTATTGACACCATAGAATAGTCATTACAAACATATGTTTTTACATTTTACATAGTGACAGGATTTCCAAACTAAGCTACGTGTAGCTTGTACATCAGAAATCCGTCCTTCACAAAGGTCCTTTAAAACAAAATCCTTTACAAAAGTATAATTAAGTTTTTGTCTAAAAAAATATTAGGATTATACCACTGTTCTTTTAATTGGACGGAACAGAAGCCGTCTATTTTTTTAAATATGTGTAAAAAATAAGTACTTTTCTACGTCCCATGTCAGTCTTGATCAAGCGTTTCAGGTCTTTGGGTTATACACATCCATGGTACCCGGGTCAAGGGGGGAGAAGCAATTATTTTGCAAAGGGAGACGGGAGGTACAAAATTTGAAATGAAATTGTGAAATTTCATCGATGACAATGTGATGGCGGTATTGTGGTTGATTGGAACTCTGTTCTGATAAAAATCTTTAAAATGAAAATTCGGTTAAACTTTAAATACCTACCTACTGAGATTAATCCTAGAACTTCTGTAGGATTTGTTTATACGCCGAAAGTAGTAAGTAAAAACATTAATTATGTCATCAATCGTCTATTTAAACGACTTCTAAAAAGAAGGTTCTCAATTCGGTTGTATGTTTTTTTATGTTCTTACATTAGAACTCCGTCATTTATTAAACAATTTGAAAAATATTTTTTTATTTCAATTTGAAAGGTCCTTTACATTGGTCCCACAGAAATTTCATCAAAATCGGTTCAGTAGTTTGTTTTTGTACTCAAAATAACTGGAAAAAAGATGTCATCCAGATAACCTTAATTGTAGTCGGTTGATTTTTTTTAATAAAAAGTACACGACACGTTATGCAGGTAAATATTGTTAAATTAATATAATAGGTATGTTAAAACAACGTAACTTTTCTTTGTAAACAAAAGGAACTTTGTAAATATTAGTAAGTATGACTGTTTAAGTTGTATGGACGCACCTAAAGTAAGAAATTTTATTTTGTAACTTAATTTCTTTCATGTCCGAGACTAACTTTTCAAATGTAAGAGCTATGGAGCCTTTAATCTTGTAAGATTGCTTGATACTTGAAGAAGATGCGCCTATGTCAATCTTAATCTTAGCAATCTCAGTTCTAGTGTTTTTTACATTACTAAGTTCTACATTTTAGATCTCTTTGTATATTATTAACATTACGACATACTTTTGTCTTGCAAATTCTTTACCAAACATCTAATGTAATAAAAAACAAGAATAGCAATAGAATTACTCTTTCTAGTCATTGTTTATCAAATTTTTTCATTTGCTAACTTTATAATTTTGCAATTTATTTCACTAAGGAGACTTTTTGCAAATTTTTTGATAGGTTATATTAATTCGCTTAATTCACTATGTTAACTTCTATCACTAACAATCTTACCTTGACTTGTTATTTTAATAAACCCATGTAGTCTGCACCTATAATTGTGGTGACGTTTAGCTAGTAACTACCATACCATGTATCAGATGTGGGAAATGACGTACATCATGTCGGTGTTCTTAATAAATAAATAAATAATAAAAAATAAATATTTGTGTTACAAAACTTTACAGTTGGCACCACCAACGCTTTAGTTGATAGCTTGAAACAGTACTAAAATTATGACAACTAAGGCAGACTTCTGTAGTTTAATTGGCAAAGCAGTTGGGAAAGAAACCCAGAGATTGCTCGTATGCAGGTTCGAGTCCTGCCAGAGGTCATAATTTTTGCTTTAAAAACATAGAAAAACCCAAAGTGTGGAAACACTTCAGACAAAATATTCAATAAAAAGTTCCTATAGCTAATTAGCTAATTAGCAAAGAATAAAATTAATAGTACGACGAGATAGAAGCCTGTTTTGTCTTGAAGTTTAAAATGTCTCAACTTGCTCTTCAAGGGTAGGCGGTAGTCCTTCAGCGAGGATAGGCCTTAGTCCAACAGCGAGGGTAGAGGCTTTAGTCCATCAGCGAGGGTAGGCCTTAGTCCAGCAGTGGACTATTAACAGACTGATTGTTCTTACCAATTTTTTTTTACCTTCTCATACCGCCATCTAGCCCCGAACTAAGCAAAGCTTGTACTATGGAAAATAGCTGATAGAATCGTAATTATTTATTTATGTAAATACATACATATAAAACATACTACACCCCAGACACAGAACAAACATCTATATGTTCGTAACATGTTTTTTTTCCCGATTGAGGAACGAACCCACGCCCTACAGCTCTGAAGGCAGACACGCTACGACTGAGCTAAAAGGCAGTCAAACAAAGTGAGTATTTTAAGCTCACTGTAACACAACCTCAGAAAATACACGTGTTTCTATCGTATACCTGATTTTCTTCCCCGTACTTCCATACTCGCAAATTCGTGGAATGTTCTCGTAATAATAAGCTGGTTTCCATGGCGATGTCACTCGAGTGCTTGCGAGAGAACGGCTGTAATTGGCTCGGGCGCGATCTTTTGGTTAAATTGTCTGTAATGCTGAATTAAGGGTGAAATTACTGCCTTATAGCTCAATCAGTACGTCTGCCTTGAGATTGGGGTGTGGGTTCGATTCCCACCCAGGACAAACATTTATGTGATGAATATAGATGCTTGTTTGGAGTGTGGTTGTTGTGTAAGTATGTACCTATTATAAGTACCTATGTATAAAAAAAAAACTATAGTTATAAATATTGTATTATGCAGCTATCTTGTTACTTACTTAGTACCAAGCTTAGCTTTGCTTTGGGGTTAGATGGCGCTGTGTGAATTGCTTATTAATATTATTTTTTAGTTACTATATATTAATTAGCTCGATAACTTTTGGTAGTATGCACGCTATTTATTTCCCGCAAACTCTAAGACTTTTGTTTGGTTCAGTATCAAGAAACTTATTCTTAGTATTTATAAATAAATACTAAAAATGATTAAGCAGGTAATAATTATAGACTTTTATGAAGGCGCCGAAACGTCGTGGAATCTTTACAACTTGATTAATATTTAGTAAAATAAAATAGATCGAACATGTAAAGGTCAGAAAACTGTATTAAGCCGGATTATAGAGATGACGTACAGTGCGGCGCAGGATTATATTCGCAAGGCAACAATTCTAACACTGCTACTGTAAGATAAGATAAGACGAAAGATTACAATTTCTTGTTTCTCCTAATTTCCTTTGTTGTTTGTTTGACAAAAAAACATAGCACACAAGTGCTATGTTTTTTTGTCGCAAATAAACTACTGTCTATTGTCTATTGTTATGGGCAGGCGTGACGCTTACCATCAGGCGATCGTCTCGCTAGTCTCGTCACTAGATTGTATAAAAAAAGTGTAATATGGACACGCGTACAACCCTGTTTATGTGACTGGTTATTTGACCACTTATACAGGGTTAGTTCTAATCAGTTAGCATCCTTTTAATGGCATATTCTGTACGTCAAAACAATTTTTTCACTATCAGCTGTTACATAATAAATAAATATGAATATGAACATACAAAAAGTTCATCTACCTTGGGCAAAATGTATGGAACAGCTGCTATATTTTTTCCCATTTCAATGTTGGCCCCTTAGTAAAAGTTGTTTGCTTTGATGTACAGAATATGCCCTTAAAAGGATGCTGACTGTTTAGAACTAACCCTGTATACCTACTGTAGTGTACGAAAAAAAAAATATCCCTGATAATTTAAAACAATCTTTTAATGTAACCTTATTTTTCATCCACATATAAAGTGTTAGTGGATCTTCGTAAACAAATTTTATTTTATTTACCAGTTTGCCGCACTACAGAGAAAGATTAATCGAATTCCATTAGATTTTAACCATGATTTATTTTCGTCCGGCCAAATCGACTATCGTCGCATCTCTAGAAATGCTAATAAAAATTACGACTAGTGAAGATTCAATAGTCGTTAATTATAATTGCCGGGTCTGGTTTGACCGGATTGACACAACCATAAACTTGTTAGCAGTTCTGTTTTATTGGATACACAAATCTGTAAGCAGGGCAAGAGAAACTAATTATGTAATAACACTAATATCTCAGCATAAATAATAGTTTGTTTTATAACCACCACTGATGGGCAATTGGGCATAGGTCTACGTTCGAAGATAACCTAGTGCCTTTACTAACACTAAGTAAATAAACGTCATTTAACTCTCGTAGCGCTCGTGGCGTAGCTTGTCTAGGTGATTCTAAATGATCACCGATGTTAAGCAACGGACGGTCCGGTCAGTCTTCGGATGGGTGACCGTGAGTGGCATTTATTTCTGAGCGCTACCGTGGGTCGGATGACACGTTAAATTGTTGGTCCAGGTTGTTTGTTCTAGTTTCTATAACAACAACCGTCAGCCATGTCAGAGGCCTTCGGGCGGCACATTAACTCTGACACTAGGGCTGGCCACTCAGCCTACACGAACTTACTTTTATTAAACTCTACGAAATACGAGTAACTTTTTCAAAAAAATTCAACTGACTTCAAATTAATATGGAACCACCTCGGGAGTATACCATTTCAAAATAAATAATTTTCAAAATCGATCCACTGCTGACGGAGAAATCAGTGAACATACATTAAAAAAACACATACATACTTACCGTCGAACATAAAACCTCCTCTTTTTTTGAAGTCGGTTAAAAATAATAGCCAGTGTCATACTGGGGATAATAATTTAAGTTATCTCATACATCCAAATCTGTTCAGGCATTTAGAAGTTAAGGTCTAATAAAGATAATAACATATACATTAACCCTGAAAACATTTCACTCCTTTTTTTGGGCAGTCGTGTAAAAATGGAGTGCGCAATACTAACTAACTTCATTTAAGAGTTTTTTTTGTTTTATTTATACGGGAATACTAACGTTTAATTAAATCGGATACTCCGACTATAGTTTCGATCACGTCCGGTGACCTTTTTCAAAGAGTGAAAACAGAGCCCGACGCGCGTGCAGCTGCGCCTGCTTACCACAAATGCAAAAATGTGTCATAACCACGTCAGTTTTCATAATAAAGTCATTAAAGGGTGTTTTTAAGTTAGGTCGTAAGTCCTTCAAATCGTAAAACCGTTTTATTGAAATCGATAGAAAGATAAAGACGATGAAATCAATAATATTTTGGTTCTTTCTAGACAAGCGTGTCCTATCGTAGACTGCATCTACGCTTAGTGTCAGGTGAGATGGCAGAAAACCGCTAGTCAATTTCTCTTAAAAAAAACATAGCTAAAAAGCTAGATCATAATACCAGAATTGGTCTTAAGATAAGAAAGTTACAATAATGTAATTGTCATTAATGACGGGGGCTAATAGTAGTTCCACACAGAACTATGACCAAAAGCATTAACTATTCAAGCTTATATTGTTACAAGTTTGAGAGCCATTAGTACTCTGTAGTCCTTGAAAGTGTTAACTAAGTGGGCCGTAATAAATCTACTATCGATTCTGTTCTAGAGAACTGATTTTCAGTGTTGCTCGATGGGGAAAACTTCCCTAATTTATTGGGAAATTTAGGCGCTGTGATTCTTATAATTATGCTTGTACGTTTGGTCTGTCTTTGTATTCTTGTATTTTTGTATTTTTTTGGTTCACGCGAGATCTTCTGACTTTTTTTTTGTAGTAGTTAATACAAGTTCGTAATAGGTCTAATAATCAGATTTTTTAATAGTCTACTGCTGGACATGGGCCTACCCTCTAAGGGTAATTTATAGGCCATGCTGGCCCACTCTGGTCCAGCTGCGGGTTGGTCGATAATATGGGCTTAGAAGAGTTTACGAGTAAATGTGGCTAATCAAAATTAGAATATTTTATGCATTCACTGCAAACATGCTAAATTACATAAAAATTACAAAAATACAATTATTTCTATTTCAAAAACATGTGAGATTTTGGTAAGATAGAACTGTGATAAAACTGTGTGTACTATAAATTTGTGTTTTTTTTATACTGTCAATTGACGAGCCGAGCAAGACTTTTGCATGGTGGTCAGCGTCACGCCTGCCACTAACAGTAGCAGTACCAGAATTGTGATTTTGCGAACACAATCCTGCGCCGCACTGCACTGCGCTCGTGAGATATTAGATGTTAAATCTCTTCATACCCAGTAATTTATCTGGTAGCATTGCCCTTCAAACCAGAACACAGTAAAGCTTGCACACTACTGCTTGGCGGTTGAATAACTGGCAATGGTGTGGTCAGGCGGACTCCGCTGTAGAGTTCTACCACTACAAAAACGGAGAACTACTGAATGGAGACAAATTAAAATGTTCTATATTTCAAAAAGTACCTGAAGAATAATTCAAACTCTACTCAATAAGAGGCCCTTGAAATTTAACTGGCAACACTAAATTATTATGCGTAAACTTATTGTTAGGGAAGTTACGAATTATGACAATAATGGCCGGAATGTTGAGGACAGTTTGGGAAATAATATTGTCGGCGTTTGTAACAATAAGTTCATTGTAATACAAACTACTGTCTGGGAATTGTACTAGTATTGTACTGCCGAGTTTGACATATTATTAACCCGAGAATAAGATCCGTTATAGATACGTATTAATTATATGAGTGAATGATTGAAAAATAGTAGGTTTTACGTGTGCCACCGGTAGTACCTACGCTATAAGTGAAGAACCTCGTCCCATTATTTATATGCGGCCAATCAAGCAAACATCATAAACTTCGCTGGCTCTTTGCAACGAATAGTAGATTACTCACCTATAGGGAGCCAAAGTAAAGAACTTCTCAAATCTCATGTATATTGTGACAAACATGAGATCCGGGGCTTACTTGCTGCTGTAGAGTGATAATTATGATGTTAGGTGCCGCTGCGGGGAGGAAGTGTGTTCCTTTTGCTTTGCGTTGCGGGGCTAAAGTAGCCACTTTAGCCCCGCAGGCACGTAAAGTAAGTTTTAAATTATGTTATAATTATTATTATCCTGTGTTTCCTAGTTTTTTCTCTTCAATTTAATTCAATTCAAATATTTATTGAATAAGATAACTCTGGATCTATTTAGTACACAGAAAACAAACTCTACGACCAACTAAGTTTTGCTACTTTTTTTAAATATATATTTTTCGTTTAAGGCTTCAGAAGTCTTCTACAATTTATCATTTACGTCATTTTATAATGTAAACTTAATTCCTTTTTTTAACATTGCGAAGAACACTTACTGCCTTTCCAAATTTGATCAATATCCAGCCGTTAAGCAGTCAGTAATTGTAACAGGCTTAAAGTCTAATTACTCTTTACTCAGCTCAAAAGGACGTACCTAGGTACTTGCTGCATTAAAATGTATTTATTATAAATTCCTTCGATTCCATCTTTCTGAGTGGCAAATTTTGTCACACTTTTATCCGTCACACTGTTCACATGTCTACCATCGAATCAATGTTAAATTGTCATAATATAAAACATCAATCATCAATAAATCACTTTTTTCGGAATTGCCCTACTTCTTAGGTAGAACGGCTGTCAAAACAAAGTTGTAAAGCAATTGTATGGAAAACCGCTGTCGCCAGTTTTATACAAAATTGTATAGTAACTACGACGAAAAAATTACCATTGATCGCGCATTTGAAGTATAACGCACGAAATGCCATTTTGCAATAGATTAACATCATTGATCTAATTATGATAGAATGTAGTTAAATTTCCTACGCGTCTATTTAAAATGTCTTTTTGTAAATTCGCTGTTTAAAAACATGTATATTGGTAGAATTGTCATTAAGCTCGTACACTTAATGCCGGCTAGCGCCGCCCGTCACATTTCCGTTCTATTCACTTCTCTCTTTAGACAATATTTTAAGTATAACAACGGTATAATCCTAGAATTAACTAGCCTCTACGTTAGCCTATCGTACCGAGCCAGTGGCGGCTGGTGAGCTGCACTCGCGGCATAAATTTAAATATCTAGCATCAGGAAATTCCAATGCATGAACAGTAATGTGTTGCTACATATTTTTGGCATAAGTTTGAATAAATGCATGCCAAAAATATCAGAAAATAATTCTCGAACCCTCTCTGCTGGTGTATCTTGACACCCTCACGAAACAGCGATCAAACCCAGCCCTCTTAGAAACAGCCACCTCATTACCATTTTACCATCTCACATCAAATTTCCGTGTCAAACCTCTGGCTAAATTATCCACTAGATAAGTTTAGTAGCGGCATAACGGCCTCCCTTGACGGAATAGCACACCTTGATGTGGATTTAATGGAGCAATAACAATAACAGAGTTAATAACCCACTGTTTTGGCTTATAGAGGGCTATACGGGCGTTGAGTAGGTGATGCAGAAAAACAGCTCTTGAATGTTTGTGTGAACGTACGTCATCATCAGCCCAGAGACGTCCACTGCTGAACAAAGCCTTAGACCGCTACACTGTACGATATCCTGCCATTTGCATCCACCGGTTGCCCTAGACTTTTACAATGTCGTCAGTCCACCTAGTGGGAAGCCTTCCTACGCTGCGTCTTCCGGTTCGCGGTCGCCACTCAAGAACCGTTCTTCCCCATCGGTTGTCAGTTCTTCGAGCGATGTGGCCTGCCCATTGCCACTTCAACTTGCAAACCTTGCGAGCTATGTCGCTAACTTTGGTTCTTTGTCGTCATTATCATTATCAGCCTATAACTGTAGTCCACTGGGAAATAGATCTATTCCAACGAACGCTACTCAGTTTGAATTTCGAGTTTTCGCTTCCAACTAACATCGTAACTGCAAGTCTCACAGGTGGTGTGAACGTACGAACCATCGCAATTAATTGGCACTTATGCAAGGTACGTACCTATCGCCAAGGATGCTGGTTTGTTGACTTAGCAAGCGAAGCGAGCAAAGTCTTCTACTACTATTTTTATTAATCAAAGAACCTATTTTGCTAATCGTCTACAGAATTTTGTAATGAAACCATTTTTTTTTCTTCATTTTGTACGCAAAAGTGTTTCCCATTTTTTAAACAGTCTGATCATTCGTTAGATTTGACCAGTCTGCTCGGCGTCGAAGTCTCGTGCCATCGTTTCTTCGATTTACTTAACTTGGCTTTTTCGTCAAGTTTCATGATCTTCTTAGGGACACTTACACCTAATCTGCTAGTTGATACTCTGTAACATTTTCTGCTCAGTGCTACAGGCTTAGAAGATTGTAGCCTTGTTTAGAATCGTATACCCTAATGGCCAGGATTTATAGGAGTCAAAGGTGAGAGGGTCCTAATTGACTCGGGAAGAACTTGGGATAGTTTTTATGGGCACTGACTTGATTAGTTTTTGTATTACATTCTCTTTATATGTTAATATTGGAAGCCGTATAACGTTATAGGAAAAAGTAAGTTTGTTTTATGTTGACTAGCAAGCCAAGCCATAGTAACAAAAATGTGAATTGGGTTATCGAAGTCGGTTTAAAATAGGTTAGGTTAGGAATAAACAAGTATTTGGGAGCGGGCCGAATTTTTCCACGCTTTTTTTGTATTTTTTCGCGTTTCGTTTTCTTTCCGAATTTGTTTTTTTTTGTTTTTATTTTGGGCGGATTCCGGATGTGACTAGCGCTGTCGAGGTCGCGAATGAATGCGCAAGCGTGCCTGCGGCCTTGACGCTGAGCGCCGAGATGGATCACCCCAGGGTTTTTGGTGGGTAGGCCGCCATTTTGGCAGACAGTCCCACATAACCACTGTGCTCCCCCCGTAGCCGGTGGTATCCATTAAATATTTTACATGGGAAAAAAAAGGGGTAGGGCAGGTGGGTTAGGTTAGGAAGATACAAGTATTTGGGAGCGGGCTGAATTTCTTCCGTACGCAGACGAAGCCGCGGGGGACCTCTAGTGTTGAATATAAATGTTGCGACAAGAACAAAATATTATACTATTAAATTGGTAACGAGCGAGTACTTAAGTCTTCATTTAAATAAGAACTCGTAAGAATCCTGACAAAAGAATTTAAAAATCCCTTTGAGACAGCGAGCAGTCTTAAACGATTTTGAAATAGGTTCTTGGATTTTTGAGGTATTACAATATTTCATAATGGCCAAATCGCTCTCGGGTAGGCTTTATGTCAGCAGTGAACTAATAACAAAATCTGATAACGCAAAATTTTATAAAAGGCCTCGCACGATCATTGATAAAAAAATGCTTGCAGACCTACCTATACATTTCATGTATAGGTCTGCAATTAACTTGGGAGCTTTTACAAAGAAACTCAAGTTAAGTGTTGCCGTTTTCAACCATTTCGCTTAACTTCAACTTAATTAGAAAGACTAAACATCAATCAGTTTGACATGAACGAATTAATCGTGCCAATTGAATCACGAAAGATCCAATTACTTGCTTGATTAGTATCAAGTAAATAATTTAATTATTACTTAAATCGACTTTCGAACATGGGTGTGGTAAGTTAGTTATTTTTATCCAATCCAACTAAAAATAATTGCTTTTCATGCATAAGTAACAGTTATATACGATACTAGTGCGGTAAGTTTGCCTTTAAAAACGAGTAGTCGAATGTAACCCCGAAACGAAGTCGAGAGCTTACCATAGTCACAACTTTGTAAATACCAATAAAATTTCCGCACGTGTGTCATACAAAGTTTTTCAATATATTTGTGACAAAACAGTAGAATAGGCAATGAAACAAACTTTATTATTTTGTTTAGTCGCAACAATCCTTGACGTTTCTAATATGAATATGGCGCGAATTTGCAAAAAGCGTCACGTGCGCGTGGTGAAAGTTAGAACTACATAATATTTCGTCTCATTTTCTCTTTAGTAAGTGAGGCAAACTTATTGAGCACAACCGCTTCCACGGAGGTTCGATCATTCAGCTTATATTGTCTCGTAATGTGAAACTCCTTGGTTGTTTTTTTATTAAATAAAATTAAAAATAACCATAAAGAATACGCGCAGTGCTATGTACGGTAACGGAGTATGCGGTTAGTAAGTTTAAAAAAATTAGTAAATTGAAAAAGAGGTTCATCAAGAAAATTGAGATTTTAAATAATTGATAATATAATAATTGTTAATTAACTATACAATTACTAATTGACTTTTTTATTCTAAAAATATGGTTAAAACATGTTAGTCTTGTATCATAATGGAGATCCTATTTAATTTGTGAGTTTGTTTCCGTAATAAAAATATTCTGCCTAGGCAGGTTCACTCTAATCGTAATGTATTAACACATCTTAATGTGATATTTATTTGTATAAGATTGTGTACATTTTCCACTGTAACGCTTGGCTCGTTGACGACTTGTGCTCCTGTCGGCTGTACGTGCGTATCAACACTACAGTTCAATAGGCTAGATGACTGGTTTTTTTTTATTGTCCTATTAAAATGTGGCTCATAAATATAGCTGATTAATGAAAAGAAAATGAAAATCTGATCAATAATAAGCAAGTTATAAGCATTTTAATATCATGCTAGACAGAGAGGCGAAACAGCAAATCGTGACGTCACTTCTCAGTACGCCATATAAATTCTATTCTGACACGTAAGGCGTGACGTCATTTTTTGTTTTGTGGGAAAGGGACAGAGTTCACTCTAACAAAAACTTTAAACGCTCACATATCAGAACATTATTAACCGATATAAATTATTTTTTCAATAAACATACTATTTTTACTTAAATTCATCATCAAATATACCTACACATCAGATTGCACTGGATATGATTGTAGTTATAGGTATATTACTGTGGTAAAACTACGTTTAAAGAAAAGTTTTTATGGGAGTGCGTTACCTGTTCGTAGTACGTTGTCTGTCAGTCATTAAGTCAGGACAGTGATTCTTATAGTATTAGATAAACATTATCATGCCGTTGCCACGATCTTTCGAAGTATAATACCAGAGTCAATGTGCCATTCCCTCTAATTGATTGCTATAGAAACGGCCTGAATTTCCATTAAGTAAATATACCTAGCAAATTTGTATTTATGAAATATTTCACAAAGACTGGTTTAATTTCGTTCGGAGTTCATGAACATTGGAACATCGTGTCGCATTTTTCTTAATTATTTTGTTGACATTCAAGCTCTATTGAGAGAGTCACTTTCTCAAATTAGTTTCAAGTTGTATGCTCAAGACAAAGTTATTAATAAAGACGATGATTTTGAATATTTTTGTATGAAGTGATTCCACACTTATGGTATTGGTATTGCACTTATGGCTTCTGTAGCTTAATTGGCAAAGCAGTTGGGACGGAAACCCATAGCGACTGCTCGTATGCAGGTTCGAGTCCTGCCGGAGGTCATAAATTTTTCTTCCTGTTTAAGCTTTAAAAACAAAGACGATGATATTGGTAATTGCGAAAAAACAGTAATTTGAATATAAATTATGTAGTATTTTATCAAGTATACCTAAATAACCAAAGATAATATAATACTATACTAGTTTTTCGACGAAAAATGTTTTCTTTTTAAGATTTAATTTCCTATAAATAATTGCTAATTAACTAATTCTAAGAACCTAAATAATGAATATAATGTCTACTATAAACTACTTATAGCCAATTAATAATAAATACTAGTAGAAATTACTATGAGTATTGCGATAATTATGTTAGTGTACTTTAAATACTTTACTAAGTTTTTTTAAATAATTAACTAGAGGTCCTCCGCGACCTCGTCCGGGTGCGGAAGAAATTCAGATCGCTCCCATAATTCTCCACTTTAAATCATTCCGAGCAAATTCTACCAACTCTACCTTACTCTAGCAACTCTACCAACTCCCACCCAACTCCCCCAATTCCAACCCCCCCCCCCACCCCTAACGCTGAAGACGTCCACTGCTGGACGAAGGCCTCCCCTTAATAAGGAGGGGTTGCCATACTCACCACGCTTGGCAGGCGGCTTGGGGATCGCAAAATGCTTACCAACGTTAACCGAGAGGATGCTGCTGCCCGTCGTCCGATGGTTCTGGATGCAGTTTTAAGACATATCCAGGTCCCTTTCAACTTGACAAGCTTTCATATTTAATATATTAATAGGATATTCATCATCATTATCATCGTCCACAATGGCCCACGACCGTCTTTATCCATAGGGAAGTATGTATTAACACAAGTAACTTCTACAAAAAAAAAGCAACCGACTTCAAATTAATATGGGACCACCTCGAGAGTATACCTTTCAAATAAAAAATAAAAATAAATTCAAAGTCGTTCCACAATTGACGGAGGAATCGGTGAAAATACCTCCTCCTTTTTTGAAGTCGGATAAAAATAAAGTATTCTTACAGTATATCGATTCCCATGAAATTTCTAAAATATTTTGTTTAATTCATTTAAATTCACAAATCATTTCACGGGAGACAGAAGGCGATCGACCGGCTACGCATTCCTGTAGGTTCCAAACAAAGATCCTACAGGATTACGTAGCCAGTTGAATAACAGATCGAAACAAAGACTAATTATTTACATAAACAATTTAATTTATTCAAGACGCTTAAAAAAAGCAACCGACTTCAAATTAATATGGGACCACCTCGAGAGTATACCTTTCAAATAAAAAATAAAAATAAATTCAAAGTCGTTCCACAATTGACTGAGGAATCGGTGAAAATACCTCCTCCTTTTTTGAAGTCGGATAAAAATAAATTATTCTTACAGTCACCAGTCACCAGTCAGTCACAGTCTTAAGGTCACCGGATATGATCGAAACTATAGTCGGAGTATCCGATTTAATTAAACGTGAGTATTCCCGTATAAATAAAACAAAAATATTCTTACAGTATATGGATTCCCATGAAATTTCTAAAATATTTTGTTTAATTCATTTAAATTCACAAATCCTGACTGGCTACGCATTCCTGTAGGTTCCAAACAAAGATCCTACAGGATTGCGTAGCCAGTTGAATAGCAGATCGAAACAAAGACTAATTATTTACATAAACAATTTAATTTATTCAAGACGCTTAAACTTTTTCTACTCTAGACGAATAAGTCCATACTTATATCACTACCTAAACCCTTCCGTCTACAAAACGTCTAGAACAACCATTTATTTAGTAGAAGCAAAAGCTTTCTTAGTAATAAATCGAGTTGAGTATTAGACTAGCAAAAACTTATCGTAATTTATTGCGTGTAGAACACGCGAGAAGCCAAAAATATAAAAAAGTATAAAATTGAGTTAAAAAATAAAGGCGTTAGCATTGAGTGGCGTTAGATAATTTATAGCACTTATGTGTGTTTATATTATTATTAGTGTTATTTGTCATTTAGGATGACTGATTCTAGAATGACCAATCAGAGATTTAGAGAGTATTTTTTTTTATTTCATGTCTTCCACAAGTTTCTTGCAAGTGAGAATTTCGTTTCAGGAATCCAATCTTCTAACTAAACAGCAACTACTCAACCCGACTTTACCCTAACCATATACTAAGGACTCACGTTCTGGAAAATTCCTTTTCCAGCGGAATAAAAAAGTTAACTGAAGGTATTATCCTGGTCTATGTAAATATTAGTGGATCCGACCTCTGTGTTTGGTATTAACCTTTTATGTTTATTTTTATACGTGGAAAGTATTATTTCGGGATGGAGAAAGTTACTAGAAATCGGTTACAGTCACATTAAATTTGGGCTTCAGTTTTTATTTGATTGGTTTTGTTTGTATGGCTTGATTCAGTATAAATAATAGTTCTCGGTCGGAGTGGTGTTAGATTCAGATTCAGATTCAGATATTTATTGCCATTCCGTTCAGTACATGGTGTTTATAAAAGTAAGTACAAAGTTCAACGGACCCCGTCGGGCACAGCAAATTAGAAGAGAGGAGAATATTCATTGATTGATTTGAGTTTTGTTTATATAATATATTATGTCTTATTTGATTATACATGTATATTGATTAAAATAACAGATACAATTATTAATTATTGCTATTAATTATTAAGTTAGATTTTATAAGTAAATTTTATACACATTAGGTTTTTTAGGTTTACACATTACAGTCATGCAATAATTTCATATCGGCCAAATATTCGGCCATAGGCTTTGTCAGTAAGGTACTGTTTTAATAGTCTGTAGTATAAATGTAGTGTCATTTTTTATAACTATTTTTTATATAGTGTCATTGTTAGCGCTTATTTTGCTGGTCGAAACATTTAAGACACATCAATTCGCTCAAGCTCGTAACGTCTACCTTGTAAAGGGTTCCATGGCAATTTTTATTCTTTTTTTTTGTGTATTCCCACAAATTATTTGACACTTTAATGTGCAAATCAAATTTAAATGTACGAGTCTGGTTTGCATTTATTTAGTAAATATCGTTTTTTATATTAAACTCGTTGTCTGGTATAACTTTTAGATAGCCGTAATAATCCAGTTTATTCGACCAAATAACAGGGGTGGGCTGGCTATATCTATCGCAGTTAACCGTTATGGCTGGGTTGATTATATCTATCGTAGAACTGATAACCATTGAGGTAGTCGTGTGCTAAAGTGGACAAAAACGTAACGTAGGACGCCCTGAGACATTGAAAGCCAAAGAAAGCACCGAAAAAAAAACAAAAAAAAAACGTGTACCATACATCCAGCATTGGATTTTAATAGCCTGATTATCTACGACGATGAAATGAACTAAATAATGCTAAAAAAACTTACTATGTTTTTACAAAATTCACCGATTTTTTTTTGCTTTTGAAATTAATAATGAACACGTCGTCTTATGAAATAAAGATGGATTTTATAACAAGAAAACAAAAATGTATCAAACGTTCTTTTAATAAACTCTAAAGCAACAGGTCTTCCAGAAAATGCTTAAGTGTAGTGACTTAGCAAAACCTTATGCATCATAACCCTTTATGGGAGGCGTAAATTAATAGGCATGACATGAAATAAATCAAAATTTGTAGGGATTTAAAGCGTTTACTTTTTTTATTCTTTGAGTTGTTTCAATAATTCAGGCAGATTTATGAGTTGTCCAAACAGGTTAGTAATTAATATTGGGCTTAAAATGTATTGTTTTTGTCTCACGTAATTTATTTTTTCTAATCTAGAAACCAAAACTAGATATCTAATTATCTTCAAACAAACACACTGTTTGTAGCAAAAAGTCAAATAGATATTAGTATCTTCTAGCTCGACAAAGTTTTATGACGTAGACTTAGTCTTACTTAAAAAAACTTTTCAACCGTTAGTCACTACTTTAGATGCTCTGCCATCTTCTCTCTGACGTGAAGTGTAACATGCTAGAACAAGACAGAGAAGTTTAAGCAGTGACTAAGAGAATCGAGATTATTTTAGATAAGGCTGCTAATGTCTAATTCTTTCCCATATATTTTTTTCGAAATTCAGTAGGTATATTGCTACATATTATGGCTACTTAAAGATCTCTAAAGCTACAAAAAATAGTCTTAAAAATAGCCATGGAGTTACCAACGAGGTACGAAGTTTGGGGTTAGAATACCAACTTGAGGCATTGGAGTCGATCGAAAGGCAACCCAAGAGCTGATAGGCAACGATACTTTGTTCAAGTCTCGGCTGCAAAGCCTAGAGCATCGATGTAAGGTTGCTTTCATGTCAGTTTTCTATCGGATACATTTCGGAGAGTGTGTCCAGGAGTTGCATAACTTGATTCCACCTTTCCCTTTTTATTACCAGACTGCCGGACAAACGCGACCTAAGAGCCACCCGTTATAGTTATTCCCCACGTACGCACTGTGCACTTTGATTCCACATTTTTTATTCGAACGGCGAGGTTGTGGAACTCTCTGCCAGATACTAAGTATCTAAGTACCAATGTGGTCGATTCTGGCGGTTTTAGTTCTAAACTAACTAAAGTATTGCTGTCACTTTTTTACTAGGCATGTTAGCTACGGACAGCAATACTTTAGTTAGTTTAGAACTGTCAACTAAAACCGCCAGAATCGACCACAATATGGGTGTCTTCAAATCCACAGTAAACAGGTTGCTTCTAGCTAGTTGGTGGCGTGCTCCATCCTAGACCGCATCGTTGCTTAACATCAGGCAGGATGTGGTCAAACGCAAGCCTATTACAATTATTAAAAAAAAGTCTGCCCTATCCTAGATCACAATCACTGGTTAGCATCGGACTGGGTGTGGTCACTCAACAATTTATGTTGAGTAGTAAAAATAATTGTAAGGGTACGGCAGTCGTCTACTGACGCGTCTAACAGCCTTACCTAAAATAATCTCGATTCTCTTAGTCACTGCTTAAAATTCTCTGTCTTGTTCTTGCATGTTACACTTCACGTCAGAGAGAAGATGGCAGAGCATCTTAAGCAGTGATTAACGGTTGAGAAGTTTTTTTAAGTAAGACTGTATATTTCTTGCAATGACGGCTTCTCGCATTCACTTTTCAGCTTTTATTAAATACCCAGCCAGAGCTAGATCCTCCGAGCATTTCAGGATACTCCATGTATGACATAATACGCTTTTCAAATGACTAAAAAAAAAGGTTCTCAATTCGACAGTATGTTTTTTTTAAGAGTATTATTTAAAAAAATACAACCGACTTCAACTTCGAATACCTGGATGACATCTTCATATTTTCTAGTAATTTCGTTTTAAACTACTTAACCGATTTTTATAAAATTTAAATGGGACCACCTCTGAAGTATTACCCCCCAAACAAAAAAAATATCACCAAAATAAAAAAATACTTCAAATTGAGAACCTCTTTTTTTTGAAGTCGGTTGAAAATCATGAACCTTTTGTCTCCTATTAGGAATCCTTTGTCCAATTTAACTGCACCCCAGTCCTACAACAAAACGGATTATACCATCCTTCTGTATGTAACTCGGAACCTCGTTAACTGGCTTTAAACTTGTTTCATTATATCGGAACGGAAATTATTTTAAATGAGCACGAAATATTTGGAGCTCTAAATTAACATAATCCGTATAGGGGTTTGAAAGGGGTAGGAGCAGGAAAGGGAAAAGTGGGAGAGGGGAGGGGTAAACTCGGGCGCGGGGTAGATTTGGCTGAATTTTAGCTGAGAGATGTTTTTCTGTTGAGATCGTATTTTAGAGGCTTTATATTTATGCTGCTATAAGCTAACGCTAGCTGTGAATTTATTTGCTAGTTCATTGCTTATTGGGATGATATAATATAAAACGCTGAGTCAAAATAACACAAGCAAAAAGTTTATCTAGGAGTAGTTTGTTCCAAAATAAATTACGGTGCATTATGAAAGCGGCCACCGCAGGGCGGGCAGCAGCGTCCTCTCAGCTAAAGGTAGTGAGCATTCTGCGATTCCCAAGCCGACTGCTTAGCGTGGGCATTATGGCAACCCTCCCTATTTAGGGGGAGGCCTTCATCCAGCTGTGGACGTTTTCGGCTGATGATGATAAAAGCGGTACCAAACAGCAAAAAAAAAATTATTATTATTATTTTCAGCCTGTATTGTTCCACTGCTGGGCAAAGGCCTCCCTTCCCTCCTTCCAGACGAAGACCGAGCAAAAAAATGTTTGTAAAAAGTATTACATAATTATCTATTCGCAAATTTATTCGTGGATCAATACGACAAAACCAAAGTAAAATAAAAGTGTACATTTTTGGACCACATTTGATTTAAAAAAAGTAAATATTATGTTTTAGTAATTTTATAAGCTTGTATCTGATAACCGATGGGGAAGAGACCGCTGCGGAAGACGCAGCGTAGGAAGGCCTCCCTAGGTGGACCGACGACATTGTTTCGCGGACAACCGGTTGAAATGCATAAATGGCAGGTTGTCGTACAGTGTGGCGGGCTAAGGGGGAGGGCTTTGTTCAGTAGTAATTTTTAACAATAATAGAAATTTTATTTGTACAATTAAACACAGCTAGTAATAAACTATTGTAAACTTAATTTATGCTTATCATTCCACTTTTATTAAACACTGATTTCTTATAATATATGGAAAAAAAACTGTTATAAACTTAGAATATACAGACGGACAAACTGACATATCAAATAGGATTCCTAATTTTCTACGGAACCCTAAAAAGCTTCAGGCTGTATCATCCCAAAGTATCAATTTCGAAGCTCTTTATAATGAGTTAGATAATGACCACCTACATAATTACCTGACCTGTTGCAAACGTCACTTTGAGGTCACAACTGTCAAAACATCGCCTTCGACACAATACATGCTTTAATTTTGATGGCATTTTGAAATTTGAGCGTTATTCCTTTGATGCTAAAGCTCTATATTCGCTGATGGATTCATATTAGGGATTGAGCTTTTCAATATTTGGACTCTTATTTTAGGGTATTAAGGTTGTAAATGAAATGATGTTGTGTAATGAGATTGTCGAGGTTTGACGTGACGATGACATGCATTGACAAGCAATTCAATTTAATTGAAGTTTTTGTGTAAGTATTTTGTTACAACTTGGTTACAACAGATTTTGTAGCGTGACACTGTTATGAGGTACGAAAAGTTTCTCCATCACACAAATATATTGAATCAAACAAAAAGTACCTAGTATTTTATTTGCTTTAGCCAACTAAAGCAAATAAAATATCCTTGTTGCAAACTTGACTTGCTCTTAGTCGACTTATATTCATTTGTTATTCGCGTTAGAGTTTGCAGTGTGCATTATAGTCAGGCTAAACTACAGTGCTTACTTCAGTCAGCTCGTGACCACGGCCATTGGAACATGGTCGAAACGTCGAGGTAAATAAAAATAAATTTATTTGTGCGCGATTAAGTCCCGGCTATAAACATAATTAGGCTAAACTTAGCTTTGTTTAGAGTCTAAACTTTAGACCAACCAATCGTTTAAAGGATCACCATTATACTGGAACTTCTTTGCAAGAATCTTCTTCTTCTAATACTATAGAGGTAGAGGTACAATAAGAAAGGTTTCTTTCCATTTAACCCTTAAGGGGGTAAAAATGGTAGAAACTTTTGAATAAAAGTACTTTGTTTTTGAACTGTGTAGGTAATTTAAAGGTCCCATACAGTATACCTTGCGAACAGTCTTAAATAAATATAGTATTTTTTTCAGCATACATAGTGTATTTCTGACTCTGGATAATATATAATTATAGTTTTAGGTTTCTGTACAGAAATATATAAAAATACATCCAGAATATACACTATTTGTTTAAAAAACTATACTTATTTATATTACACTTTATACAAATTACATAATTCTAAATTCCGTAGTATCTTTTATTAAAAGTAAGCCCCTATTTATAACTCTAGTGCATCAATACCCAGTACTTAGCGTTAGCGGTTCCTCCTTACATGGACGAGGCGTAAGCCACCTTAAGCCGGTGCTACCCTCGGCTTAAGGGATGTGCGGGTAAAGCCCGGTGTTCATTGGTAGTGCTGCGTCATAGGTGAGAATTATCTCGATGCGAGATACGTTCCGGTACAGGGCTTAAGTGCAATTAGTAAGGCTGTGCTAGACTTAATTAAGTCGAGAAAGGTTACGTAAAATAATTTAAGCGATAATATTTAACTCACGTAAGTCCATAGCATAATTAAATCTTAGCTCTACACTAAGCTTTTTTAACACAAATATGTAAATAAGTGGCAAGCATGATTGTGAGTAAAATTCATAACATATACGTGCAGGTAATTTAATAAAACCTAGTTGCATAAAAGACTATAAAATGTTTACCTTTTACATTGAGAGTTAGATCCTCCAAGCCTCTATACAAAGGTTTTTTTCTTTGTTATTGGCATCGCACTTCGTGCATTCTGCCAGTGTCAAGTACGTTCCAATTTTTGTAGTATCAAGTCATAAAATCATAGTCAGTCACACAAAACTAGTCACAGCCGAGTCAAAGTAATGCCCTAGTAAAGTGGTAGCGACTTTACTATAAGCTTTTAAAGCGTTTTGAAAACAACACGGAAAGACAGTCATGTTTCACCACATTATATCAATAGGGTAGATGACTGATGTTTATATCGTTGAAACCAATAGCTTTGATGAAGAATTTAAGTAAATATAGTGTGTTTATTGAAAAAATTATTTAAATCGGTTATTAATGTTCTGATATATAAGCGTTTAAAGTTTTTGTTAGAGACACCTCTGTTCCTTTCCCACAAAACAAAAAATTACGTCATGCCTTACTTGTCAGAATAAAATGTAAATGGCGTACTGAGAAGTGACGTCACGATTTGCTGTTTCTTTTCTCTGTCTAGCATGATATTAAAATGCTTATAAGTTGCTTATTTATGATCAGATTTTAATATTTTTTTTCATTAATCATCTATATTTATGGGCCACTTTTAAAAAGGACAATAAAAAAAAACAAGTCATCTAGCCTATTGCCACACTCGTTCACGTCATTTTTAACCATTTTTTCGCAAAAAAAACATTAGTTTAAGTAAATAATACAATGAAGCGACATGGTTTTTCCGGTTTCCCGCCAAAACTCTTACACAAAGGTTTATCAATACCAAACATCAATGTCAAAAATATTGATCTGTCACATTGAAATTCAAACCTTGTTGCAACAACCAGAATTACGACTGTGTAAACCTACCCTCATACCTGTGGCCTACCCTACTTTTATGACGTCATTAGCTTTTAATCTCACCCCTGGCTAATTAATTAGGGTCAAAGGTACTATCCCTATACCACGGCGATAATTTAGGGGTACCGGATTAGTTCTACAATAATTTTAATGTGCGACCCTTTCCTAGTTTTATTAAAAGGGTTGAGAGTTATTGGACCTAGGCTTTATTGGTTTTGGTAAGTCATAAAAATGATAAACGGTTGTAAAATTTAAGTATAATGTTAATTGAATTAAAAATAATATAGAGTATGTGATAAAAAGTAAGTACTTGGCAAAAACGAAAAAAAAACTTTTTTTAAATTTATTTTTTTAGTTTTTATTAAAATAAAATACGCAGTACGTACCTGCTTGTCATAGAATAATATATAAATAATCTATATTGTATGTAAGAAATAATAGATTATGGTACTGTAAATAAATAAATAAATATTGGGGGTCATTTTACACACAACGCCATCTAGCCCCATACTAAGCAAAGCTTGTATTATGGAAACCAGATAACTGATAGAATACTTACATACATATTTTTTTCGTAAATACATATTTAGCGTAAAATAGGTACGGTACTTATGTGACTTAAATCTTAATAAATAATCATAATATCTTTAAGCATAATTAGTTAGGTAATCTAACTTATGTACTCTATTGCATGAGCAACAAACAACCTGTAATAATAGATGTACTGTGTAAATAAATAAATTGTCTGTTTCTTTTATGTAACAAAAACAAAATTAAAGCTAATAAAATATTTATAATCTCAAGTGTTCCTTTACGTTGCGACAAATATTATCTTTCGATAGCCTGCCATTTTAAACATATTGATATAAAATTACCTCCCTTTAAGGGAGAGGCCTTCGTCCAGCAGTGGACGTCTTCCGGCTGTTGATGTGTGATGTGATATTAAATTTCTGCATTATTGATTACCATCATGTCTACGACCAAGTTGCTTTATTCAACGTTTTAATTCGTTTATCATTAGAAACCAGAAAACTCATAATGCCATGTACTTATTGTAAATTTTTTTGTGCTGGTAATTTTGAAAAAGTAAAAAAATTAATTGTACAAAATGTGTTCGACTGGACGGAATTCCACGTTTGAAAAGTGTCCGTAGAATCAAATATTGCATACTATGTACTATGTATATGTATATAAGCATATGAGTACCTACTGTGTATATAATCGTTGATTGGACTCTTGAGACCGTCGCTTCCCTCTTTATATAACTTGAAGTTTCTTTGTGTTTTGTTCCTTCTTCTTCATTCGAGTGCGAAGGTGATTCATATTCTTGTTCGTCATCACGATACGGAAGAGTTTAACAACTTGTGTCAAACAAAAGGACATGACGATTTGTCAATTTACCGTGACTGGGCTGGAGGCAGAAAAAACTATGTTAGTCATTAAAAATGTACTTGCCTACAACCTACGGTATTCTAACGTCTCTATGTAAAACAGTGACTGAACTTCAGATATTATATTTAAAAATGGGTTTTAACACTACTGTAGCAGCCCAAACTACCTTTAAAAAAATGTATTTAAAGAGATACTCATGACAGATTTGGTAGATGCTGATAAATTTTATAACAAAATTAATTAAAGTTTGGCTAAATGCAATTTTCGGGCCCAATATGGAGTTGAAAAATGTTACGTAGAAAAAGTACAATCTGAAATTATTTTAACACTTCACACTTGAAGGAGATAAAGCTTTTTTTACTTCATAAGACAAAACATGTTTCAAATGTTGATTTCGAGTGCTTCATCGTTCATCTTCAATAGTTTCATCCCTGTTTGAGAAAGTAACCTGTCTAAACTGCTCCAACATCTCACGTTCATCCCCTATTAAAACTCTGATAACATGGAAAAAAGTCAAGATATGAAAAAAAAAAACTCTTCTGGGAACACAATGAGCAATTACATAAGGGGATGGGAGTTGATTCGTGTAATCATCATCTCATTTTCCTTTAACGTATTACAGAGTTGCCAGTATTTTGAACTATTTGCGATATGGGTGCCCCACAGAAAAGCGAAAGCCCCACTTCTTAGGAAGAACGGCTGTCAAAACAAAGCTGTAAAGCAATTGTATGAAAAACCGCTGTCACCAGTTTCACATTTATTTGTATAGAAACTACGACAAAAAAAATACAATTATTGGTCGCGCATTTGAAGTAAACCGCTCGAAATATCATTTTGCAAGATGAAAATTGATCTATTGAGATGCAATGTGGTTTGGTATGCTACGCATTTCTATTTAAATTCACTTTTTGAGTATTCTTAGTTTAAAAACATGTATATTGGTAGAATTGTCAATAAGCGCATTTGCACTTAATGCCGGCTAGCGTGGCCTGTCACATTTTCGTTTATTCACTTCTCTCTTCAGTGGGGTGCCCCTATGAATTTCTACTCTTTTTGCCACGCTATGTTAGACATAAAATAGAAATAGAATTTTTTGCTCTCCACGTCGTTAAATTTTCCATTTGGTTGTTTTCTTTTGAGTGGTCGTTAACTCAAAAGTACACGCGTGCCATTTTTGCGGGTAGAAAACTTTCTCCTAGCGCTCTTCCCCTTTTTTACCAGACATCAAAAATTCAAAACCATAGCTTCTTGCACTTTTATTATTGTTCTGAGTGATATGCAACGCACATAAAACGCTTCTAATGTTATACAATCATCTATAAACGGCTGTGCGCACTCGATATTAGATAACATTCTAATTATCGTTTGTCACTCTTAGTATCATAAAAATAGCATGTACCTAGGTACTGTTCTGAGTGTTCTAGAGTGTTCTGCTCTCAATATACTCCTTATTGTAATCTATCCTCATTTCAAGTCTCCCGTTATTTTTAACAAATAAAAGCTTATGTACTGTATTCATGTCTCCAAGAGTTGAGGTCACCGGCTGACATTTAATGGAATCCGTAATGAAACAATTGTTTTGCTTAGTTGTTACGTATGCAAGGACAAATTGGATTACTGTAAACAATTTGTTTGGGACAAACACAATTTTATGTCGGTGCTTATTTTGATTTGATTTGGTTTGCTGACACGATTAAAAGTAGATATGGTACTCGGCGGATCTAGCTCTCTCTCTCTCTCTAATCAAAGGTAAGGTAGGGAATGAAATGGGATATGAATGGATTTTATTAGAGTCCAGTGGTGTTAGTTAGAAGGGGAGTAGGTTAGGTTTATTAGGTTATTAGGTGTATTATTTAATGATGTAAGTATATGAGTCTATGATTCTTGATAAATAAATTACTATTATTGTAATTATATTATAGACTTTGTTTTCGCGAACCTTACACATCTTTCCTTTCAGTGATCATCATATTTCGAGTTTACAAGCAACTTCTTTTTTCAACCAAAGAAACTTCAATCTAATAAAATACGGAACCACCACGAGAGTATACCGTTTCACAAAATAGTTTTCGTAATGGGTCCACAATTGACAGTGAAATTGGTGGAAATACATACAAAAGAAGTACAGTCTAACATATAACTTTTTTTGAAGTCGTCTGAAAATTGTATTTGAATAAGAATTTAACAAGAAAGATTTTCGTATTGTCCTAATGATTAATCATCAGAGAAATTTAATCTTCGACATACATAGTAGATTAATTCAAATTTTAATCAAAGCTCTCAAGTAGAATTACCGCTCAGCAAAAAAATTTGCGCACGACACGACTGAGTTCATTGTTTTTTTTAAATAATAATATGTTCATAGGCTTGCGTTTGACTGCCATCTCGTCTGATGATAAACGAAGATCCAGTTATAGTTGTTAGTTTGTTGTTGTTTATAGTTAGAGGAGTGACTTTCGATCAAGGAAACAGGTACTAATATTTATAATAACAGCTACACGTAACTTAATATAGAAGCATAAATATCATATTATTTAATAATATTATTCACAACGACCATATTAATTATTATGTTGCTCGGTATTAATCAAATATTATTAACCAACTAGTTCGCCTTTACGCAAGGAAAACAGTTCTCAAAACCATACAGCGCTTTATTTGAAGCACTAGTACGCGAGAACACTGAGAAAAGGAGTAAGAGATAGGGATAGGGATAGGGATGGGTAATGATTTGGTTTTAAGAGAGAACAGTTTCATGAACAATTTAACATTGTACTGTGTTTTATTTGACTGCTCCGAATAACAGTTTATAAATCCAGTTATCCGTAAAGCGGTATATTAGGAATATTATAAATCGACCATAACACGTCTAGTTCATTCTAGAGATTAATTTACAATTACGTACTATTGGGCTGGTCCCTGGACCTGGGTATGTCCTTAAACTGCAACCAGACCCACCGGAGGACGGGCAGCAGCGTCCTCTTGGTTAACAGTGGTGAGCGTTCTGCGATCCCCAAGCCATCTGCCAAGCGTGGGGATTATAGCAACACCTCTCTATTGGGAGGCCTTCGTCTAGCAGTGGAAGTCTTATGGCTGACGAGGGCTGGTCCATTTCGAATGTTCCATTTGCCCTGTCTTACCAAGAATATTGTGGTGAAAACTGACGTGGTTTTGACACATTTTTGTTTTATTTATACGGGAATACTCACGTTTAAAGCAGGACGCAGCTGCAGGCGCGTCGTGCTCTGTTTTCACTCTTTGAAAAAGGTCACCGGATGTGATCGAAACTATAGTTGGAGTATCCGATTTAATTAAACGTGAGTATTCCCGTATAAATAAAACAAGAATATTGTGCATGTCAATGGTTAAAAAACATCTTAACTAATCCTATACATACTATTTTCCCTTTTCTTTGTTTCCCGAAGTATCGAAACGCCCCCACTCCTAATAGGGGCGTGTTACGAATATCAATACCAAGATTTAATTAAGCTGAAATTCGGACTTTATTTGAATTTTAATAGGGTTTTAATTAAAGATTCCTTTGATTCCTCAGTTCCGAAGGATTGTACCTGACCTGAGTAGATACTTCGGGTTTTAGAAACTTTTTTAATTAATTATCTCAAAGTACGTTTGTATAGAGTGTTTATTTTTTCGACGACGTTTTTTTATTCTAATGCATGGGTACGCTTTCGAAAAAAGTTTGGTGCATGAGCTCAAAAAGTTAAGATAAGGAGGGAGGGGGGGGGGGGGGGGAGATTTATAAGGATGTTTATTATAACTAGGAGGATATAGCTCCTCTCTCTTTCTCTTAAAAGTATACTATTATGTATTCGAGGCATCATTATCAGCCAGAAGACGCCCACTACTGGATGAAGGCCTCCCCCTTAATCCCCCGTTTGTCCCGTCGTAAAAGTTTTTCTTCATAATGACTACAAGGAGCTCCTTTTGGTATAGTATACCTTTCCGCGTAACCTTACAAAATAACCGCAAAATTCTCTCTTGAAATCGTTACGTTCAAACACTTTGACATATTGAAGCCGCATCTTCAAGCTTCAGCGCTTCTCTAGATTTAATAATAGTTGTAACGTTTTGGCACAGACAAGCAATAGTTTCTATCGTCCCAACCCCAGTTTTAATAACAGTTACTACCCAGCACAGTTTAAATAATAGTGACTACGTTGGAGCTTCAATGTTCTAGCAATTTTAATATTGGCTCTTTATAGAAAGGCCATCTTTATGACTGCGTTTGTAATATGAAATTTAGTGTCCATAATTTCAAAGCTTTTGTTAGTGAAAATTGCGATTTTTCCAGAAAAGTAGGAAAAAACTGTTGACGTAATTTGCTAGAGTCGATTTTCTAAAGTAGTATCTGGTTGTTTTTGTTAATAAGATTGCCTATTACAGGGTTAGTGTCGCTTAAATCTAATGGTCTCTTATAAAGTACATTTATAAAATAGGCTCTTTCATAATCTAGGCTCTTTTCATTTCATTTATTTTTTAATGTTTGCCACACTTACAGCGACGCCAAAGCGTCAGTTCTTCGAGTGATGTGGCCTGCCCACAGCCACTTCAACTTGCCAACCTTGCGAGCTATGTCGGTAACTTTGGTTCTTTGGCGAATATCCTCGTTCCGGATTTTATCGCGCAAAGTAACTCCGAGCATAGCTCTCTCCATTGCCCGTTGCGTTTATTATAATTTTTTTTTTTTAGTCTACAGCTGGACATAGATCTACCTTGGGAGGGCGATTAGAGGGCATTATGAGAACGGACGGTCCGGTCAGTCTTCGGATGGGTGACCGTGAGTGGCATTTATTTATGAGCGCTACCGTGGGTCGGATGACACGTTAAATTGTTGGTCCCGGTTGTTTGTTCTAGTTTCTATAACAACAACCGTCAGCAATGTCAGAGGCCTTCGGGCGGCACATTAACTCTGACACTAGGGCTGGCCACTCAGCCTATACGAACTTACTTTTTATGAGAACCAGACAGCTCAAATATAGTACATTATGATACAAGTGTGCTATGTTGGTCATTACACTAGAGGCGGTATTATGCGCGCGAGCCGCAGGCGAGCGCGATAAGGAAGCCGAGAGTGTAATGACTAATAGCACAAAAGTTCCATACGACTGTTTTCATCACACTTGCGACGAAAAAACAAACTTTTTTTGATAATAATCAACCACACAGCAAAAACGTCAACAAATATTTGCGGAAAATGGCGCCCAAACCAGAAATGCGCGCGCAGGTTGACATTTACTTCAGCGGCATAAGAACTCGTTGTTGGTATTACAAAAAAAAATTAAGTATTACCCGGCTATATTAAGAGTGCCTCGTATACATACGTCAAATTGCAGTCACGTACAAACTTGAAATTACCGGGTTATACCTATTATAGCACAAGTGCCGTAATTTAAAGTAAAAAGCGCGCGTGCGTAATAGCTTGGATTATGAGCCTAAAACCGATGCATTAAGATCCAATTTACGAGCAAGTGTGATGAAAATACTTATATGTATTTTTATACCGTACTTATAGCACGTAAATTTAAACAATAATAACAGCTTTTAGATTATTGTATACCAAAACCACTTCAACATACTCAGTACAATCAAGAACAAATACCCGACATCAGTTACTAAGTTTGAAGTCACGAATGAACAACCCAGGAGCTCAAAGAATCGAATCACCTTAGGCAAGCGAGATAAGAGAGTATTTTATTAGCTCCTTTGAAAGAAACTTTGCGAACGTAATTCAAAGCTGGGAGTACACACTTCAGCTGGAGTAGATATTTCCAGGTTAGTAAGGTTTGATGTTTTATTTTTGTATTTGAGGTAGGCTGGAATTTTTCTCATAAAATATATAAATATATAAAATATATTTAAAAGTAATAAGTTGTACTCTTTGTACTCGTATCGGTATTATTAAGCCGTAATAAAATAAAAAAATAAAAAACGGCTTCAATTTCAACTATCTGGATGACATGTTCATATTATCCAGTTATTTTGATTTATTCCAGTAATTTTTGATTCAAAAACCAAATTACTGAACCGATTTCGTTAAAATTTATATAGGACCACCTGTGAAGTATCACCTGCTAAAGGAACATGTTCATTATCCAGAAAAAACTCATCCGCATCCTGGCAAACATACAGCAGACCGACAGTTGCAAACCTTATTTTATTAAATACAACATTTTAACCTTACCATGCATATACTTGTTTGAGATTTGTAAATTCGTACGGAATAACTCGCATTTATATAAAACGCGGCGGCACGTGGGTACACAGTGTACTCTGCGGCACGGGAACCGGTTGTTGCTACCCACGTCGCGACTGCACATGCACTCAGCTAGCACGTTATCTATGTCGGTAAATATATTTAATAAGTTACCAAATGAAATTAAAAGTGAAATAAACGACACAAAATTTGTAAATGGTTTAAAACGACTTCTCACTAGTAGGGCTTATTATTCAATTGACGAATTTTTAAAAGATACGAACTAATGATTATGTTTTTTACGAAGCGTTTTTAATTTATTATTACTAGTATTATTGACACAATTTATTATTAATTTATGACGAACCTCCTAAAATACCTCTATTTAATAGGCATCATATTGTTAAATGAAGTCGTCCTCCTCTCTTCTACTATTGCTGCGCCCGACAGGGTCCATATGAAACTTCTTTTTGACAATATCTATGTACACTATGGAAGCAATAAATATCTGAATCTGAATCTGAATCTGAACACGGAGTAATCTCGTAAAATACACACAAAAGAAACTGTCGGACCTCCTTTTTTGTAGTCGGTTGAAAATGGGGTCAACATCATCAGCCCGGAGACGTCCACTGCTGAACGAAGGCCTCCCCCTTAGACCGCCACACTGTACGACAACCTGCCATTTGCATCCACCGGTTGCCCGCGACTTTTACAGTGTCGTCGGTCCACCTATATAGGTATATATATATAGTGGGAGGCCACGCCTACGCTGCGTCTTCCGGTTCGCGGTTGCCACTGAAGAACCTTTCTTCCCCATCGGTTATCAGTTCTTCGAGCGATGTGGCCTGCCCATTGCTACTTCAACTTGCAAACCCTGCGAGCTATGTCGGCGACTTTGGGGTTCTTTGGTGAAAAATATATTTAAAAGTAATAAGTTACTTATACCTACCTGGATAACATCTTCATATTCTCCAGTTATTTTAACTTATTCCAGTAATTTTGATTTAGATAAAAAAATATGGGACCACCTCTGAAGTATCACCTAACAAACAAAATAACTACAAAATGAATTCAAACTGGCGGAGTACTTGTGTAAAAAAAAAAGTTACGCATAGTAACCAACGTATACGAGTTGAGAACCTCCTTTTTTGAAGTCGGTTGAAAAGAGAGAATTACTGAGATAAATATAAATGATTCCGTAAAAAAACTAGTTTTATTATTTAAACCTTTTCTCTTGATGACATGTTATTGCTTGTTTGAATTTGATACTATTATTGTTATTGGAATTTTATACAAAGCTACTAATATTTGCCTTAAATTAATGTTAACTTGTTTGTATTATTAATGTTAACTTGTTTGTATTACTAGTCGTCAGACTATTTGCTATTTCTAGTTATTAAGTTACATTCATAAATTTTTATTGTAAAGTTATTCAAATTTAAATATCTTTTGGTCCATTATTTTTAGTTGTTTTCACATAATTCACTTCATATTCGAGTGTTAGACTCTCCGGGTATTTATAGTGTGGTTGAATTGAAAAGTGTTATTTTTAATTGTTGATTAAACAACAACAACATTGTTGGTTGGTTATTGTTGTTGGTTGTTTGGTTGGCTAATGTTACAGATCATAAAATAAAATGAAATTGGAATGTAACAGTTTTGGAATGAGGAACTACATTTAGGTACAGCCATTTGTTTTAAACTAAAGGTCCCCCGTGACTTTGTCAGCGTATGGAAGAAGCTCGCCCAAATACTCGTATCTTACATACCGCTGGGTTTATAAAAAAAAAACCTCCCTAGCACCACTTTCGATCAAAAAAAAACAAAAAAAAATGTTTTAAAAAGTGTATCCTAATACCAATTTTCATAACTATAACATCAAAAACAAAAACTTTCTATACAAATATTCATCCCCCATTCCACCCCTTTAAGTCATCCGTGTCACAAAAATATTTAAAACACCATATTTTAATTTAGATAAACTACCAAAATACCAATTTTCATCAGTATAGCTTCAAAAACAAAGAACTTGGCATACCCAATTTCACCCTCTTAAATCATCCCTGTCAAAAATAATTGTAAACAGCATTTTTTATTACAAATATATCGAAATACAAAACTTTCACGACTAAAAGAACAAAAACAAAATGTCGAAAAATCCTTTCTTAGTACACCCCTACGCATCAAGACAAATACACGGGTACTCCCGTAGAAAACACGAAGTTGGTAGTCAACTCGACCACGTGGTCGAGTCGTCACTTAATTAAAATTAAAGGTTCTTTCATTTTAATTCAAAATAGCTGGAAAAAGATGTCATCCAGATAATCAAAATTGAATCCGGTTGTTTTTATCCAAAAAGTACTTGTTTTATTTAAACGGAATCACTCACGTTAAATAAGTCGGTAACTCTGACTACATAGTTTCGATCACATATCTGCTGACCATTTTCAAGGAGTAAAAACAGAGCCCAATGCGCTAACTATGTTTTCACGCGTTTTATTTATGATAGAAAATCTGTACGTCACGTCACGTCATCAGCCATAAAACGTCCACTGCTGGACGAAGGCCTCCCCCCTAATAGGGCTTGTCCCCTCTTGGGAATGTTGCCATAATCCCCACGCTTGGCAGGCGGCTTGGGGATCGCTGAATGCTCACCACCGTTAACCAAGAGGACGCTGCTGCCCGTCCTCCAGTGGATAAATCTATACGTAGTAGAGCTATTTTATGTCTTCTGTGCTCGAACAAATATTCATACCCATCTTAACGGAACCGAGAATTCATTTCAACCAATTCACCGATGTTTGGCCTGTTTCGGACGTATTGATTTCTCCGTTCCAATATTTACAAAACTCTTATTCAAATCTTCAAGCAATAACCCTTTCCAAACTTCAAACACTCTCCAAGTCTTGAAATCGAAACCACTAGTCCTTTCCAAATAGCCGAACTAATACATCTTCAAAATTCAGTTATCAGTACAATTGTTGAGTTTACCAAAGTGTTATAATACCGTAAACAAGCGTTAGTGGTATAATGAAGCGTTTGAACACACCTACGCACCCAACACACCTTATAGTATATACGCACACTGATAGACGCGTATTAATGTCAAAGATTAACATTACCTTTAAACTTTTTGATGAATACCGCTTTGGTTCTAATTAAGGAGAGAGCTAAATCCTTCAAGGTTCTAATTATTATATAGTGCGATTCAAGGCTTTTTCCTTAATTTTTGGCATCTCACTTTGTGCATTCCCCGCGTGAAGTATATGCACATTTTTCCAAGCTTTTGTTGTATCAAGGACAATTCCAAGTCATGCCCTAGCAAAATTGTGGTACTAAGCTAATGTCATTTTGAACTAGTTGATACGAGACGGGCAGGCCACATGCCTCGAAGAACTGATAACCGATGGGGAAGAAAGGTTTTTGAGTAGCGACCGCGAACCGGAAGACGCAGCGTAGGAAGGCCTCCCACTAGGTGGACCGACGACATTGTAAAAGTCGCGGGCAACCGGTGGATGCAATTGGCACGTTGTCGTACATTGTGGCGGTCTAACGGGGACGCCTTCGTTCAGCAGTGGACGTGTCCGAGCTGATGATGATGATGATACGAGGAGGTATGGGCTAGGCCATCTTCGTATGGGGCATATCCTTGGCCTATGAAATAGCATCGCCCTCATGTCGCGATACCAATTATCTTTCTGTACAAAGTATAGAAAGCAAAATTTAGACAAAAAGCTATTTATATTCTTCTAAAAAATTTCAAATGTTGCGATCGACTAAAATCGATTGCAATCAAAATGTCGCCCATACAGCAGACATAATCGAGTTTGCTTCCCACGACACTCGTAATGACGGGGGTGCCATCCAATCAACAGCTTGCATGTATGCAAATGGAGCTTATTGCCTGCAGGCGGATTGTGATGAGAGACGGAGCGCCGGATTACGCACTGATATGGATTTTATGCTGAATGGAAAATTTATTTTACTTGCTAGCCGTGGTAGCTTAATTTAACCGTGGTTGCCTTTTATAACAATCAAGTGTTAGTCACTACAGTCATGGTAGCCTAATATAGCTGTAGAAGCTTAGCGTAGTCATGGTAGCCTATTAGAGTGGTCGCACATTGATTCGGCACGGCACCTGACTGGCGCCGGACGGCCGTAACACACTGCGCAGAATTAACTGCTGCGAGAAATTTCTTACGGTGTTACCTAGTACAAATAGTATGCACGGAGCGCCTTCGGGCGAAACCAGATGATTTTTCTCGTCGTATGCGCCAGGCCTTATACCTACTCGTACATACCCGTAGTAAATAGTAATTAATATGAGAGTCGATGTCTGCCTACAAACTGCTATGCAGTTTGGCAGAGTTATAAATTGAGCTATGTAATTATTTCTTTAAGACAAAAAAAACGCTACCCTAGTGTATTCTTGGTAGCCTTATGTAGCCGTGGTAGTCTTATATAGCCGCGGTAGCCTATTATAGCCATGGTTGCCTTGCTTAGTCCAGGTAGCCTAATATAACCATGGTAGGCTTTTGGGAGACAGACTCATAATGTGGGAGGGCATGACCACCAATGACTACCAATGAACTCATTACAGTTTATATATGGATTTTTTTACCACTGCTTTTCCGCAACGCCCGCAACTGGGCCAGCGTGGTGGATATGGCCCATTCACCCTTCGAAAGCAGGCTTAAGGTCCAGCAGCGGACAATTAAAAGGCTTTATTATGAAAACTGACGTGGTTTTGACACATTTTTGTTTTATTTATACGGGAATACTCACGTTTAATTAAACACACAGCAACTGCAGCAGCTGCACGCGCGTCGGGCTCTGTTTTCACTCTTTGAAAAAGGTCACCGGATGTGATCGAAACTATAGTCGGAGTATCCGATTTAATTAAACGTGAGTATAATTTTTGTTTTATTTATACGGGAATACTCACTTTTAATTAAACACACAGCAACTGCAGCAGCTGCACGCGCGTTGGGCTCTGTTTTCACTCTTTTAAAAAGGTCACCGGATGTGATCGAAACTATAGTCGGAGTATCCGATTTAATTAAACGTGAGTATTCCCGTATAAATAAAACAAAAATTATAAGGCTGATTTTATGCTTTTTCTTAGAAATAGTGTTTTTTTAAATCTAAACTAGAGGTACCCCTCGACTTCGTCCGCGTGCGGAAGAAATACGGACCGCTCCCAAAATTCTCCACATTAAATCATTCCGAGCAAACTCTACCAACTCTACCGACTCTGCCAACTCGATCGACTCGACCGACTCTACCAACTCTACCAACTCCCCCCCCCCCCCCTTCCTTTGAATGAACTACCCTAATATCAATTTTCATCACTATAACTTCAAAAACAAAGAACTTACCATACAACATTCCACCGCCCTTTCCCCCCCCCCCCTTTAAATCGTCCCTGTCAAAAAAATAATTGAAAACTGTATTTTTTACTTTTAATGAACTATCCAAATCCAAATTTTCGTGACTAAAATTCCAAAAACAAAGGACTGATACAAACTCCCCCCCCCCCCCCCCTTTCCCCTCCCCCCCATTGGGGGTCGAATTACGAAAAATCCTTTCTTAGTACACCCCTTCGCATTGAGACGAATACACCCTCCAAATTTCAAGTCTGTACGACCAGCTGTTTGGGCTGTGCGTTGTCTGTCAGTCAGTCAGTCAGTCAGTCAGTCAGTCAGTCAGTCAGTCAGTCAGTCAGGACAGAGCATTTTATATATTTAGATTAATTATAAATAGGCACATAACATTTTTCACGTAAGTAAATAATATTAGGTTTTTGAAAATACCCCAACAGGTTGTGATTTGTACCGTTTACTCCACATATGAGATGAACAAACTTACCACTACTTTCCTATCTTTTACCCATTTTCGTTTCTCTGTACTTATATTAAAGTTCTCTATTGCTTGCAATTGTATAACCCCGTAATCGTCCCCGCTTATCAATTTTTCGTTCTATCTACTTAACATAAAGCTCATTTCTGTATGCAACAGCACTGTCCCCTAATCCCCGAAATTCCCCCTAGCGGCCTTTCGGGTCCCATTTGGGAAACAGCCGGGTCTAATTGCCGAAGCCTTGTATTAGCGATTGAAAAGGGGCTTCCGATTTATATCGAATACGGATTTAGTGTTTTTGGAATGTTTGTTGATGTTGCCAATTATTTTGCATGTTCTGTGTTTCAGAGCTTTGAATTCGATTCTGGATTGTAATTATTTTAAATGAAAATAAAAATTTGCTTTAAAAATTGGCGTGGGTTAAGGTCGAGATCATAATGCATTGCGTCGGTTGGTGCGGTGCATAATATTAACCGATCTGTGAATAAACTGGCGTGGTTTTGATACATTTTTGTAAAACGTGAATTACACGTGAGTACTTGAGTACGGACCTGGGTATGTCCTTAAACTGCAACCAGACCCACCGGAGGACGGGCAGCAGCGTCCTTTTGGTCAACAGTGGTGAGCATTCTGCGATCCCCAAGCCGCCTGCCAAGCGTGGGAATTATGGCAACTGCCCTCTATTGGGAGGCTTTCATCCAGCAATGGACGTCTTATGGCTGACGACGACTTGAGTACTGAATAACCCCACATAAATAAAACAAAAATTATGCTATGTTAGGGGTGCTATGTTGTCATAACATTACGATCACTTGCGACGGTATAGCAATAATACCTCTTTTGCTCAAGTATTATCTTGATATTGTTGTGAGTTCAGCATTTAATTTTTTATTATATCACTGAGACAAATAACTGTACGCATGAAATTTGATAATATTATTCGTCTTCAGCCAGAATACGTCCACTGGATGAAGGCCTCCCCTTTAAAGAGGGGTGTTGCCATAATCCAGTTGGCGGCTTAGGAATCGCAGAATGCTCACCACCGTTAGCCAAGAAGACGCTGTTGCCCGCCCTCCGGTGCGTCTGGTTGCAGCTGTGCGCTTGTGAGAAGTGACCGGCTTGTTTACTCTTAATGATCAGCTTGCCTGATGGTAAGTAATACTACGGCCGAAAATGTAGAGTGTAGAGCCACTACAAAATACAATTAATTACCAAGACGAATGAACAGTTCGCAGTGTAAACTGAGAGTAAGATAAAACTGCGCTATAAAATGTTTTTTTTCCCTGTTGTATATTTTGTTGTGTATATAAATGCAGAAGGATTAAAGAAGCATTAACTTTCTGGATAACATTAACCATTAGTTAAGCTCATTGCTAAAAACGCCATGGTAAACAAAGCCGTGTCGGGATAAAGAATCGGGTGAGGTTGTGAGTTCGATCCCAGTCCCGTACCAATGTTCTAAGGAATTTTTGTACAGATTTTAAAATTTCATACCGGATTTTCCCTGTAAGAAAAACAGCATAAAGAATCATGTGCATAATTGTGTCCTGAGAAAAAAAACCAACTGCGTAGGTACTTTACCTATATGAATTCGGCAAACCGCACCAAGACAGCGTGGTATTGCCCAATTATCGAAGGGCAGGATTTAATAAAAAAAATTTTTAGAAACCCCCCCGAAGTCCCCAGTGACTTCGTCCGCGTACGAAAGAAATTCGGCGCGCTCCCAAAATTTTTATAACCCCCAAACCCCCCCAACCAGGGAGTTGGGGGTATGTTTTTTAAGTTATAGCACAGAATAAATAATAGTACTACGACCACCCTTGAATTAACTACCCAAATATCAAATTTCATCGTTATAACTTCAAAAACAAAGAACTTTCCATACAACATCCCACTCCCTTTCCCCCCTTAAATCATCCCTGTCTAAAAAATATTGTAAACGGCATTATTTTAAATGAACTATCCAAACTCAATTTTCGGGACTAAATGGCCAAAAACAAATAACTTTCATACAAAAGTTTCCCCCAATTAGGGGGTCGAATTTCGTAAAATTCTTTCTTAGTACACCCCTACGCATCAAGACAAACACACTCCAAATTTCAAGTCTGTAGGACCAGCAGTTTAGGCTATGCGTTGTCTGTCAGTCATTAAACCAGTCAGTCAGACAAAGATTCTTATAGTATTAGAGACAAATTTACGTTTGCCCAGATAAGCCACAAATAGAAACAGTGTTTCAAGGAATGCAGTATGTAAACTCGCTTGTAGATTCCATACTGCGTATCTATTTTTACTGCGTCTATTGTACCCAGACAGCAGGACACCCGATAGTAAATCATCCTGGCAAAGGAACACTTTTTCCGGGGCAACGTCGGTTTCAATTACAAAACTCCTTGTTTCCTGCCCTAAGTTCTTCGGAAACATTTTTGGTAATTGTTTCCAAGTCTGTTTCGCTTTGAGATAATACTTGTTGTATTTTTTTATCTTCGAATATTATGAAACTAGTCATTTTTGCGTACAAAATCCTTGAAAAGAAAATTAGTTTTGTCTTCATCATCCTCATCAACATCAGCCCGGAGACGTCCACTGCTGAACGAAGGCCTCCCCCTTAGACCACCACTCTGTACGACAACCTGCCATTTGCATCCACCGGTTGCCCGCGACTTTTACAATTTTTGTTTTCTTTATACGGGAATACTCACGTTGGAATGTGTCAAAACCACGTCCGTTTTCATAATGACTTTGACAATGTCGTCGGTCCACCTAGTAGGAGGCCTTCCTACGCTGCGTCTTCCAGCTCGCGGTCGCCACTCAAGAACCTTTCTTCCCCATCGGTTGTCAGTTCTTCGAGAGATGTGGCCTGCCCATTGCCACTTCAACTTGCAGACTCTGCGAGCTAGGTCGGTGACCTTCTTAGGCGAATATCCTCATTCCGGATTTTATCGCGCAAAGTACCTTCAAGCATAGCTCTCTCCATTGCCCGTTGTGTGACTCTGAGTTTCTCCAATAGACCAGCAGTTAAAGACCACGTTTCAGTTCCATTTATATCACCACTGGCAACACATATTTTTTATTACACGCTTTTTTATTACATGAGAAAATTAAGTACGTAACCGCACATAAATCCTATAAATATATAATATTATAATATAATAAATATATACCTAAGAACTCCTTGGTACGGTGATTGTAATCGCGAAGTCACGATTTCAAATCAAGCGGAAAGGTGTCCCAATACTCGCAATTAGACTATCTAAGTTTACGGATATTTTAAATTTATATAAATTGATTAAACTGATAAAAAAAAATGTTATGCAAGTCTGCAAAGTAGTTTTTTGACGCAAGTACTTGTATTAAAACCTGAGCAAGCGAAGGATTCTGGGATAAGAAATCCAATCAGGCCCAATCATCCTACGAGAGCAGTGAGTGGACTATTTAAAAGGCTGATTTATAATTAAGTATGACCAAAAGATTAAACCAAAAACCAAGACCAAGAGATTAAGTGTGGCAGTCTAGGGGGGAGGCCTTCGTTCAGCAGTGGACGTCTCCGGGCTGATGATGATGTTATGAAAATATTAAAAAATACCATAAATAAAACAAAAAAAAATGTATTAAACTAAAATATAACAAAAGATACTCAACAAGGATACAAAATACATTTGAAACAACTTTTTTTTGGTTCAAATTATAGAACCCTGAGCGTTGCGAGGGTCTCAAAGGTACGAGATGCAGAATAACTTTGCTGCCGAGCGAAACACAACTTTTCACCTCACTACAGCGAGGATAACGCTAAGAAAAACAACTTATTTAATAGATGTGAAAAAAACCATGCAGTCTTCTTGCTGGCCAGAGCAATTATTAAAAAAAATATTTTAGAGTAACTATCATGAAATAAGTGTTAGCAATTCTTAGGGTCAACCCACACGTACCACAACCACACCACATCGCAACGACAAAATGTGGTGACACAGTGGCTACGTGTGAATAGTGTCGCTGTAGCTTTTTGCAGTTGCGTTGTGGTACCGACAAAATATCGACGTGGTTGCGTTATCGTTAGCAGTTGCGATGTGGTTGCGTCGTGTGCAGACACAGTTTGACTCTGGCTTTCATAGAGCGCGCACTGTCGTTGCGTCGACGCAACGTTATATCTGCGATGTGGCCGATGGCTGTTTCAGTATGTAGCTGGTGGTTGCGTTGTGGTTGCGATGTGGTTGCGATGTGGTCGGTATCAACCACGCGGTCGATAACGACGGCAAAATGAGGTACGTGTAAATTCTACCATTTCATTTTCAATACAAAATATGCGCCCGACCACGTGTTGTGGTGTGGTTGTGGTACGTGTGGGTTGACCCTTAGAGCCTTATCACACTAGGTGTTTGCGAGCGTCTTAAAAGCGGAGCGGGCTCGCAGCGAATACGTCACGAGCACGGCACGGCTGCACACAGTGAAGACGTCGCGGAGATGTGGCGATTACGCAACGTTTTCGTCGCCTGTTCGCGGCGAGTTCACGAAGTACAATACACTTAGTAACAGAATGGATTCTGACGAGGGAACACTTCTGTTGGTTTTATTACTTCGAAGAAGCAGAAAACGGAAGCATTCAAGCACGAAATGTTCTGCACGAGAATGTACAAAACGCCGTTCGCGGCGAGCTCGTTGCGAGACCTCGGCGTATTTATTGCGCGTCTGCCATGTATACGCGGCGCGCCCGGCCCGCTTTGAAAACGCTCGCAAACCGCTAGTGTGACCGCTGCTGCGATAGCAGTCTTATGCTTTTTCATAACTGGCCGTATAAAAAATTGGTCAATAGAAAGGCTCGAATTTTAAAAACTCTTTCCACGCTAGCGGACAAAATGCACTTTTGCACGCAGATATCGAACGATAAACATCCGAGGATGTGAGGTGAAAACTAGGAGGATCTAGCTCTCTTTCTCGGTGAAAAAGATAAAGTCTGCCAGTTTTATAAGACTTCTTAAAGTTCGCACCAGCTCACCAAACTACAGAAGAAAACAAAAATATAAACGCGAAACGTTTTCCCGAACGCAAATTAAATTTCAAAGGCATCCGCTGACCCGAAAATATTCTCGAACATCGCACAATGGAACATTTCAATAAAAAATCCCTTATGTAAGTGAGTCCTTCGCCTTCGTCGAGCACGTTTGGGCGTGTTTTGACAAAAACTGAAATATCCACGCTGATATTATCGTCTTTTATCACGTAAAGTGTCACGGTGTCTATTCTAGTATAGAATATGCCGCTTGTGGGGAATGAAGTTAGACGCACGAGCGAGAATATTATCTTTTGGGATTGCGTACTCCACCTTAAACCATGTCACGTGAAAGACTGTCTCAGGAAGAACACGGTTCTTTTTACCATCTGGTAGTCTAACTCTAGATTATCTATCACCCGCCTCTAATATTGTGTTGATATATTTTATTTTATTTTGCGTGTAAGACTCAAGAGTAATCAAGAGTAATCATAATATTATTCTTACATATTTTTGTGTTTCAAGAAGAATACGGTTCTTCTTGACGCTTGTCATTCGAATCCCTTTAGACTAGATGGTTCTAAAGAGATTCGATGGTCAGATATTTGTATAGAACGTTCAAAAGAATTATAGATATGGCTCACACAAGATTGAATAGAATAATATTAATTTAAAAAAAAGTTTTTTTTTTATAGATATTTATTTATTTATAATATTTATAAAGTCACGTTCACAACAATTTGACTAATAATAAAATATCATGAATGTTTCTGTAAGGATTATGGAATATGGATTGGAAAGTATGGCATGCACTTTTACTAACTCACTAACTTAACTCTTTTAGTGAAATGGTTAGTTTTTTATGTTACAAATTAGTTGTTATCAATTGTTAAGTTTTGTCAAAAAACATGGACCCCGGAGTCCGTGGGGCTCAGCAGTATATTAAAAAGAAAAAGAAAAAAAAAGGTAATGATGGTTTGATAAAGGGTTGGAAGAAATAAAATCCGCTGGTACACCCAGTTTTCTTGAGGTGGGCCAAGGGGAAAAAATTGCCCCTGGTACAGCCAGGTGAACTAATGTAGGTAGACCACGGGCAGGGACCGAAGAAAACTTGAGATTTCTTAGCTTGCAAGTTTCTTATAACTTGTACCACGACTCTAATGTGTCTCTTTGAGTGAAAATTTTGCGGAAAATGATAAATAAGGGTACTGACGAGCTCCGAATTTTGATGGGATCCCTTTTTGTATAGATCTTGTTTCAAAGTGGGCTTATCCCATTGAATAATAGTGAGGACATATTCGTTGTTATCTTCACGTGAGGTACACGTATAATAGGGATACAATGAAGGGGTACTTTACATCGAATGTTTGACGTGTATCCAAAAGGGTAGGGTATAGGGCAGAGTACCCTATTAGTTTCGTCTTCGCTCTTGTTTTGAAGCTATAAGATGTATCGCCTCTTAAGAGGGTTCTGGAAAATAAGATAGGGTGAATCAATAATTAATTTTACTTGAAAGCGAGATCTTGGTAATCTTCTGACAGAGCAACCCAGGCTTAATTATAAATTATACTTAAGTAGGTAGGAGGAATATAGAGGTGTTTTCGATCCTTGTTGAGTATTTTTTGGTATATTTTTGTTTGAGACCAGCGACAATGATAAAATGAATGGACGGGAAATAGGCGCACGGATTTTGAAGACTATATGTTGAGAGCCGGCTCTCCTCTCGCGTCAGTCATACTCTGTGTTTGCGACATGCGAGCCGTACAATACGACAATACAAACTTCTAATATATGTACATGTCACTAGGGCTGGCCACTCAGCCTATACGAACTTACTTACTTTATACATGTACATGTGTTCTCTTTTTGTCATGCAGTAATTAGATTCGCTATCTCTATTTTCTGGCAAATGTAATATGCATACTCTTAGCTAGATATGCTTGATTGTGTTGACTTGTTAATTTTTAACGATTTGCAAGCGCTGGGCCCGTCCATTCCATTATCACTGTCACTGTTTGAGACGATATTTTTTGTTTTCTTTCCGGTATTTTTTTATCTTCTATTGGTCATACCTAATTAAGCATAATCAGCTTTTAAAATACCACTGCTAGATATAAGCTTACCCTCACCCTCGTAGAGAGATTGGGGAAGATTGGACTATGATATAGGCTATGATACGTTGGACATTACTATTCTTAATTACCAAATGCACACGCTTTCCATACGATAAAGGAAAAAATAAACTTGTTAAATAATCAATCACACAGCGAAAACGTCAACAAAGATTTTAGGAAAATGGCGCGCAAGCCAGCGATACGCGTGCAGCAGCTCTCAAAGCAGGCAGGGATACTATCAACTCGCAACAATAAAGCAGTCGGCCAGTACGATATACGTATACCGTATAATTTTGAAGAAAAAAATAATTAAAAGTAATACTTACTTATTAAATGTAAAAGTTACTAAAACTGCCCTTGAAAGGGTGATTTCACAGGGAAAATACTTAAATTCGAGCCCAGCCAAGCGCAAAATGATGTGGTCAGTAGTTCAAGATAAAGTTCAAAGAAATGTGTCCCCGAAAATAATCCGGCTTCAAAGGGTTTCTTTATAAATCTACTACACCTCGAGAGATTACGAAAGTGGGGTCCAAATTATAGCATTAAGGAGAACCATTTTGTACTAAAAGACTTTTTTATTTTGAAGGAATTATTCTGGAAGACATTTGGAGACATTGGATTTGGAAGTTTTTTGGAGAACATCAACATCAACAGCCGGAAGAAGTCCACTGCTGGACGAAGGCCTCTCCCTTAAAGGGAGGTGTTGCCATAATCCCCACGCTTGGCAGGCGGCTAGGGGATCGCAGAATGGTTACTACCGCTAACTGAGAAGACGCTGCTGCCCGTCCTCCGGTGGTTCTGGATGCAGTTTTAGGACATACCCAGGTCCCAAGCAAAGGTTTGGAGAACATAACCCGTCAATATAAATGTCATATAGTACTAGGTAAATTTAAAAATCATAAATATCATGATTAGCTGCTAACCCATTGAAACTACGGCTTGCTCTACATATATAACTATTCCTTAAGAGAGAAAGTCCAGAGATTACACCCAGTAGAAGAGATTTAACATTTAATATCTCGGGTGACGAGAGCAGCGCAGTGTGGTGCAGTAGGATTGTGTTCGCAAGTTCAAAATTCTAGCACTGCTACTGTTAGTGGCAGGCGTGAAACTTACCACCTGGCGAACGACTTGCTCGTCTCGTCACTAGATTGTATATTAATAAAAAGTTTGTGTCGCTGTTAAGGTAATGTTGCAGACACGGATTTATAAGTGAAGCTTATCCATCGGCCAGGCAACGCTTTATTTGATCAGCATTTATTGGTATGAGAATTATTATAAAGACTTATGCGCTTAGTTGGCAAAATAGTCGGGACCCGTAGTTTGCTCGTTATTAAAAAAAAGTATATTTAGTCTATGGTATTCTCATCATAAATAGTCTACGCTATCTATCGAGTTGAAGAGAACTACATTTTTTAAATTACCTGTCAGAAAATCACCCATAGCCGAAAAAAATTATTAAAGAGACATGTCTACAGTATACCTAGATTTTATAAAAAAAATATTGCTCTAGACTCTTGATAATGCCTTTATAGTCTAGAGGAAAGGAAATAGGGACGTTTGCATGGAGAAGTGCTCACTGGATTCCTCCTTAATTTTTCCTACTGTATATGCATTAGCAAAGTACTTAAACGGAAACGACGCAAATCGATAACGTTCTGACCTCTTCTATCAACTTTTTTTTTTAAATTGTTTCAGTTTTGTAATGAAAAATAAAAAAAACCAATTATGTCTAATAATAAGTAGGTGTGTAGTTTTTCGTTAACTTTTTAGGTACTGCACTACAATGTAATATTATATTCAATTAGGCCTTTTCAGAAAAATTCGTGTTATTCTGTATAGAGCAGTAGATATGTGCTGCACTGCGCAGTGCATGTATGCCATTTGTATTCTTATTCTCAACTAATGTCTTATATACCAGATACAACTCTCTGAATGCTGTAAACACCTGTTAATGGTATACATATCAGAACTTTTTAGTCATGTAGATATTACTATAGAATTTATTTAATATGTGTTCTGTTGGTGTTTCTATATAAATAAATAAATTAATAATAACTGAAAAGCTTACTCCTCCAAGCGTTTAGTATATACTAGTACTGTAAACGTACATTTGACGACATTAGTTTGCCGTATCATACGTCTAAGGCCAATCTACGGTATTATGTAGCTTAATCTATCGGATGTCTTGCAGTCGGTCACTGACTCAGAGCAGTACGTCAAAGCTTAATCTGATCCTTATCACCGCACCGTGAATAGAGCCATTGTCAACGGACTAAGTACTGTATAACAGATAAACACATACTGTAAAGTCTATAATGTTATAGATTATAGAATGTTATAGTTAAAAAGGCTAAAATGAAAGGCCACTCAGCCTATACGAACTTACTTATTATTATATAGATTTTTTGAGAAGTAATTCAGGTACAGTTGTAGAATTATTTACTAGTTCTTACATAATATAATGATAATATAAAAGCTGACGTGGTTTTGACACATTATTTTTGTTTTATTTATACGGGAATACTCACGTTTAATTAAATCAAATCAAAACCGAAAAAAACGAGTAAACGTGAGTATTCCCGTAAAAATAAAACAATCTATAATGCTAATATAGTAGGTTATTTTTTTTGATATTGACGTTTCGGTGTCGGTTAATAATAAATTGATTGTACCGTACGGGTTGCCTTGATACAAGCTTTGCCCAGTAAGGTAGCCCAGTTTAGAAAACTACTAAGTTGTAAATAAAATATTTTCATTTTCAGACGTTTTTCTCAGTGCAAGATATGGGACTATAATCGATAGTCTCTACATTCTTCTCCTGTTCCTGTACGAATAAAAATCGAACGCCGAGTTTCCATAAATAATGGAAACGGTTTCATCCCCTCTAGACATTACACATAGCTTTCACTATAGAGTAACGTGATAATATCGATATTTTTCATTCGATATTTTTATGTATTCGATATTTTAATTACGTTTCCGTGTCAAGGGAGAGATATTGAATTACCCGATATTGGTTTCGTATCGAGAGTTTCTGCCGAGTTTTTAGGTTGTATTTTCGAGTTAATAAGAAATGGGAGTTCTTATTATGTTTTTAGCTCTTAGGCAAGATTGGAAAAAATGGCGGACTATGATGGAAACGTAGGCACTTAGATATTTATTAAGTTTCAGCGGCAATACTGGATTTTAATTGAGTTTAATGTATATTTTAATAGCTATTACTAGGATGCTGTTAATACTGCTAGCGTGCCCTATTTGCTTCCCCTTCTCAGGGTATCGTATAACGGAATTTGTAAACGAAGCCATTTAAAAGGTTAAGACTTTTTATCTGGTATGTGGCCTACTTGTAAAATTTCTACGTAGATAAGAGCCTTATTTCAATTCTATTTCATAATTCCCTACAAACATATAAAACGTTATTTTTATTTTATGAATTTCGTGTTCCTTCGTTTACAAACGCCAACCATTTAAAGCCCTTGCAGCATGGAGCAAAAGGTAGCTCAAAGCAAAAAGCGCGTGGGTCCTTCACGTCGACACCCTGGAGGCGTACAAGTGTTGCAAAGGGGAAGTGTGACTTGTCATTAACACGGTCACTTGTGAGAGTGTTTACGGGTAAAATGACGCAAAAAAAATAAAAAACCAAAAAGTAAGATCCTCATCAAACAAAAAATACTTTGAGACTGAGAATTTGTTGTGTCCAAACACGCTGTAAACCATGAAAACGGGGTTAACTTTTTTGGTTAGGCGAGTGGCCTAATGTTTAAATCATGACAAATAACAGGCTTAGTGATGAATATAACTAAATACATTGCACATACTGAAAATTTAAATTGTATTTGCTGATAAATCTCTGAGATATGAGCGTTTAAAGTTTTAGGTGGGGATAGAGAGGGGATGCTCTATCCCTTTCTCGCAAAGCACGTGTTAGTATAGCATTTGTATGCCGCGCCTGAGGCTTGACGTCATAGCTCAGTATAGCGCGCTCTCTGTCTAGCTTGAAATTAAAATACTTAGTTTATTTTTATTTTTGAATTATTTTAAAATTTGGTTTTCCGTTTATAGGCTCTATTGATGATCAGCTTTTTATGAGGTAATAAAAAAATTGTAGTCATCATGCCATAGGTAGGTAGATGTACTCGTATGAACTAGGCCAAAATGTCACATGTCTTTAGGTTACGTTCCAAAACAATTCCGTACAATTAAATACAAATAAATTCCCGATGCAAAAAAGGGCCGTAAGAGCCATAGTAGGCATTAGCAGTGACCAATCGGCTGAACCCTACTTTAAAAAGTTAGGAATCCTTACGCTGCCCTGCATCGTAATACTCCAAGTGTCGCTATATGTAAGGAACAACTTACACAAATACACGGCGTACGGTGACCATAGTACGGTCCCCACACGGCGTGCAGGGCAGCTTAAGCAGGTTCCGAGGAGCCTAGCCAAGTCTGACAAGCTCACTCATGTCATGGAACCGACAGTGTACAATAAACTACCGCGTGACGTCACTGCCGCACCGACCCTGACTTCTTTCAAGTCTCGCCTAAAGCGCTGGCTTGTCGATCACACTTTACAGCGTCAAGGAATTCCTTGCATACGAGTGAACGTAGGTGGGCGGATTTCTTGAAAGTTGTCCGTTACGTATTGGAATTCCATGATTTTAAAAATGAAAATTTTTACTCATAGTTTGTTTTATTTGACTTATTAATAATGAGGTTATAAGAAAATTGTACTTTTTATCAGGAATATTCATTAGTTTTCCCGTATATTGAAACCAAAGTTGCACTCAGTCATTCACGAGTTCCATTACGTTACAAAATCAACTTGTTGTAATATATAAACTAGTCTTTAATATTGGTAATAGCATTTATTAATTAACTCTTTAACATAATCAGTCTTGCGTAGAGGTATCAAAATCACTTAATCTACCCATATAAATCTAAGTCAGTCAAAAACATGAGATTACGTCACTTTTTGGTACTTATCACCTCACAGAATTCTCTTTTATAAGCTTCATGTAACACGTAATAATATATTGAAACAAAAACTTGAACAAAGGATCTCTTATCTTTTTTTAAGTATCATAATACAGCATATTTACTTAACATTAATTAGACATTTCTCAATTTAAATAGTACATCCAAAGTATGACACGTCACAGTAATGGAAAGAGCCGTGTCGTATATGAACTATAAAGCATTGTCTACATTGCATCACAAATAGGGCAACAAAAACACTCCTAACCACACCTATCAATTTTGTGGTAGGTACTTAAAAAATATTAGTTCTAACTGTGCAAGAACATACTTGACTAATAAAATGAAATCTTAAAAACTTAGTGAGATATATTCTTCTAAACAACAAAAACACACCTTGTCTGTCTCCAAGTAGCATTAAAACTAGTAAAATATCTAAGAATGTATACGAAACAAATACACCAAAAGCATTAGTATAAGTGGATGAAAAAACCAACAAAATTAAGTATATATCGAATAAAGTAGGTTCGAAAAAATCAACGATACAATTGTTATACAATTCTTTTTTCAAAAAAGTTTTTACAAAAAATAGGAATTATTCTTGCGATAAACAAGTAGGACAAACGTAATCAAAAAATGTTGTTCCGCTACACGAAAAGCACAGCCAATTTTTGCAAACCATGCATTTAACTATTCTATGAAGTATAAACGGTTGGCGAGTCTTGCAAAGATGACAAGAAAAAGTCTTTGACGAGGATGGTCCTCTTTTAGCAGCCGTGTTTGGAGGCAGATTTTCAACTTTTACCTGACTAGGTTGGAGAATCCTTAGAGGGCGGGGAAAAATCAGGTGGTTGGTAGGCACTAGTAGGTTTTAAAATTTTAACTTGTCTGGTGGTCGGTGAGACTTCGAGAGGATGACAGGCTAGTGGGTTTTAAAATTTTTACTCTTTTGCGGGGCGAAACTTGAAGCTGATCATTTCCGTAAGGTTTAATTTTGAGAACAGCAGAAACTGGCTTTGGCGAGTGGTTTATTGGAACATTGACATTATTCACAAAATCTACGATATCTTGGATAGGCATAAGACGGTATCTTTATCTGTATGTATCTCTTTTAGGTATCTTTTGGCTCGTTCGGCAGCCGTCAAAGCCATTTTGCTAGTCTATAATGTAAATAAAAATTGTAGTAAGCAAAGAGTAAAAAATAAAAAAGACGTTCTGAGTTCTCATTCAGCTATAAAAATAGCAATAGCTGATTGGGGACTTAAGGGTGAATTTATATTTTCAGATTTCTACACATTGGTATCTGAAAAAGTTGTAAAGTGAAAAGTGTCTTATCGTGTTGTTTCTAAAACTCCATAGAAGACTTTAGTAAAGTTTTCACCACTTATGTGGATTGACCTAGATTTGACCATGACTTACTTTGCTAGACTTTGACTGCAACTAGGTATTAGTTAATTGACCTTATCTAACAAAACTTTAAAATAGAGTATAAGATTTGTCACGCCAAAACAGTCTTCGACAGACAAAAACCGTTTCTTCATTCATGAAACCAGTTTTATTATTACTAAATTCCATTGGCGCAATGTTAGTCACTAACATTGTACACCCTGCCTATGAATTCCAATACGTCACGTTTTGCGATCCCATGTACAACACGTCGCGTAATGGATGTGACGTATCCCTGCCGGTCGGGAATCAAATAAAAATTACACATACATCAAAGCAAATTTTGAACAAACTACTACTACTACTTCTAAATATAAATAACGTACGACATATAACTACATAAACTTAACGTCAAAGTGTAATATTACCTCCAAAAACGCCCGTTCGTATAGGAACCAAAATTTACGACGCGTGACGGGGACCACCTCTTCGGACAGTTTTCTGGCTAGACTGATCTCACAAAACAAAACGGCGGCTGTCTATGGGATAAGAATGTTGCCATTTATCGTAATAAAACCTTTTATTGGTAGCCTTTTCATTCGAACTTGGTCAAACACGCCGTGACGGGTTGAGGAATTTCCGCATGAACGAATTTTAAAGACAGCATTAACTTGTAATTTATTTATATTTTAAACTCTAGCAGTCTTGTGATGAGGTTGAATCTAACATCGGTGACATACGATCTTTTCAAAAATCAATCAAATCAGTACCAAAGACTAGGACAACAATAAAAAAAACCTCATGAAACATCACGAACAGGGGGTGGACACTCGAAATTTGCTATGTTTTTATTCCTCTTTTCCTACTTTTTTATTCCAATTAAGATAAAACAGCTATTTTTAATGTAATTGTGATCAGTTTAATAGTTAATCTTTCGCTACAATAAACAAAAACGTGCTTTGAAGCAATGCAGTGGTCATAAATCAAGTCAGAAGTCGTAGGACATGGTAATTTTCAGCGGACAACTTTCAAGAAATCCGCCCAGGTACGATTGTACTGAGTGTCTAGTGCCAGTTTTTGGTGGCCAGGTGGCGCTGCTCTTATTTCATACAAATTGTAGTTTACGTTAACGTGAACGAATACGTAAACGCTCTTGGAAAAACTGGCACTAGACACTCTGTTGTATTTTAAGTAAATTAATTGACATTATATACCTAAATGTGTAATTTTTTAATAATTATAATTATTTTAATTTAATTTGACATGTAAATAATAATTACGCAATAAAATGAATATGAATACAATTATCACAATAAGTAATAGTATAGTATATTAATGTCACGGTCTGAAATGACTGCGTTGCTGGCAGCGATGATGATGGTCGAAAGCGTAGCGTAATTCAGGTGCACGCCATCTCTGCGCAGTCAACATTGTAACCCTTGATGGACAAGCTGAAATTGTAAGCTGGAATTGAATCTGGAAGCTGATGTTTTTAGCGCGGACAGCAAGGCTGCAATGATGACCAAGCTTGAAGGCCGAGAGCGTAGCTACACTTAACTAGATGCATCGTTTCTGTTTTCGTCAGCAGTGCACTCATTGCGGACCAAGGCTTGTATAATGCTTTACTCAAACGATGCGAGTAATTTAATTAAAAAAATCACGAAACGGAAAACAAAATTAAAAATTGCAAACACCGCGCCGCGCTTTTGTATCTTTCCCGCACATTTTTTTTTCAAATTAGTCCGTACTGATTGTACCTACTTTTTTACCTGACTACTTTTAAAACAATCTCGACAATAATGGATTTTCGAAGGAAATTGTTGATGTAGCTAAAACTCACCAGTAATGAAATTCCATACAACATTGCTAGCGCTTATACGAGCACGGAAAGGTCGACTTTGCTCAAAGAAGGTTTTCAAAATAAAGACCACATTAACCACACCATTATGTAAGCTAGTTTCGATAATGAGTAGGTATGATTTAAGTACTCATTAATATAATTATCATCATCTTGAGTTGTACCTGTGCCCAACTCTAAATGTAGAGATTATTTTGTTATCATGTTAGAGTGTCTACCTATCTTGTCACTAATACTTAATCTCTTTGTTACAGGGCCCGCAGCAGTAATGTGAATGTGAGTACAAACCTTTACAAAATAAATGTAGCAAACATTTTTCTGGGTCGCACTAACCAATAGGCAACGAAAGGTAACCGCAGACGATTGGGCCGCGTAATGCGAATTAGTTCAGGTGAGTAGGGTTGTCACTTAGTGCTTTATACACAGAATAAAGTGCTTTAATTAATTAGTCATTTAATTTGACTTAAGTTCAGTGACTTATTTGTTTTAACTTTTATGTCATTAAACTGAAGCCACATTCAGTTTGTTATTAATTTTAAGTTTTTTAGACAAAAAATATTGTAAAAAAATCTGTGTAATTTTATACATACAAAAAGTATAAAATAACCACATTAGAAAGGTATTGGATTAATACCTTTAAATTTACATTGACAGTCTTTATAAAATTAAAATAGGTATTAAAAAGAATTCACGCCATATTAACCATAATTATTAAGTTCAATAATAATATATTTAAAGACTAGAGCCCTATAGGTACACTTTTGTCAGCCCTATGCAATTCCTCGGTCATTCGGTCGATCCGTCGACCGTTCAATTGAATGAATTGAACGAATGAACGCGGCCATCCCTATCGCAGAGATAAATTCTATTTGCCGTGTTAGAAGATAATATTGGAAATGTGGATAGGACTTTGTCACTGAAATAAGCCACGTCTACAACAATGATTAAGTTTAGAAGCATTATTTACACGACTCCCAAAAAAATAAGTGTAATGTTTTCAGTGTGTGCATGTAAGTTTCTTTATTCCACCATAACTTCTTCAATTTGAATTGAATTAAATAGATTTGGTTAGGGTTATGGTTATAATTCTTACATCATCCCGAGTAAAACGGGATACAATATTTTTGAAAATAAAAAACTTATTTTTTGGTTTGGCAGTCATGTTTTTTTTAGTTATGGCTTGTTTTCTTTTCTTTACGCTTGCGTTCTCTTTTATGTCTTACTAAGATTTTAATTTATCTTAATTTCTTTTGTTCAATTGTTATAGGTAGTAGGTAGTGTGCCTTTTGTCTTACCATGAACATTTTCAAAGTGATGAGGAAGAGACACGCCAATCCAGCGATGCCATGTGTTTTGTTACTCAAAATGTAACATACCCCTATACAATAATAGGCAGTACCTATAACCATCAGCAGAGCATCTTACGTAGGTAGTGAGAAAGTAACCTATTATTTATACCGAAATTTATGAATGTTTGGGGATAGGTGCCATCTTTTTATTCTATGATGGGTTTCCGGTTGACCTCCATCTTGGCGAACATGCAGTTTACGATCTAAATTTTTAATCAGTCTACGATTCGAAACTGATTCGAAAATACAAAAAATAAGGTTAGCTATTTCTGAACTATAATATTTATGAGTATGAAGTAGTTCCTGTCCATAACGGAATAATCAAGTAAACACTATCCCGGCTTCTCTCCAATCACGAGCCCTCAGTGTCAGCTATTTGTATGGTAATCGGTACCACAGTGCACAGTGAGTGACACCTCCAATCTCATGGCCTAATGACCCCGTGTTCGTGGTTTGCAGAATGACTGCTATCGGGACCTGCTGCATTTACACATTCATTGAATGTTTTTGAAGAAATACCTGCGAGAATTTTTGTTAGCATTGTTTTACTGCATTCATATACCTACATTTTATCAAAATCGGTTCAGTGGTTTGGTTTTTAAATCAAAATAACTGGAAAAAAGATGTCACCTGTAAAGGCGACATTGGCGAAATTGCGGCCATACCGCAGAGGCCATAACCAAAGATAGATAGATAGATAAATAAAATAAATATCGGTGGACATTAATTTCACACAGCGCCATCTAGCCCCAAACTAAGCAAAGCTTATAATAAGGAAACTAGATAGCTGATATAATACTTATATACTTATTGTTTTGTAAATACATACTTATAATACATACTACATCCAGACACAGAACAAACATCTATGTTCGCCACATAAATGTTTGCCCTTGGTGGGGATCGAACCCACGCCCTACAGCTCTGAAGGCAGGCATGCTACCAACTGAGCTATAAGGTTGTCTATAGATAGATGTCATCCAATTTAACGAAAAAGAAGTCGTTTGTATTTTTTTTTAATACTTGTTCAGCTATTCTGATTCCCATAGTACAAGCTTTGCTTAGTTCGGGGCTCGATGGCGCTGCGTGATTTGTCTATATTTTTTTTATATGTGCCATTTTGTCAGATCAAAAAAAAATACTTTAAACAAAGATCCAGAGTAGCAGTCAATTATAATAATGAACAATAGACCTTATAACAAGAGATTTCACAAATTTCCCTGAAACAATATGCATTTCTTCTCAATTTATCTCCCTGAAATAAATTGAGCCAATTTAATTCGCACAGTGAGCAACGTCGAAAGGGGCCCGGGCCATATTTTCAGTAACTCGATACGCTAATTCTGTGAAGCTACACCACTTACCAGGGCATGCCTCCCCAAGCCCCTTGTGTTTTATGCCATGGTTTAGGGTACACGCTTTGAGCGGGTGAAAAGGAAAGAAACAACCGTTACGCGATTACTCCGGCAATTATAAATTGTTTTTTTTTTTTGTTTGGTAGGTCATACTTTTGAGGTGGTCCCATTTATATTTTATCAAAATCGGTTTAGTAATTTGGTTTTTAAATCAAAATAACTGAAAAAAAGATGTCATCCAGGTAATAGAAACTATAGAAGTCGCTTTTATTAAAGGTATTATGTCACAATACATAAGTTGGCAAGGTTAAATACTGATAATTAAATTTAGTGGTAAGTAATAGGTACTAGTGATTACCATATTTCGCCCAAGACTGGTCAAAATCGATGAAATCGAGAGATATGAAAAATAATTCGTCAACAGGTCAGTTTGCATCACAAATCGAATGAAGCTGAATTTGGTAACTAGCTTGAAATCAGTGAATGAGTAGTTATAATTATTATGCGCCGTGCATTATGTGGTCAGTGAATATGCGGTGGATATCGTAATCAAGCTTCATGTCCAAGTAGCTGCCTATGATACAAGAAAAATAGCTCACGTTAAGTACTTTTAAATCTTAGCGTTCTTCAAACGCGTGTTAAAAGAATCTTAAAAGATCGGCAACATATTTGCGGATTTCGTGGTCCCCTTGGTATTAAATTGCAGATCCATAGGCGACACGCTTGTTTGTCACCCAAAAGTACGAACATTTATTGTAAATTCCAACAAAAAAAGCAGATTCTTATAACTTAACCCACACAACAATAATTACACCATGATTCCACTTTCATTACTTAAATTAGTCACCGTTGAAATAAACCGTTTCATTTTTTATGAACGACGACGTTGATTTACAAACACTCAGTAATTAACAGATAGGAATTCATTTGAACTGAATTAACGAGAACTTGTGTGAAGTCGTGTGTTCTATTCGACTTATTATTCAATGGTGTTCACATAAACTCGGTATAAGTAATTTCATGTTCACTTATCAGTTATTCACTCATTAATTTCATAATCACTTGGGCACATTACCCAAAATTAGAGACTGTTTAAACTTTCTATATGTTATTTGCTATCTATAGATACTTTAAGCGGTTTCTTATTTAGTTTTTTTTTACATTTTAGTTTAGTTTTAATTAGGTAGCTTAGCTGTTTATACTTATACTGCGTTTTTAGTTCAATAAATAATTCACTTATCATGCACATTGCATAAAATAATATTGCATAACGCGTGTCTGTTTGTAGCTTAGTTTTTTTAAAATATGACTGTATTGGATTCTGATACTGTTTCCATTATCATCTGAACAATTTCTTAAGCAAGGTTTTTTTTTAATCGCAAATTTGACCATTAAGTTACTCGTTATAGTGATGAGATAGAGTTACTCGGAAAGGTCATCATTCCTAACCGAGGTTATTGTACTCATCGTTATTGTACTCATCGTTTTACTATGGGGCGGTCCCTGAACTTGCGAAAAAGAAATCAACTGTACCGATACCGGTACATACGACACGCTACTGGAAATCACAGACGTCTTCCCTATTTCCTGAGAACTACAATCTAGGCCTCTTCAAGGCCAGAGTGAATAAATATAAAAATCGGCTGTATTTAAATAAAAAATACAGCCTACTTCAACTTCGAATACCTGAATGACATCTTCATATTTTCTAGTAATTTTGATTTAATAACCAATACTGAACCGATTTTTATAAAATGTATATGGGGCCACCTCTGACTCTACTTCCTAAACAAAAAAAATATCATCAAAATCAGTCCGTAATTGGCGGAGTAATCGCGTAACATACATACAAAAAGTAACATGCAGTCGAATTGAGAACCTCCTTTTTTCAAGTCGGTTGAAAATAAAATATCAGTGGTCATTTTACACAAAGCGCCATCTAGTCTCAAACTAAGCAAAGCTTGTAATATGGAAACTAGCTAAAAGAATACTTATATACTTTATTTTTTTGGATTTTTGGTTTGCTCGATTCTTTTATACTTTAAGTCAACTTCCACACGTGGCACAGTGCATTCTACTTCAGCTTTTTATAAATACAGATACAATAGTAATAACTTAAGGAATTTTAGTAGCTACTACTACGTAACCTAGAGCCCTAAAGATGGGCCGTAGAGCCGACATCAAAACAAAACCCTTGGAAACATCACTAACTATTGAATATTTCAGTGTTCCGACCGCATCGAACCTCGGAACGAAGTTAGGGTTGTACCTTACTGGATAGATAATATACAGGACGTATCGATATTTTATTATAAATGAACTATGATTTGATTTTACGAAGATCTTTATTAGTCAATGATGAATACAACTTGCTTACAAACTAGACACAGCCTAGAAATGTGCATACAACAATAACAAAATATTTACTTTTACGGGCTAACAAAACGCCCCTGTAAGACTTTTAAAAAACAAAGTTTATGATATAAAATCGTTAATCCATGAAACAAAATTAGCACCTATTGTTTGACCATCAGTTATACCTACGCGTAACGAGCCTATTGCACCAGGCTCACTTTTTAAGCTGTTAACTACTTAATTTAGGTACTTGTTTACACATAAAAATTAACAAAAAAAAATATCCTGTTTACACATTTAAATTAACTATGAAGTGGACCTGGGTATGTCCTAAAACTGCATCCAGAACCACCGGAGGACGGGCAGTAGCGTACTCTCCGGTAACGGTGGTGCGCATTCTGCGATCCTCAAGCCGCCTGCCAAGCGTAGGGATTATGGCACACCCTATTTAGGGGAGGCCTTCGCGTTGGCCTTGTTCCGGGGGGGCAGTGGACGTTTTTTGGCTTTATGGGTGGGTGTACCTATGAAAATGTATAAAGTATTTTTTTTTTACAATTATTTGTTGAATAAAGAAATGACAGACACATGTCTACCTACAGTACACCTAGATTTTAATTTAAAAAAATGCTCTAGAGGCAGGAAGAAAATAGGGGAATACATTTCTATGGAGAATCGCAGACCGGATTCCCTCTTATATTATTCCATTTTCTTCCGGGTTCCATTCCTATAGTAACGATTGACCTGGACCTGGGTATGTCCTAAAACTGCATCCAGAACCACCGGAGGACGAGCACCAGCGTCTTCTTAGTTAACGGTGGTGAGCATTCTGCGATCCCCAAGCTGCCTGCCAAGCGTGGGGATTATGGTAACCCCTATTTAGGGGGAGACCTTCATCCAGCCGTGGACGTCTTCGGCTGATGATGTGATGTGTTTAGTAACGATTGAAGACCGAATACAAGTAATACTAATAATACTTACCGAATAAACAAATCGTCCCATCCCTACGTGTAATGATAAATTCAAATCTCTAGATCCTGAGGGAGCCAAGCAATCAGACGTCGAACAAAGGTTATGCCGCGCGCCTCAGGCGAAACTTGCCGGGAACTTCATGTGACAGTACCATTTGATTTCGCACCATGTTTAGTAGAATAATATTTGAGTGACTATTTTATTTACTTCCTATCGTGATCTAGAGTGGAGACTACGAATTAGTAGTCGTAGGACGTCCTTAGACTCGATAGAGTGACTATATGCGTAGGACAGCTGGTGGAGGTTGGAAGCGGAATGCCGAAGATTGGGGTGAATACAAAGACACGTCATTCTTGGGAGAGGCATACGTCCAGCAGTGGAGTAAAAGGCTGATAAATTAGAAATATCTCAATTTTTTGTTTGTTTTTGACGCTTCTTACTTAGATACATTCTATGGTGAGACTCATTAACCCGTTAACTATGCCTTTAGCTACTTCAACGCTTAGTCTTGAACTCAAACATAACATCGACATTATTCGAAACTAAAGTCTCGAATAATGTCGATGTTCGCATCGTTGCCTTCGAGCATAATTATACCAAGGGAGGTGGCAAGCCTAGTCGTAACCTTGTGCTAAAAGATATATATTATGGTCAGTGACTATTAACCCTTTGTGTGTATGTGTGTGAGTGTGTGTGTGTTTGGGAGGGTATTCAAAAATCCAAAAAAAAACAAAAATCAAAACATTTATTTTCAGACACAGAGATACATATTAGTACAAATTACAAATTATTATTATATTAGAAATTAATTAATTATATTCTTAAAATTAAATTAAATTATTTAATAATTATTATTTTTAATTTATTTAATTATTGCGAGCTTATTTTATTGTACGTTCATACGAACAGAAATTATGCTGTATTATTATGGAAGTTTATTTGAGAGGGTGCCATATATGTTGTGTTTAATTGTCTGAATTTCTTTTGTTTTTGCATGTGTCATGTTTTTGTCACAAATAAAGTCTTTTCTATTGTCTATTTCTATACATGTTTGCTTCGTTCCTCGTTCCTAAAAAGTGGCTGAAGATGACATTCGTAAATTATCGGCATTGGCTTCTCCATTGGTATATGTTCTAAGGGCAGGATGTGATCAAATGCAAACCAATTAAGAATTTAAAAAAATACTATAAATTTTACACGCAATTTCCCGCTATTTATTCGCAATAGTTACATATTTTAAAATTTTATTATACAAAAAAATGCATCACTTACTTTTTTATTCTGCCCTAACTTGTAAGTAGTTATACTTACGCCGTTTCACCTTGTGATGTACGTAACCAAGATAGCCTAAAAAATGTATCCGTGGGTGGTAATTTTATATTTTAACCAGCGATAGTAATCACAGCTTGGTCAGGAACCCACGTGGTTCCGACAAAACAGTTTAAGACCACCCGTTAAATAATTACTCGTTAAATTTAAACAATCGATAAATTATAATTAACATTACTTACAAAGTTTATGGGAAAAATTGATTTTTTGTTGGCCATTTTATTGTTGACTTCTAATAGGTATTGAAATGACCGATGGAATTCTTTAAGCTTTTACTGTTGACGTAATTTTTTGAGAATGGCTTAAAATATTTAAATAAGCAAACGTTTTTGCCATTAAGAGGCTATAAACATTTTGTTTTGAATGTAAATGTTCTTATAGAAAAACTTTTATTACTAACGATTCAATGTTAAGTTGACACTTACTTATTTATAAATCCTTGTTATTAGTAATAGGTGTTATAAATTCGTGCGTATTAAGACCTGTTTTTTTCTTCTATCTGCTTTCGATCAGATAATTATCTAACTGCGTAAAACAGCGGGTTAAAAAAGAGGGTTCCTACTATTAAGGGCCTTCGTCCAGCAGAAAACATCTTCTGGCTGACGATGAAAGCGGCGGGTAAAAACTGGAGAGCTGCTGACCGAGCTCAGTGGCGAACATTATGAGAGGCCAATTTTTTTTTGTAGTTTTAATTTTTTAAATGCTAGCTAACAAAATACTGACTGTTACAATGAGATATATTAGGCCTTAAGCAGACTAGCGTCTTTTAGCATCTGTGATCGGCGCTTTAGCGACTGTATCGATGCTTCATCGCGCTTTGGTGATTCGCTGCGTAGCAATGGCGCTCTTTAGTGACTGCATCGATGTGGCATTGCGTTTTGGCGACTAGCTGCGTTCGGTCGCGGTACAGAGATCCTGATGTTGTATACGGCTCTAAAGGGGTCATTCGCGCTAGTTCCATTGAAAATTTCCATGATAGAACTAGCGCAATTTTTTTTTTCGCGCTCCATTACTAAACTTTTCAAAGGAACTAGCGCGAATGACCCCTCACTAAGTTGCTGTGACTGGCATCCAGGTGTGAGTTAAGTGTAGCGTTCAGTCGCCACTTCTAGCGTCCAAAAAGCGGCTTATTTATCGTGACTGGTGTTTGCATGTGTGCGGATTGACGCATTCGGTCGCGGCATCAAGCTTCCGAAAAGCGATTGAATCGCCTATCGCAGATGCTAAAAGTCGCTAGTCTGCTTGAGCCCTTATGAACATGAGCGGGACAGCGGCGTCCAGCAGTCTTCTGGCTGATGATGATGATGATGGGTATGACAATACGATTATGGCACCTGAATTGCCATTAGCTGCTGAATACCAGAATATAAAATAGACAGACTGAGAGATAATAAAGAGAAGAGAAAGAAGAGAAGAGAGAAAGAAGTGGCTGAAATATTAATCCAAGGGTTAAAAACATGCAACAGCTAATGTTACGTAATTTTCAACAATGACGTAAAATTCAATATCAAGACGCAAGTCATTCTAGTTAGTTAATCTCAAAAATAAATTAATTCATCTAAATATTTTCCATCAAAAAACTAAATTATCAAGTTCTAAATCATACGCTTGTCGTTCCAATATAATTAATAGCTATTAACGATATTCATATTAAAATACGTTTTTAAACACCTGCTGATCTTCAACATTCAAAATACTTATAAGATCTTACGATACAGAACTTGCGGTTTTTTCTTAACATTCATTTTGACCATGGAACGCAGTATAAGTTGCTAAAGCTATTTGTATGTGGGTAAGAGCGAGGAAACTAATTTAAAAAAAAGTGCTAAATAACACCTTTCTTTTTTATCAACTTTTTTTTTGTCTCGTAAGGTACAGTTACAGACTAAAGGCTATCTTATAATATAATATTATATTAAGAAATTACCATAGAGCACTGTGAACCTAAAGTCCAATTAAAACCGTACACAACTTATACATAAAAAAGCATTGATATTAACGGTAGTTGACTATAACTAAGAGTACAGGTAGATTTTTATACAACCAACTTGCTGATTTTAAGTTCAGCATCAACCCGGAGACGTCCACTGCTGAACAAAGGCCTCTCCCTTAGACCACCACACTGTACCTGTCATTTGCATCCACTGGTCGCCCGCGACTTTTCCAATATTGTCGTCAATATTCTCTTGTGTGTGTGTGTGTGTGTGTGCCTTTGATGTGTCCTTGTGTGTTTGTCAATGTTGTCGTGATTAAACAATAAGAAAAACATTTACCTAGACAATTTGTCTACGATTATTAAAAAATCTTTCGTATGGTCTTCATGACATTTTACACAAAAACAATTTCATTATTATCCATTACATTATTAAATTCAAATTTGAATAAAGCCCGGGCTTGCGTAGATATGTGAAGCTCTGCGTAGTAGGTACCGAATATCTAGTTATTGATAGAAATATAAATACTCACTCATAATAAACGGGTCGTCAACCGGACTTCAAACGGCCTTCTGAAACCTTGACTCGGTTCCACGAAGAAGATTAATAATAAGATATACACATAATATTACCTAATTTATAAATATTCATATGGGTCTCTTTAGAACTAGATTATTTTGTTGATCGTATTTGATCAAAAGCCTACGTCTTTAAAGGTTTACTTGGTTAGGTATCTCTTTTGTATAGATTTTAAAAAAAAACAGGTTTAAATATACTTAAACTAGCGGCGCCCCGCGGTATCACCCGAGATAAAATTATATAGATTAAAGGGGATAAAACTTAGGCTATTGTGTTTCAGGGCTAGCAGACACTATAAGTACCAAAACAATTTCATCCAAGTCCGTCCAGCTGTTTTTGCGTGATGCAGTAACAAACATCACACTCATCAGCCAGAAGACGTCCACTGCTGCCTTCCTCCCCCTTAATAGGGAGGGGTTGCCATAATCCCCACGCTTGGCGGCTTGGGGATCGCAGAGTGTTACCACCGTTAACTAAGAGGACGCTGCTGCCCGTCCTCCGGTGGTTCTGGATGCAGTTTTAGGACTTACCCAGGTCCAGTAACAAACATCGAAACATACAAACTTTCACATTTATAATATTAGTAGTACAATAACAACACAACTTCAGAGTACAACTTCTAGCACATATTATTTGACAGCTGTTGAGGGAATAATTCCCAAAATGCTGGCCTTATTGCCACGTTACCTTGGCAATACTCAACCTCAGTGCATAGGTATAATAAATTACGGTCTAGAGGTAGTCTAACATTGTGGTCTAGGCCAGAATTTTATTCAAGTTTGTCATTTACAGATAATTAGTTTCGTGATGAATGGAATAATGTAATTAGATAGATACTACTACTACATTATAAAATACTGCACTTTGAAAGTTATGAGGTCTGTTTCAAACTCGCTTTTTGAGTTTTGATATGCTTTCATTGCATTAAATTTGTTAAGTCCATGGATCGCACATTGCTTGCAGGTTTGGTCTGACCTGTGTTTTGAATATTCCAATATTTAATCATAAAATATTCTAACAAATTTTTATGTGTTTTCGATAAATAATTAACATACCGACCGGGTTTACCGACGCAATGACACAAAAAGTTATCTCATAACGTAATATGAAGCCACGTATGTTTCCAAAGTAGGACGTAGCCTCAGTATCCAGTAAGAGTACAAAATCTGAGCCACTCAAAGTTATGCCAGTTTGCCTAATACTACGATTCGGGTGTTTTGGTGTCTATTAGTGTTACACAAGCAATGATCACTAACCGTCACGTTACCGTTATGTACCCTTCATAAAATAATAGCCTTTATTAAAAATAAAAATCGAGTTCATTTTCGAATACCTGGATGACATCTTCATGATTTATAATTTTCCAGTTATTTTGATTTATTCCAGTAATTTTGATTAAAAAACCAAACTACTGAACCGATTTTTATAAAATTTATATCGGACCACCTCTGAAGTATCACTCATCAGCCAGAAGACGTCCACTACTGGACGAAGGCCTCTCCCTTAAAAGGGACACGATTGGCAGGCGGCTTGGGGATCGCAGTGTTACCACCGGTAACGGAGAGGACGCTGCTGCCCATCCTCCGGCGGTTCAGGATGGAAATATCACCTACCAAAAAAAAAAAAACTTTATTGGCGGTGTAATCGCATAACATACAAAAATAAAAACCACAAACAGAGGAATAATAGAGAACGTCGTTTTTTGCTATGCTATGCTATTAAATTGATCATCGCCTCATCCCACCTCATCACAAGTCATACCAATTTAACTGTGTATACTGTATAATTGCTGTACGGACCACATCGCTCGAAGAACTGACAACCGATGGGGAAGAAAGGTTCTTGAGTGGCGACCGTACCGAGAGACGCAGCGTAGGAAGGCCTCCCACTAGGTGGACCGATGAGATTGTAAAAGTCGCGGGCAACCGGTGGATGCAAATGGCAGGTTGTCGTACAGTGTGGCGGTCTAAGGGGGAGGCCTTTGTTCAGCAGTGGACGTCTCCGGGCTGATGATGAGTGTATAATTTGTAATTTCCTCTTACTCATGACACGGGTATTTTTCAAGAAAGGACGCTCTATGTGTTTCTTGGGCTACTTTCTTTCTTTCTACTTCTTATTCCTTCATCCACATTAATAACTAAATGTTCATAACTAGCTACGAAAACAGAAATTGTCTTCTCTGTTTCATAACCTAGTTATAAAACAAGACTCTTTTTTTGCATTTTCACAATTACGATTCCTTCAATTTTCATAACCCTGACCGGCTACGAACAAAGACTTTTATTGTCCCATAACCAGTTATTAATAAAACAAATAATGTAAATGTTGTTATTTAATCCGAATGAAAAATAATTTGCCTTCATCGACATTTATAACTAGAAATGTATAACAAGCTAAGTACCAGTCAGCTTAGTACCACCGAGCTGATTCCAATAATGGAGGCAGGGGGTAGTGGAAATACTTAGTCTTACTTAAAAAACTTCTCAACCATTAATTAATTAATTAATCACTGCTTAAGATGCTCTGCCATCTTCTCTCTGACGTGAAGTGTAACATGCAAGAACAAGACAGAGAAGTTTAAGCAGTGACTAAGAGAATCGAGATTATTTTAGGTAAGGCTGTTAATGTCTAGTAAAGCCCTTTGAGTTTGGACTTAACGTAAGCACTACTTAAAAATACATAAATTATAGATGACATAAACTGTATATTTATATTTAGAATGTTTTTTAAACTAATATCATAAAAGAAACCCTATGAAAATTATGAACACAGAATAAAAATAAAAAAACCTGTTTAATAACTAGGTAAATGAAACAGCGAAAAAAAATTATTTTTTCGTGGCCAGTTATGAACTTTTAGTTACGAATGTGGATGAAGGGCTGTTTATGTATTTAAATTATAAATTTAAAGTAAGCAAGTTAATCCTATTAATTCCAGGGTGTAGCTCATGAAACAAATAATTTTAATTAAATGAGTATTTCTAGAAGTTAAACGTTCATTGTAAGTGTGTTTTTATATCTCAGTAAACGTTTATCCCACCGTAAAACAGTGTGGAGTATTTTAAGTGTAATTTCCTGCGCGAAAATTGCACTTTAACATTCTAGTCGATATTCGTAAAATGTGTTTTATTATACGCTCTATAATAGAAACAGTTTATTTAGAAATATAACGTGTAGTGAATTTCTTTTAAAATAACAAAAGAAGGGTCTGTTTTTGTTTTTTTTTTACTAATATACCAAGGCAAGATCGCAAAATAGAGATCTTTTTTTTAAACGCTCATAAGTTTTCGAATAAACAATAAACAATAAATAAATGTATAATAACGACAATTTGTAGTGTTATGCCAAAAATATTTAGGAGAATTGTTTACTTACAGAAATGAGCGTATACGTCTATGCTTATTAGAAAATACATGAAAAATAAGCTTTTTTGATAAACAAAACAAAATTATGACATTTGGTACAAACAAATTATAGTATTTACGTAAAATTCTAAAGTAAACATTAAATGTCATTTCAAATTCTTTATTATCACAATACAACTGAGTCAGGTTAATGCGTCAAAGTCAAAACTTTGCGTGTATCAAGTTTAAATTGTTACTTCTAAACTCGAAATCAAATATCAAAACATATCAATTGACGAAATTCGTATACATTTCAAAATGAATAAAGAAACGACGAACTTTTGAACTCATTATAATCCAATTGTTACAACTCCATATATCAAGTTCATTTGCAATTGAAACGAGCCATAAAAACAGCAGTGTCTTATTTATTACGAAAATTTTACGCAAAACAGACGTAAAATAGAACTGAATACATTTGAAATTTAAATTGTAGTAGTAAAACACGTTTGGAATGACATTGAATTTAGTGCCAGACTGCGAGGGACCAACCGGTGAATATTTTAGAAATTCGCAAACTGGTCTCATTGTCCTTTATCAGAAATTTATCGGGTCTTCATTTTGGAACAAAAACGATATTGCTGTTTTGGGACTAACATCAAGACAAGTGTAGTTATGTAGTTTTTGGAAGATTAAACATTTAAGTATTGTTTTCAATGCGAATTCTATTATAGTATTTTTTTCAATAGCTAATGGTTATACAAAATAATATAATACAATCATCTAACTTAGTGTGATGTAGCGCTTGTGGCGTAGCTTGTCTAGGTGATTCTAAACGATCACCGATGATAAGCAACGGACGGTCCGGTCAGTCTTCAGATGGGTGACCGTGAGTGGCATTTATTTCTGAGCGCTACCGTGGGTCAGATGACACGTTAAATTGTTGGTCCCGGTTGTTTGTTCTAGTTTCTATAACAACAACCGTCAGCCATGTCAGAGGCGTCCGGGCGGCACATTAACTCTGACACTAGGGTTAGCCACTCAGCCTATACGAACTTACTTACTAACTTAGTGTGATTATAAAGTATTTCTAAAGTATAATAAGAACCTAATACTTTCAATGCAGGTCTAATATAACAAATAATAAAACTACAGATTCCGAACAGGAACAAAAAAAACATTCAACAATAAATTCTACGATTTTATTTTTTATTTTTATGCCTTTTATAACACAGCAAGTAATCGTATTCGTGAAAAGTTCAACTTGAATTAATCTATAAAAAATTAAGTCCATAATTTCCCCAATATTACCAAAATGGGCGATAAAAAATGAACACTCCCATTACAGGCGCCGCAAAACATAAATTCTATTCCATCGCACAATTCACACATTAATGATTCAGAAGATAAGTGCTAAATATCGATCTGGAAAATCTGTGAATTACAGAATGGTTTTCGGTGCAAAATGTAACAGTACCAAAGCTTTTTACCGAAAATGAGCAGAAGACAAGCGCTACCCGTGATAACTTTAATATTAATTAAATATTTAGATACATGAAACTGTTTTGATGTACAGAATATGCCCTTAAAAGGATGCCAACTGATTAGAACTAACTCTGTATAAAAGAGGGCCCGTCGTAATGCATAACATTGCAAAACCTTCTATTCTTTTTCTGCCGTACATTTTATATAAACCAGCGCACGGTTCAGGCGGTCCACTCTGCGTTGCGTCCCGCTCTCGTGTCCCAGTGAAAGATCGAATACTGCGGCTTCCATCTATGACACTCTATTGAGTGCTCGGGTCGTAAAAAACGTTGCCGCTTTGGTTGCTTCATTAATTATTTATGCAGGAGCTTGCCGTTTTCTTGTTCTAGTAAGAAATCATGGAGGATGAATAATAAAGTCGGTAGTTCGTTGTTTTGCGCCAAAGCTGTTGGGAGTCCGGAACCGTACTTCAGTTGGGAACGGAATAGCTAATTGAAACGTCTTTAGGCGATGGAAAATGCTTTTGCTTAGTAATGAGGTCGAAATAAGTTGGGCTTTAGAATTCAATTGTTTTTAGTTGGAACTTCATAACTAACCTCGAGTGGAAGTAGACCGTATAAAACCTATGTGCTCTGTCATATCGGACTACTTACGCAACTTTCTTTATAATGATTTCGTTTAATTTAGATAAATTAATAATAATTAATAATTAATTTAGAAAATGATTATCTATGAAATTATAAATTGAATATTAATAAAATAATAATATTGGTGCGAATAATTCAAAGAGACACCCAGAAACAGATGGTTTTGGGTGGTGTTTAAATTTTTGGTCAAACAATTTTGGCCGACATACAGTTTACAGATGGTTTACAGTTTTAAAACCCTGGATCGAGTATAAAATATTTTTTTGAAGGTTTTGACAAGTCTGAGGCGACTTTTGACTACAATTGACCACTGTGTCTTTTGTTATGTAACGCGTGGTCTTCATGGCTCCGAGCCGCGGCCGCAGCTGCGGCCACTTTTACCTAGGATCCCTGCTTTTGTGGGCGACGCTACCGACCCGCGCCTGCGGGCTTCGGGTGCCGTGGACGGCCGCGTGACGCTGTCAACCGGCTGCGTCAACGGTGCCAATTGGGAAAAAAAAACAATTCAAATATTTATTGTGTGATTCAAGGTGTAACATATAAGATCGTTGGATTCAAGTGTGATTGTGTCCAAAGTGCGGGTTTTTAAGTTTTCAAAAGTGTTGTATGTTTTTTATTGCATTTTTTTTTGTAGGTATATGTTTTTGTATTATATTTTTAAGTCACCCCCGACAAAACTACCTCATGGCTAGCCGGAATGTTGTAGTTCAGCCTGTACCATTGGAAGACACCTTTGTGTGTAATAGGTGTTCCCAACCCCGCTCTTTTCAAACTTCCAGGGGTCTGAGAATACACATTGGTAAAGTTCATAAAAACCGGGAAAACGAACCTCAAAATCAAATTGTTTTTTCTCAGATCCCGCAAGTTGCGATTGTGCCTCCAGACCAGCCTTTTTGGTCTATTTTAACACAGTTCAAGGCTGGTCTTCCTGTTATTAAACGAATTCCCAGAGGTGCCCGCATCCCAGTGGCACAATGTCTCGCTTCTGATATTGTTCGAGCAATATCAGAAAATTCAGAGAGGGCTTGGGAACATTTGTTAGCATTTCCCTATCGTATTTTACATGTTCCACGTATCACTTCAGATCATTCGTCGCTTACAGCAAGAATAAAACGTAATTGTGCAGATTCAAATCCCCCCATAGCACCTGTCGGTAATGCCGTACACACACTTCCACGTTTGCGTGCATCATCTTCAAAAACAATCATTCCATATCATTTAATCGAAAATAAAATTAGTGACGGGGACATCAGAGGCGCGGCTCGTTTGTTGTTCTCCAATGATACAGTCGCACCTAACAATTTGGACACTGTTGCAGCTCTGCGTTCTAAACATCCATCTGCAGCAACAACCTCGAATCTTCCGCCACCACCTGATTCCAAAGACGATTGCTATCCGACTGTTACGACTGATGATGTTACTATCGCCATTTTGTCTTTTCAAAGTGGGTCTGCTGGCGGACTTGATGCTTTGACGCCGCAACACCTAAAAGATTTAACTTGTGGTGGTTGCGGCGCCGCAGGTGAGTGTCTTACTGTAGCACTGACCAATCTGGTCAACTACATGCTGGCGGGTAGTGTCAACAGTAATATCACCGAACTGTTATACGGTGCTAACTTGTGTGCCCTTAAAAAGAAAGACGGAGGGATAAGACCTATTGCTGTTGGCACTACGTACCGCCGCCTTACTGCTAAAATCTGTTGCAGAAAAAAAAGCGAGCAACTGACGCAATATTTTCAACCGACCCAGCTTGGGTTCGGTTCCCGCGGAGGGTGCGAGGCGGCGGTGCACTCACTCAGAACTTTTTTAATGCACGATGCAGGAGACGTCTTGTTGAAGGTGGATGTCAAGAACGCATTCAATTCCGTGGACAGAGGCGCCCTGTTGACTGAGGTAAAAAACAATATCCCAGATTTATACCCATTCCTTTGGCAATGTTATGGTAAAAATTCAAAATTATTATACCGTAATGAACCTTTATCATCAGAAGTGGACTGTCAACAGGGAGACCCGCTAGGGCCGGCTATTTTCAGCCTTGCGATTCACCCCATCATTAAACGTCTCGAGTCAAAATTCAATGTATGGTATTTAGACGACGGTACTCTGGGAGGTGACGCTGATGTTGTTTTCAAAGATTTAAGCACCCTGATAAACGAATTCCAAACCATTGGTCTGGAATTCAATTTCACAAAATGTGAATTATTTGTTTCAGACCATTGTACTTCAAAAAATGAAATCATTAGAAAATTCAACTCTTTGGCACCTAACATCAAAATCATAAATAATACTTCGCTTCGCCTCCTTGGTTCACCAGTACTCGACGAGTCTATACCTGATTTTATTGACGAAAAAATTCAAAATTTTAATGCCGTTTCGGACAGACTTTCCAAAATCAATATGCACATGGCTTTTGTTATAATTAAACATTGTTTATTTGTTCCAAAATTTACGTATTCCTTGCGATGTTGCCAGCTTTGGAAACGCCCCGATCTTTTACAAAGACTGGACTCTATTGTTAGGGATACGCTCACAACCATTCTTAACATATCTTTGGAAGACCGCAACTGGCGCCAGGCGTCTCTACCAATTCGGTATGGAGGCCTGGGGATCAGAAAAATTTCTAGTGTTTCATTGCCAGCATTTTTGTCCTCGGTCAAAAGTACTCAAAATTTGACAAATTTGATTCTGTCACCCTGTTTAGGAACTTTTCAAATATCCTTTTCGACTGAGGCTATGGATGCTTGGAAATTAGCCTGCCCTAACTCTACCCTGCCCAGAGACCCGTCTTCACAGAGGCAGTGGGACGTGCCACTCTGTGAGTTGGAACGGAATTATCTTTTAGAAACGACCAACTCATCTTCAGAGCGTGCACGTTACCTAGCTGTTTCACGTTGGGAGGCGGGTCTTTGGCTGCAGGCGTTACCCTCGGTCAACCTTGGGAATTTATTGGACAATAACACATTCCGGGTAGCCATTTCATTACGTATAGGTACATCTTGTGTCGTCCCCCACCAATGTGCGTGTGGGGAACGAGTTGATAGTCTCGGTCACCACGGCCTATCTTGTAGTAGGAGTGCCGGTCGCATGGCCCGCCACTGCGCTTTAAATGATATCATCCGTCGGGCTTTTGGAAGTGCCAACGTCGCAGCAGTTTTAGAACCGAATGGTCTAATGCGCGACGATGGTAAGAGGCCCGACGGTATGACTCTCATTCCTTGGAAGATGGGACGGCCTTTAGTGTGGGATGCTACTTGTGTGGATACACTGGCGCCGTCTCATCTTCCAGAAACATCAAAACATGCGGGTGGTGCGGCTAATGCGGCGGAATGCCTCAAACGTCGCAAATATTCTAGCCTCGATAGAGGTTACATGTTTGTGCCGTTTGGGGTAGAGACACTTGGGCCGTGGGGGCCAGGTGCTTTGCGTATCTTTAAGGATTTGTCGGGGAGACTTAAAGAATCCACACGTGACCAAAATGCTGGCCTTTATTTGGGCCAGAAAATTAGCCTCGCAATCCAGCGGGGCAACGTGGCCAGCATTTTGGGAACATTACCCGAAATCAGAGACCGTTTAAACTATCTATAGGTTTTCTACCTATAGATACTTTAAACGGTCTCTTATATCGTTTGATTAATTTTTTAATAATAGTTTAATTTTAATTATTATAAGTCCGCTTTTTATAAAAAATAATTTAGATACAAAACACATTACAATTTCAATTTAATATTTTATATGTATGTCCCACTGCTCGACTAGTTGAGCAGTGGGTAGATCAGAGGGTACCCACTACTCAACTATTAATATTTGAGCAATTACCAGTTGAGTCGTTAGAGTTACCCACTGCTCAACTTGATGCAGTTTAGCAATTTAGTTGAGCAGTGGGGAAGGAGCGGTATAGGTATTTTTCATCCTCCTAAACCGCAGGTTTCTGGATTTTGTAATTATATTTATTTATTTATTAATATTAATTGCTTGTCACACTTACAGCTACGTTAAGGCGTGTGACAAGCTAGCAGTACATACAATAACAATAATCGATTACATAGAAAAGAAACAAAGTAATAAAATTCACGTCAAAAAATAATAATAATACTAGATTAAAAGTCACATAATAATTGAATAAATTAAATAGTGGTGTTTAATAAATTGAATTGAAAAATAATAATAATAATGAATGTCAACTTAAATAACTAAGACAAGAATTCACAAACACATTCAATTCAACTATAAATATGTCAACGTCTGGTTGTTGAGCTAGCATGGCGTTGACCAGAGCGATGGCCTGGGCTGTGGGAGCGTACTGTGACGTGCGCGTGCGCGTCCACGGAGCCGCGAGCATACTCCTTCATTATATACTCCATTTGCAAGGATATCCTGGCAAAAAATAGACCAAGTAAAACAGGAGAGTTTTCTTTCGACGTCCGCGCAGTAGGTATGCCGCAGTACATAAGTTGGACACATTTCCAATGTTTAGGAGACTGCATTAAACAAAATCATACAAGTTCAGATAGACTAGGAGAAAAATCTATAATGATATCACATTCCATAGAAGACTCTCTCTCTCTCTACAAAAATATTTTTTTATAAATAATATTCGTTACTTTAAACTTCATAAATGCATCGAGTAAGAAGAAACAGAAGATATCGCACGTCGAAATTGAAATGCGAAAATAGTGGCACATTTTAGCTACTCAAAAAATTAACAACTCTAAGCTAAGAGGAAAAGGCTAAAAATGCAATTTAAGCAACTAATAGGCTAGATGACTGATGTTTAAATCGTTGAAACCAATAGCTTTGATGAAGAATTTAAGTAAATATAGTATGGTAATTGAAAACATTATTTAAATCGGTTAATAATGTTCTGATATATGAGTGTTTAAAGTTTTTGTTAGAGACAACTCTGTCCCTTTCCCACAAAACGAAAAATGACGTCACGCCTTACTTGTCAGAATATAATTTATATGGCGTCCTGACAAGTGACGTCACGATTTGCTGTTTCGCCTCTCTGTCTAGCATGATATTAAAATGCTTATAAGTTACTTATTTTTGATCAGATTTTCATTTTGTTTTCATTAATCAGCTATATATATGGGCCACATTTGAATAGGACAATAAAAAAAAACCAGTCATCTAGCCTAGTTGTTATGACAGGGTTATTTTAACATTATAAGATCATTGGTTATTTTAGTTTATTATTACTTACATTTTTGTCATGGATTAATAAGTAGATTAAACTGGTAGAGTGTGACTAACTGCGTCTAGTAGAGGTTATTTTTCATCGAGGCAAAAAATAGTTCTTGTTTAATGTCACGCGAGTGAAATCGCGGTGCGCAGTATGTGTATTAAATAAAACAAATTATATTAAATAATATTCATGTATGCGATTATCTGTAATTCAAAAGTCGTGACTAATTTGATAATTTATTGATTCCTAGAGTATAATTTGCCTCTATTTTTCACATTTTAAAAGATTTGTGTGTACCACGCCTAATTTTTTGCGATTTTAATAAAATCGTAGGACTCAATTAATGAATCGTGAATGAATATATTTTTATCTTAATTACTATTCTATTCATTCGAAGGAAATGAATTAAATTCTTCGTGGCTTATAATACCTATTACTTTATCAGAGGCGTCATTTTAACTGCTATTTGATTATTAATTGGTTTAGCATGTTAATTTTTGTAATGACTTTAGTTGGTTAAATTTATTTTTAAAGGCAAGATATTAAATTAATTAATAATTTATTTCAGACCATCGTAATCCATATTACACACAATTAAAAGAAACCCATACAATTAAAATTAGAATACTTAAATTAAAAACTCAATACTTACGAATTACTAATACATGTAGTCGGGTTGCATGCGTAAGCAATAGCATCCTGCCCGCAACTACGCGCAGGATGCTATTGCTGTCCCGGACGCGGCTGAGCATCGAAGCCGCTCGTTTCCGCATGATGGCATAAATGAATGGTATTAATGACACGTTTTTTTTTCTATGTGCCTGTATAGTTATTATTATCACTATCATGGAAGTTGTTTACACAATCAATATTTGTATTTATATTGATTATAGACAGCTCCTACACGATATTAACACTATAATATATTTAAAAAATACAACGTATTTTTAGATTTTTAGCAGTCATGTTCAGTTTTTAGATGCATTTAACATTGACCTAGTAGCTAGATACCAGCTCAATGGCATTTAAATACAATATTATATACTCATGACACAGTTGAGGATAGAAAGGGATAACTTCTCCAAACCGTCAAATAGAAAAAAAAATATGATTATTTAAAATCAAGTTAAGAAGACATAATATTTGAGTACATATTCTAAACACAAGAAAACAAAAAATATTGCAATAAGCAATTATATTTACGTTATTTTACGTATATTTACTACCGCTAAACAGCGTGCAGTGTGCAGAAAACAGAACACTCTCGGGTAATGTGCCCAAAATGCTGGCCACGTTGCCCCGCTGGATTGCGAGGCTAATTTTTTGGCCCAAATAAAGGCCAGCATTTTGGTCACGTGTGGATTCTTTAAGACAAATGACATGACAAAAAAATTCAAAATTTCAAAACTCCGTTGAAGCTCATAGTAAAGTCGCCACAACTTTACTAGGGCATGACTTGGACTCGACTATGACTAATTTCTTGTGACTAACTATGAATTCATGACATATTTGACTAGATTTTAATATAAAAAACTTAAAAGTTCATAAACTTGACACTGGCAGAATGCACAACGTGCGATGCCAATAACTAAGACTAACTCAAATAAGCTCGACGTATACTAAAATCCCTAATATCAATATTGACACATCGCGTCAGTTAATCACAAATTATTTCCTATAATCTACACGAATATTCGTTTAATGGTAACAACAAACAATAATCTCCCACGTTTTGAACCAACTTTCAAAAAGTGTCAAAGTCATAAAGAAGTGTAAATGTCATTAAGAAGTGTCAATGTCATAAAGTTAAGGTCATTTGATTAGATTTCACCAGGGGACTTTACAGTTTAAAGTTATTATTCAGTACTATTATAGATTAGAGTTAACAAGTTACAATCCTTCGTTTTTTATTGCAGGCATCAAAATGTTGACTAGGCTTTTTAAATTTTGTTTAACAATATCAGGCACAAGATTTTAATGATACTATCTACAGAAATATTAAATTAAAATCTATAAATATCGGTTTTGTAGGTTGGATACAATGATTTTACAGCTAAGGTACTTAAAACGTTATAAATGTTGACTATCAAATTTGACCGGTAAGAGACAAGATAAAAAGTTTTATTTTAAAGTAAGAGTTTTTTTTTTACTGTTGAGTTAATAACTGATTTGCTTATTTAAAAAATGCGTATATTTTTTACCTATAAGTATTATCTTGATTTTTACTAAAGACGTCAAATAAATCATTTACATAAATTTAAATCTAAATGATAAATAGTATATTTTTAGGACGTGAAATAACAACCAGTTTTAAAATAAAAATACTGTTCTGTTGTAGTTTTTGTTTTTAGTTCATACTTATTTTTTATGTGTTACTTTCCGACATTACTAAACTATTTGTTTGTACCAAAAAGTTCTGGTTAATAAAAAAAAGAAAACATTTTGTCTACACAAATTAAAATATCTCTCACAAAAATATCTCAAAACCCATAAAGTAAGCCCCGTTCGAGACGTATTGATTAGATTCAATAGAATAAACGAATAATTCAAAAGTTATTGTGTTTATTGCGCTGATTGGGTCGGGACCCGATAGAGGCGCGCTTAATGGAGCAACTACATAGAAATGGAAAATAGTAGAGACGTCATGAAAAAGTTTTAATTTTTCTTGTCTTTTTTTGATAAAATATTTTTTTTGTTTTAAATAATATAATACGCTTTAAAAAAACAATCGCTTTGGACTACCTGTGGGCGTACCGTGAACTGCTTATTGCGGGACCGAATAGGCTCTGCTGCCGACGCTGCGCGACTATGAGTTTTATCGCCCCGCAATACGGTTTGCGGTCGCGCAGCGTCGGTGGCTGAGCCTATTCGGCCCCGAAATAAACGTTCATGGTACGGCCCATGGATAAACAACTGAACCGATTTCGATAAAATTTATATGGGACTACCTTTGAAGTATCACCTACCGAACAAAAAAGAATCATCAAAATCGATTCATAATTGGCGGAGTAATCGTGTAACAGACATACAAATAATTCGTACAGTCGAATTAAGAACCTCTTATTTTGATTTGAAGTCGGTTGATAAAACAGCTGTGTTTTCTTACATATCAATGAACCATAAATCGTGTATTAGCTTGTCGAACAGCAATTAATGTTACGAGTAATTGATTGTAATTGAATGAAATTATGACAAAGCATAGTTACGTGAAATCAATTAGGAATACCCATTTTTATACGACTGCCCAAAAATAGGAGTGTTATGTTTTCAGGGTTCATGTAATGTATCTGTCCCAGCCCAATTGTAGAATTCGCCGTTTTACATAATGGTTAGCCATTTTACAAAACAGAGCCGTTTTGTAAAACGGCGAAACAACGTTCAGCCGGATTGTCATTGCGATACGTTCTACAATACGGCGGCTTATGTTTAGCCACATTGTTATCAAGTAGCCTTCAATGCAAAATGGTTATCATACTAACAAAATACAGTGTGTATATAGTATAAAATACAATTGTATGACAAAAAACGACACTTGGCATATAAGTAGCAGGCAAACAATTGTTTTAACCAAATGAAAAGATCACACTTAAGTTATCAAACCGCCAAAACGCCGCGAGTGTCCAAATTTTGAACTAAATATTGCTAAAGCGGCGGATCATCACCCGCTCAATTACAATATGGTTAGCCATGTTGTAGAACGCGATGCATGCATACAATGCTTTACTTTCACCCGTAATACAATTTGGCTAAACTTTAATACGCCGCTTTATAAAACGTCCCTGTTTTTTTTAATGTCTAGTCGTTATGTAACACGGCATATTTTGCAATTTGGCTGCGACATATCTATGTATGTAGGTATGCATGTGAGTTACTTTATTCCACCATAACATCATTAGAATCCTTACACCATCTCGAGTAACACGGGCTATATTTTTGTTTTATTTATACGGGAATACTCACGTTTAATTAAATCGGATACTCCGACTATAGTTTCGATCACATCCGGTGACCGGTGCTTAGCACAAAGAAAAACAAATCAACCTTGCTAAGCAGGACGCAGCTGCACGCGCGTCGGGCTCCGTTTTCATTCTTTGAATAAGGTCACCGGATGTGATCGAAACTATAGTCGGAGTATCCGATTTAATTAAACGTGAGTATTCCCGTATAAATAAAACAAATACAGGCTATATTTCTTTTTGGCGGGGCAGTTATTTTTATTTCAATTTGATGTCTTGTGTAATAGAAATATCCGAGTATTGCTAGTGTTGGTAAAGCGATTCTTGAATTAAAGTTGATATTCATCATAAACATTCAAATGGTGTTCCCTTAGATTAAACTATGTTAATAACCAAATATCACTAGGTACAGGTAGTTACTCGCCATTTTCATCATCATATCAGCCTATCAATACGTTTGTTGCCCGTGGTACTACCAGTATTAATACCAGTAGTACCATGGGTAAAAAAATATCCCGTAGTCCCCAAGCGATCCAGTAGTACCACGGGAAGTTTTTTTTTATACCCGTGTTACACTCTTAGTCGACATTTCATAGTTTGACACCTTTCACTATGTAGCGCTCGTGGCGTAGCTTGTCTAGGTGATTCTAAACGATCACCAATGTTAAGCAACGGACGGTCCGGTTAGTCTCCGGATGGGTGACCGTGAGTGGCATTTATTTCTGAGCGCTCCCATGGGTCGGATTACACGTTAAATTGTTGGTCCCGGTTGTTTGTTCTAGTTTCTATAACAACAACCGTCAGCCATGTCAGAGGCCTCCGAGCAGCACATTAACTCTGACAGGGCTAGGGCTGGCCACTCAGCCTATACGAACTTAGTTACTTACTTTGACACTTGTCACTTTGGCTATTATAATCCACTGCAGGACGTACCTAGCTGCCTATATATACCTGCCAAAGCACGTCATGCACTTAGCCAAACTTTCGGCTTTCCAACTAATGCCAGCTATCCTACGTCTCTCCATCGAGTCTCAGAGTAGTGTCTGAGGTTTTAATAATTATTTAACGCTCCATGATTTTTACTTCTAAAATATCACTGCTTCATAATGTTATCAAATTTTAATGGTTTTATCAAATTCGTAAATTTACTTCGAGTAGTTACGGTTAAGTTAGAGTAGAAGATAAGTGATAAGTATTACTTAAGTTATATGCTTTTAAGTGGCTGTTTGATACGGAGCTGAATTAACTTATCACTGTTAAGTGTATCGTAAAAGTATACGAGAGTTTTAATTGGTGGCAAAATATTTTCTGGCTGTGTTTTAATGGCAAGTTGTGATTTTAAATTAGTTTTGTAAAGAAATTTAAGTATTAGAAAAGTATAACTCTTTTTTACGGAATTCCATGGTAAATAAAAAGATCTTCTGATCAAAAATTTATTAGGGTATTTATTTTATGTCTTTATCGTCGTCAGCCATAAAACGTCCACTGCTGGACGAAGGCCTCCCCCTTAATAGAGGGTTGTTGCCATAATCCCCACGCTTGGCAGGCGGCTTGGGGATCGCATAATGGTCACCACCGTTAACCAAGAGGACACTGCTGTCCGTCCTCCGGTGGGTCTGGTTGCAGTTTAAGGACATACCCAGGTCCAGGTTCATCATCATCATCAGCCCGGAGATGTCCACTGCTGAACGAAGGCCTCCTCTTTAGACCGCCACACTGTACGACAACCTGCCACTTGCATCCACCGGTTGCCCGCGACCTTTACAATGTCGTCGGTCCACCTAGTGGGAGGCCTTCCTACGCTGCGTCTTCCGGTTCGCGGTCGTCACTCAAGAACCTTTCTTCCCCATCGGTTGTCAGTTCTTTGAGCGATGTGGCCTGCCCGTTGCCACTTCAACTTCCAAACCTTGCGAGCTATGTCGGTAACTTTGGTTCTTTGGCGAATATCCTCGTTCCGGATTCTATCGCGCAAAGTAACTCCGAGCATAGCTCCAGGTCCAGGTTATATCTTTAATATTATTTAAATCGCTATACTGATAACAGGATATTATGTAAACTGTTACTCGGAACAGTCAAAATAACAGTACGACGATTGTTCTCGAAAATGTTCTCACGTAACAGGGAGTGAATGAGCGTGCTGTTTTATTTTAATTTTAAATAGTTTTAAATTAGAAAAGTTTCACTGTTTTAGCCTTTCACTTGAATTGGCATCAACGGAAGATCAGCGCTGTTTGTTAAACAGCACTATGCTGAGTTGTAGCCATTTTTGTGACACCCAGCAGTAAATGTTTTCTACCTAATGATACCTCACCCTTATATTTAACGAAATTACTAAAAATACGTCTTTTTAAGTAGGTACTTACGTATCTAAGAAAAAGTCTTATCTAATTACGTCTAATAACTCTCTAATCACAGCAAAATAACTCAAGATTCCAAAATTTCTTCGCAAATTTTCATTTCACGGGTTCACTGCCCCTACAGACCACCTAACAACGTCAAAAAAGATTATAATCTCTCTCCACTAAGATGTTTTTTTCAATTAGATTTAATCTGTCTCAAAAACAGGATTAGCTCAGGCACAATTACTTCGTTTCGCTGTTAATTTTGCAAAAATAAAAATACGGTTGCTGTGAAGCAAAGCAGCGATGTTGAACCTTATTAAATTTGTGTTGCGTTAACGCTTGTTTATTTTATTCCTACATTTTGTTAGGTACTTAAGAGGGAATAGGGCGAGCGCTTCTCCATACAAACGTATTCCCCTATTTTCTTCCTGGATAATGCCTCTAGAGCAATCATTTGTTTTTTATAAAGTCTAGGTCTACTGTAGTCTCTGTCATTTTTTTTCAGAACCTAGTTGCTATTGAAAATATAGCCCTCCAAAAGTTACTATGAAGATATTTAAATCGTTATTTATTTTTTTCGTTTCTGAAAAAAAAACACATTTTTTTTCGTGTTTTCACTTCGTTCAGTTGTAGACGTGTCTCTGTCAGTTACTAGACTTTATAAAAAACAAATGACTTATCTAGAGGCGTTATCCAGAAATTGAATAAAGTTTGAAGTGAAATCCAGAGATTGCTCGTATGCAGGTTCGAGTCCTGCCAGAGGTCGTTATCAACCGACTTCAAAAAAGGAGGTTTTCAATTCGACTATGTTTTTTTGTATTTTCCGCGATTTCTCCGTATATTATGAACTGATTTTTATGTTTATTTTTTTGTTTGGTAGGTAATACTTCAGAGGTATTCCCACATTTTATCGAAATCGGTTAGTAGTTTGGTTACTAGAAAATATGAAGATATCATCCAGGTATTCGAAGTTGAAGTCGTTTTTTTTAAGTGTTTTATTTTTCTACCTGTTTAGGCTTTAAAAACATTATCCAGAAAGTAAATACCGGAAGACGTTTGTATGGAGAAGCGCTCACCCTATTCCCCCTTAACAAAAAATATATTTTTTTGCTTTGTGGATTCTTTTATCTGACAACAGGGACTACACCCTGTAGATTTTGACAACTTCCTCATGCATCACTAAAACTTAGTGATTGTCATTTGGTAAAGCATAGTTACTTCTCGCATAATTATTCACACAACTTCCCCATGAGTCAAGTGCGTTTTTAAGCATAAATTTAATGCTACGAATGTCTTATAAATAAGTTTGTCATTAATTGGGTATTTCAATAATAAGCCAGACGGGATTGTAATAAAAAATAAATAAAAAATATATAGTAAATAAATTATAGTTATACTTCACTGGTTCTTCCGAAAGACTATTTACTTGTAGTAGCGCCCTCGCACTACCGTTGCACAATAAATTTTAAAGCCTCATAGGTGGGCAAAATAGATTTTTAGGAACGGGCAACACCTTTTCCGCTTCTCAGCAACCGCCATCTTGTCTTGCCATTCTTTGTTCTTGTGCGCCGTTGCTCACACGCTCACACGAATTATGGATTCGGAAAAAATTTGGAACGAAATTCGACACCTCAAGCGATTATTAGTGAAACGTGGAAATGAAGAACTATCACAATCGTGTTCGCAGTCGATAGTTTCGCCACCACCGCTGGCAAAACGACCGCGCAGGCGGATTATTTCCAGTGATTCGTCCGAAGACGAACAAGTCGACGTAACTCATACCGGTTAGTATTATTACACATTTCGTAAGTAAATCTATAATATAACTATTATAAAAATGTAGCTGCAAGTATTGTCAGGGTAGCATACGCAACGAACAAATTCAAGTAGATACCTCTGCGTGTGAACTACCCTCACTATTTTATAAGTTCTTTGCAAGTACTGTCTGGATGACGTACGCATTGAAATGGTTTTTAAACCTTCCTTGCATTGCAAGTGTATACTGTATGTTGCACGCAATGTCTGGTCCGTTGCAAGTGTATACTGTATGTTGCACGCAATGTGATACCCACTACAATGGTTTAAAACATTTTCAGTCGCCAGCTCGTCTGATAAGGAAAGCGAAGATCCATTCTCGGTTTTGGGCGAAGACCCAACAATGACCACAGAATTCGGAGATGACATACATTCGCATATCGCTGTACGATGGAACAACATTTTATGTAAAGGGCTGAAAAAGGAGAACAGAACTGAACTAATTAAAAAGTATCTACCGCCCAAAAATTGTACTTACATACAACCACCTTTACTAAATGGCGAAATTAAAGCTGCTTCTAATGAGTCAGGGATTAAGAGGGATAAGAGATTGGAAGAAAAACAAACTCAGTTAGGCGCTGCCATAACCAATATTGGAAGAGCTGTAGACATTACTTTGAAAATATCAGATAAAACAATACGAGACCAGATATTAAAATACTTAGGAGATGGTGGACAGATCTTAACAGATTTGCACTATATTGAATCACTCACCAGACGGTCATTATTACTGCAAGGTTTATCGAAAACGACACAAGACGCGATGAAAGATGTACCACGCGACAAATATTTATTTGGAGAAAGTCTATCTGAAAAACTGAAGGCTATGAAAGCATGCTCTAAGTCCGCTGCAGACCTGAAGCCGAAGAATACAAAACAGCGTGCTGACACTTCTAGACCGACCATTCACAACGCTCCTGAAACTTTTAACTGGAGGGGCTCGTCTCGACGGACGACGAACGTGACGGCGGAAGGCAGCAACCCTACGGCGGCGGCGGGCGGATACCAGCGCCGTCCAGCAGCGGTCACCTCGCGCCGGCCGCAGACAAGCCAGGCTCTTCAGCGTCCCAAACGGAACTAGTGCAGGTAACTCGACATGCGGGTCGAATTACACATTTTTATTTTCAATGGCGACAACTCACCCAGGATAGTACTATTCTTTCGTAGATCAAAGGGTAAAAAATACCTTTGAGAACCAAATTGGCTCAAGATCACCCGTTAATTACGTTGTCTAAGAACAGTGAAGAACATAATTATGTTTTCCCAAGAAATTGATAATTGCAATTGCTTCTGGTTTGTGAGGCCATAATATCTGAATGCTCTCAGAGTAAACAACGGTTTGTTTCTAAAATATTTTCTAAGAGACAAACTAAACGGTGAGAAACGTTAAATTCTAAATTTAAAAATTCTCGGTCCTATCTCCCCATTTTAAGTTCGAGGATTTCAGATCAGCAATTAAATTAATAGAAAAAGATTATTTCATGTGCTCAATCGACCAAAAAAGATACTTATTTCTTTGTTACTATTGGTCTACACTATCATTAATAATTTAAATTACTAAATTATGAGAATTTTTACTGATATCATTCGGTCTTAATGTGGCCCCATATAAAAGCGTATATACCTAAAAAAAATATGTTTATTTGTAGGCTAAACCATTGATTCTAGAAATCTCACCATATCCCAGCAGGAAAATATATATAAAACTGAACTTGAACATTACCGTAAAACATTTATTAACGATAACCTATGACCGATCTTTATCTAGAGAAATTTTAATACGTATCAACAACAAATAAAACAGCAGACTTTGAATCTAGGAAAACTCATTTTAATACGCAATGCCAACTAAATAATGTTGACTTCCAAAACATCGTTGACGCATTTTCTCATCCCGAAATAAACCTAATTGCAAGCTGACTAAATTACAAATGTCCTCTTAAGTATGTATCTTGGCATGGTGATCCTGATTATTTTTTGTATAGACGTTACTATGAAGTAGCATGGTTATTTTTCTATGCGTTCCCCCCACTCAGTCTATTGAAAGTTTATCAAAAATTATCACAGATAAAGCTACTGGCATCGTAGATGCTCCTCACTGGCTAAACCAGACGTGGTTCCCACTACTGAATCAACTCTGTATAAATCAGAAGTACTATTACTACACACTAAACCTGATCTTCTACTGTCCCCTTCCAGGACCAACCATCCCCTTCACCAACACCTGTCTTTGATGGTAGAAGTTTTATGCGGGAAGCGTCCGTGAAGCGAGGAGCACCTATCGAAGGACTAAATGTACTCATCAATTCGTTGGTTGATATTACAATAACTCTGTATTAGTAAAATAATTATGATTATTTTGATTCAACGACAACTATAAATTCTACATTAAAAAAAAAAAAAAAAAAACTGTTTTGTAACAAATGTGCTAAATATGAAACATTGCACTGTTACAGATCTGCTTTAGCGATAGTGTTAGGCAAACAGTTGAACGACGTTTTAATAGGGCGATTCTCAAAAAGGGTGTTTAGAAGTACTCCACTCTTATCGAAATACGACGTTACTTAAACATAAATGAAGCATTTTATCATTTTATATCCAACTAATTAGAGTGCTTCACGAAGAAACTGATTATGTTCATATACTCTTGTAACTGATATACTCTAGTCACTGTCCACAGTGTTCAAACACTATCGCTAATCAAATGTGCAAACATTGAATTTAATTAGACTGATATTTCTATAAAAAATACTTGATTTAAATAAGAGAAGTTTTAATGAGAAGCCAATATTATGTCCTGCTGAAACTTTAATTAAAATCTTATATATAAATAAAACTTTAGTCTGTCGACACGGAACACTTGTAATAAATTAAAAAAAAAAAAAAAAAAAAGCTTCATACTCATCCGTGAAACAACTGGTTGGAGCGGGTCATCGGCTGTTTTTTGCCACCTTTTTTATTAGACCAATTCTGGTGAATGAAGATTTTGCTAGATCTATCATACAACAATACTTACCTATTATTATTTATATTCATATAGGTAAGAGCTGATAACATATTATATGTGATAAATACGTAGATAATATAATGAATAATCAAGATTCGCTATTTATTTTCATTTCATCTCTAAACATCTACAAGTAAATAGTCTTTCGGAAGAACCAGTGAAGTATAATTAACTATTAAACGAAACTTACCTGTAAGGGAAGTTCAATAGTAATTATACGAGCTGGTTCTTCCGAAAGACTATAAACCCACCCATACCCGGCTCCTGGCCAATCCCTTATTACCTATATAAAAATAAATATCAAATGTGTATAACTTTAGACTAAGAATGACAAGACAAGATGGCGGTTGCTGAGAAGCGGAAAAGGTGTTGCCCGTTCCTAAAAATCTATTTTGCCCACCTATGAGGCTTTAAAATTTATTGTGCAACGGTAGTGCGAGGGCGCTACTACAAGTAAATAGTCTTTCGGAAGAACCAGCTCGTATAATTACTATTGAACTTCCCTTACAGGTAAGTTTCGTTTAATAGTTAATTATATTTATTACCTTGCTGATGTAACAAAATAAATTATATTTCTTTCTTTCTTTCTTTTTTTTCAATAATTTAGGAAATAGAGTTTCGGAATTGCATCGTGAAATTAAAAAAAAAAACTTGCACATTCTACTACATATTGGATGCCCAAAAACTCAAAAACTGACATCTGTCCATGGTTGATCTCCAAAAAAGCCGAACTAAACGCTTTGATTCCTTTTTCATTATGTAAAACGTCACATATTGGAATGCACTACCCGAGTATGTGTTGGATACAATGAATACGATCTGGGTGTATTTAAAATTTGATCGAATTGCTTTCTTCTAGACAAGTGTGCTATATCGTACACCGCACCTTTGCATAACATCGATTGAGATAGCGATTAAACATAAGCCTAAAGCCTAAGCCTAAGCTAAAAAAACATAACTGGTTTTATCTCGTAAATTTATCAAATTTTCCAATAATCATTTCCACAATCTTTATAACTGCTGTCTAAATTAAAGGCCATCAAATTTATTTGTCATCCATTGATTTAGTGACAACATCCTGCATAATCACTCAACTTTCCATTGCATCACGTAATTCATGCTAGTGGAGTGTTACCCTAAATCAAGCGTGACAATCAGTTGTGTTTGTCGTTCGTTGATCTAGTGACAATCTGCTGTACTGTATTGAGACTCAATCAGTGACGGATTGCGAATCACCTGAATTAAGTCGAGTTGAAAGATACACGTGCACTAGCTTAAACGTTGTTTGGCCCACTGAAGAGAGAAGTGAATAGAACGGAAATGTGACGGGTCCCGCTAGCCGGCATTAAGTGCAAATGCGCTTAATGACAATTCTATCAATATACATGTTTTTAGACTAAGATTACTCAAAAAGACAATTTAAATAGACGCGTAGGAAACCAAACCACATTACATCGTAATTAGATCAATTTTATTCTAAAGCAAAATAACATTTCCAGCGTTTTTTTTTGTCGTAGTGACTATACTATTTTCTGTGTAACTGGCGACAGCGGTTTTCCATACAACTGCTTTACAACATTGTTTTGACCGCCGTTCTACCTAAGAAGTAGGGCTTTCGCTTTTCTGTGGTTTGGCCCTTATTGGTCACATTGCATAATTTAAATACTTATCTGTCCAATCGACAATACTGATACATTCCATTTTAAATAAATACATGACATCATTTTGATGTTTCTTATGCTTGACAAGCTAGGAGTTCGACCACAGCTCACTTCATGCTAAGTGAAGTTGTGTATGGACTGAATTTTATTTAATACTAACCTGAAATGGGAACTGGCTCTCAAGAGATGCTGTCAGAACGCACCGTTAGGTTTTTTGCAGCAGATTTTTACATGAGGGTAGTTATCTAGCCGAATATTAGAGAGTAGGTCTCCTATCACTATGCTGTGTTTTCCTTCTCTGGCAGTTCATGATCGCTGTAGGGTTTGAGCCCACGACCTTTGATGTACGATCCGATAACGCTAACTACTTAGCTATCATCGGTACAAAACAAGCTACAATCGCTACAAGACAAATCAATGCTTACGTCTCGACTAGCATGAGTTGAGTCAACCAAGTACTTAGCCTATATAGCCCTGACCCGCTCCAAAATAACGTGTATTTTGTTCACGTGCCTTTTTATCACTGTATTCAAATGAAAAATAAAATAACGGGTATCTCTTCACTTCCCTAAAAATTTACCTGAGAGTCACCTCTTACATTTTTTTATGAAAATGACGGAACTTGAATCAAGTACTTTTGAAAGGTCAGAAATATTCAAGCACCAGTGGTAAGGCTAGATGATGACCCTCAATCAAAAGGGAATGAATGAAAATATTTGCCATGTTTTGAATTGAATGAAAAACTTTCAGAGAAAAAATACCATAAGTAAAAAATAATGAAATAAATCAACAGAGTTTATATTTTTGAATATTTAGATGATTGGGTGTTTGTTTTTCAATCGCGCAAAACAGCTGAACGGAATTGGATGATATTTGGTATGGAAGTAGCAAGTACCTTGGAATATAAGACATAGGTTTTTTTTTGTATGTATGTTACGCGATTACTCCGCCAATTATGAACTGATTTTGATGATTAGTTTTTTGTTTGGTTGGTAATATTTATAGAGGTGGTTCCATATATATCGAAATCGGTTCAGTAGTTAGGTTTTTAAATCAAAATTACTAGAAAATATGAACATGTCATCCAGGTATTCGAAGTTGAAGTCGGTTGTATTTTTTTAAAAAGCGGATATATATCCGGAATTGCTAGTTATAAAATAATGTTTGTACCATAAGGTTACAATAATGTTTGTATCATCAGGTATATAATAATGTTTGTAACAATCGGTACCTACAATAATAATTGTACTATCAAGTATACATAACGTTTTACCATTAGGTATAATAATGATTGTACCAACAGGAAAAAATTATGTTTTCATCACACTTGCTCGTAAAGTGGATCTTATTGCATCGGTTTTAGGCTCATAATCCAAGCACATTACATTACGGCACATGGTGCTATAATAGGTATAACCCGGTAAAGTCAAGTTTGTACGTGACTGCAATTAGACGTACGTATACGAAGCACTCTTAATATAGACGGTTAATACTTACAGTTTTTTTGTAATACCAACAAAGAGTTCTTATGCCGCTAAAGTAAATGTCAACCTGCGCTCGCATTACTGATTTGGGCGCTATTTTCCGCAAATGTTTGTTGACGTTTTCGCTGTGTGGTTGATAATTATCAAAAAAAAATGTTTTTTCCTCGCAAGTGTGTCGAAAACAGTCGTATGAAACTCTTGTGCTATGTTTCAATACACTCTCGGCTTCCTTATCGCGCTCGCCTGCGGCTCGCACGCATAATACCGCCTCTAGTGTAATGACCAACATAGCACACTTGTATCATAATGTACTATTTCATCACACTTGCTCGTAAAGTAGATCTTATTACATCGCTTTTAGGCTCATAATCCAAGCTATTACACACGGGTGCTTTTTACTTTACATTACGGCACTTGTTCTATAATAGGTATAACCCGGTAAAGTCAAGTTTGTACGTGACTGCAATTAGACGTACGCATACGAAGCACTCTTAATATAGCCGGGTAATACTTACAGTTTTTTTGTAATACCAACAAAGAGTTCTTATGCCGCTGAAGTAAATGTCAACCTGCGCGCGCAATACTGATTTGGGCGCCATTTTCCACAAATGTTTGTTGACGTTTTCGCTGTGTGGTTGATTATTATCAAAAAAAAATGTTTTTTCCTCGCAAGTGTGACGAAAACAGTCGTATGGAACTCTTGTGCTATTAGTCATTACGCTCTCGGCTTCCTTATCGCGCTCGCCTGCGGCTCGCGCGCATAATACCGCCTCTAGTGTAATGACCAACATAGCACACTCGTATCATAATGTACTATTGTACCATTAGGTATAAAATAATATTTGCACCATCACATAGAAAATACCTAACGTAATGGTACAATAATTACCAATCCTTTATTTTAGAGCGCATCTTTTAAGGTGACGAGGCTAAAATATAGATATCTTTAGGTACAAGACACTATTACTAAGCGTACATCTAATTATCTTACTATCTTCATTTTACGTTTCAGGATTGCTGGCATACTTTTCACAGGAACAAGCACATTTTTCCCAAAAAACGTGAAAATAATTTTATCACATCCCTAATGAAATCAAAAGATAAATCCCTAAAGCTCTTTCTAACCAAACGTAAGATTTATGGTTATGTTCAGTTCTAAATTAACGCTAGTATCTTAATTATGTCCACTGTCACTGAGGATTCCAATAAATTAATGTTCAGATAAAAGGACGTCGGTCTAAATTGTTCAAATAGTTCGTAAATTAATTAAGTACTTCGAAAATAACATTTTGTAGGTCTCATTTTATTAGAAAAAAATTATAAGTGATATTGTGTAACATTTCATATTAATCTTAGAATATTAATTTGTGGAAGTTTCGTAGAATTGTATTAAGTACTTTGCTTCTGGTATAAGTTTGCTTTTCAACCTACTTCAAAAAAGGAGGTTTTCTATTCAACTGTACGTTTTTTTTTCTTTTCATATATGTTACTCGATTACTCCGCCAATTATAAACTGATTTTCATGATATTTTTTTTTGTTTGGTAGTTCTTCAGAGATGGTCCCATAGAAGTTTTATCAAAATCGGTTCAGTAGTTTGATTTTATATCAAAATTACTAAAAAAATATGAAGATGTCATCCAGGTATTCGAAGTTTAAGTCGGTTGTATTTTTTTTTTTTAAAGCGTTTTATTGGTAGAACTGAAAATCAAAATAATATTTTTTTTAATCTCTAGTATAAGTAAAAAGCTTTAGTAACTTATTTTGATTTGTGCCGTTTAATTTATTGTAAGTATATCTCAAAAGACGTAACAATGGAACACTGCAAAATAATCTCTTACGAAAATTTTAGCTCGATTTTAACCCCCAACCGCATAATTGCGCCCCTCTTCAAAGGCACCGTTATCTCCTAAAAATCTCATTCTTTCAAAAACCGGATGTCATCTATAGAAAACCGGGAATAACGCGATAAAGCCCGCGATCCAATCACGGCAGCTTTAAGATCCACCTCCGCGAGATTACGGTGGCACTCGTCGCCATAGAGTTATGGGACGAATTCACCAGAGGGAATTATGTTTGGGCTACGAAAACAGCGTGGAGTTAAGATAAGCGGGAGATAGCGGGAGATTAACACTATAAAAAATGCTCGTGTTAAAAGACCTGTGAACTGTGAACATGACAAAATAACAAAAAATAACAGTAACTACCTCAGCGACAATGACAAAATGAATGGACGGGAAATAGGCGCACGGATTTTGAAGACTATATGTTGAGCGCCGGCTCACCTCTCGCTTCAGTCATGCTCTGTCTTTGCGACATGCGAGCCGTACGATACAACAATACAAACTTCTAATACATGTACATGTGTTCTCTTTTTGTCATGCAGTAATTAGATTCGCTATCTCTATTTTCTGGCAAATGTAATATGCATACTTTTAGCTGGGTATGCTTGATTGTGTTGTCTTGTTAATAAGTCGATTTGCAAGCGCTAGGCCCGTCCATTCCATTATAACTGTCGCTGAACTACCTCCCTCTTTGTGTGAAGGAGCGCTTTAAAATATAGATAAATCAAATTTCGCTAGCCTTTTCATGACTTTTTGCTTTTCTCATAGTACGCAGCTTGTACAAGTATGCATCATTAAGTGCTTTGTAATACATAAATAACAAAATGAGTCTTACGTACTCTATACAAAAGTTTTTTCGACAGTAAGACCCAAGTGGTCGATGTCGTCTAAATGCCAACACCATTTGACGCCCACAGTGATAAAAACTATAAAGTTCAGATTAAAGTTCATTTGAAAAGCTATAATTTCCTATCAAACATTCTGTGACCCGGAAAATTGTTTAGTGTATAATTAGGTAATTATGTACTAAACAAAACAAAACATAATTATAATCTACACCTTGCCATAAATACCTGTTGGTAGCATGTCTGCCTTCAGAGCTGTAGGGCGTGGGTTCGATCCCCACACAGGACAAAAATGTATGTGACGTATTTAGATGTCTGTTCTGTGTCTGGGTGTAGTATATAAAGTATTCTATCAGCTATCAGGTTTCCATTGTACAAACTTGCTTAGTTTGGGGCTAGATGGCGCTGTGTGAAAAATGTCCACCGATATTTATTTATATAATTGATATCGAAGTTCATAATAGATCGTATTATAGAGGCAGCTTAAATGTTTAAGCTCACTAACTTTCGCTTACATATCCAACATGCCTAGCAATGCTGCCAGCACTGCCATGTTGGCATTGTTTATGAAGATATATTAATAATTCAAGAATATCACTTATAATGTTAACATTTAACAATGTTATTAGGAGAACACAAAAACAGCATCAAATCACACTTCACACTAATATTATAAATGCGAAAGTTGTTCGGTGTGTTTGTTACTCCTTCACGCTGAAATGGCTTGACGTATATAATAGGTAGAGTATAGGGGTAGTTTATACCTTGAATAAAACATAAAACATAGAGTACTTTTTATTCCAGATATCGCTGAAGAAACCGCAGCTAGTTTATCTATTAATTCAAGCACTGAGTGTTCATGCGAACAAACACGAGTTTGTAATGAGAGACCATCATAATTATAATTATAAGTACTTAGTAAAAACAAGACCATCTGATTGTAACTATGTACAAAAAATTCATTAACACATAGATGGATAACAATAAGATCCTGCCCGCCTAGCACGCGAGTAGTGACAAAAATCTATCCACTCATTTTTCCCGCGAAAACGAGACAGACGTATCCATATTCTAGCTGTATCACGTTCCCGCCCGGGGAAATACCAATTAGTCCTCGGCGCGTGCTAAGGGGGCTGGAGTTCCTATTTTTCTGTTGAGGTACTCTAAAAATGCAAAGTGATCACTGTTTGTTCATGCGAGGAAAAACATTATATTATTCGACTGCCTTATAGCTCAGTTGGTAGCATGTCTGCCTTCAGAGCTGTAGGGCGTGACTTCGATCCCCACCCAAGACCAACATTTATGTGACGAACATAGATGTTTGTTCTGTGTCTGGATGTGGTATAAATAGAATTTATAAAAAAAAAGTATTATATCAGCTATCTGGTTTCCATGTTACAAGCTTTGTTTAGTTTGTGGCTAGATGGCGCTGTGTGAAAAAATGTCCACCGATATTATATTCGGTGCAGTATTAATTTTGCTTTCCAACATATCGCTGTTTTAATGGCTCCAAGCGCAAGTTGAGGAGCAAAGCACCTGAACGCTTCGTTTAACCTTCGATCTTTGAATGGAAAATTTTCAGAACATGGTCCCGGAGATCGAGTTTCTGAACTTGAGGAGATTTGAGAGCCTCGAGCCTTGCCCATGGCAGATGTATGTGATTTGTTGTACTGCAGGTACTATTTTTAGCATTTTTTCCTGTTTGATTAAAGCTAAGATAGTTGGGGGAATAAATAAATATTGGGAGACATTTTAAGCACAGCGCCATCTAGCCCGATACTAAGCAAAGCTTGTATCATGGAAACCAGATAGCTGATAGTACTCACATTCCCATTTGCACGTGCCTTAGTGGTAATACTTCTTCATTACAACATACTCACCAAATAGATATCTAATATAGAATAACATAAATATAAGGTATATAGATGCCATACCTATAGTCTTATGGGCGGACCTGAGTATGTCCTTAAACTGCAACCAGACCCACCGGAGGACGGGCAGCAGCGTCCTCTTGGTTAGCGGTGGTGACCATTCTGCGATCCTCAAGCCGCCTGCCAAGCGTGGGGATTATGGCAACACCCCTCTATAAAGGGGGAGGCCTTCATCCAGCAGTGGACGTTTTATGGCTGACAACGACCTATGGCCTTATTGGTAAATCTCAAAAGAGTGATCAAAAAAAAACACTAAAAAATGTTCTTCGATAATAATGAACAAGTGAATTATTTATTTATTTTACGTAGTCATGACTGTTGTAAGCGACTCTGACCTTTAAAAGATCAAGATTATATCTCTCAGGAAACAAGGATGCCGGCAGCTTGTACATACCAGCAAGACTTCGTGACTGAGTCATTAGTCATTTACAGTGACATTTACAGTTGCGGCTTGGTGAATTCAGATACGCCATTGGATTCACAAACGGCCGTAACAAAGAATCTACATTAAAATGTTTTTGGCTTTAAAAATTACTAAGTCTAAAAAACTGTGGTGGTGCATAAGCATAATTAACTCTTTTCAACCGACTTCAAAAAAGGAGGTTCTCAATTCGACTGTATGTTTTTGTATGTCTGTTACGCGATTACTCTAATAATTATGAGCTGATTTTGATGTTTTTTTTTGTTTGGTTACGTACCAAACAAAAAAAAAACATCAAGATCACCATACTTCAGAGGTGGTCCCATATAATGTTTTATCTAAATGGGTCAGTAGTTTGGTTTTTAAATAAAAATTACTAGAAAATATGAAGATGTCATCCAGGTATTCGAATTTTTTTTTTGTTTGAAGTGATTCTACACTTATGGTATTTCTATGTTTTTAAAGCTTAAACAGGAAGAAAAAAGTATGACCTCCGGCAGGCCTCGAACCTGCATACGAGCAGTCTCTATGGGTTTCCGTCCCAACTGCTTTGCCAATTAAGCTACAGAAGTCTCTGCCTTAGATGCCAAATTTCCCAACCTGTTATAAGCTACCAACTAAAGCGTTGGTGGCGCCATCTAAAATATTTTGTAACACAAATATTTACCCAAGCCGAAACCGTTGCAAGTTCCAAGGCCTGCCGGAGGTCATAATTTTTTCTTCCTGTTTAAGCTTTAAAAACACAGGTATTCGAAGTTGAAGTCTAGAGTATTATAGTAGTCCACTGTTAGACTTAACCTCGAACGGCGATGGGTTATCGCTGGCCTTCTTGCGGGTATGTGGAGTCACAATATGCAGGTTTATTCATGATGATGTTAATGATGATAAATGATGTTTTCCTTCCTCGAAAATTCATTGTTCCAAAATTCGTACATAAACTTGATTTGGAACCAGGTTTGTACATCTCACGATTCTAAGCCAAGGGGTCATCTTATTAAGCTACCACGTCTTTTAATTTTGCACTTTGCTACAGATAAAAATCAATACTTGCACACCAAAAGTCAACGTAGCTCAGTATCCATAAAATGTTCCCCAAATTCCCGATACAGGCTCTCGTTAATGAAGGCGCGTCAATCAGTCGGTTGGTGTGTCCGTCCGTCAGGCTCGCAAATTAGTGACAACGCAGTACCGGCCCCTAGTAATGATCTTGTCAGTGTATATGTTGACACGCGCGTGACGTGGACTGCTGCTAATGACACGTCTGTTTTAAAGTTACCTTTTTTGGGATGCAGTTTTCCATGGTAATGTTTTACAGAACCGAAAATCAGGTTCTGGCAGATAGAAAGAGCAAAGAACAGACACTCTTGGCGTACTGTTGAAGAATCGTAAAATGAACCATTCGCCATGGCCATCGCCATTTTATTGGTATTTAACTATACTTAGTTATATTAGTACCTACGTTAATGATGTTACAAAATAAATTATTTTTCTTTCTTTCTTTCTTTCTTTTCCATGATCAAAATCGTCTTTATCCGATTTATCTCATCGTATTACCAAGATTGGCAGTTAGACTGGTCATAAGGTCATATCGCAGAACTGACAACCGGAGATGTCAATTTGGAGTGGTGCTACGAATAGGCAATCATAGGTAAGAGAGACAGAGACTTTATGGAGTGACGATATACGTAATGCTAGGCAGTGGCTGTAAGGTGCTTTGGGGAGGCCTTTTTTTTATTATTTTTTTATTCTTTCATGTGACGATACCATCAAAACTTTCACCTGATGGTAAGCGTCACGCCTGCCACTAATAGTAGCAGTACCAGAATTGTGAACTTGCGAACACAATCCTGCGCCGCATTGCACTGCGCTCGTCACCCTGAGATATTAGATGTTAAATCTCTTCATACCCAGTAATTTATCTGGTAACATTGCCCTTCAAACCGGAACACAGTAATGCTTGCACACTACTGCTTGGCAGTTAAATAACTGGCAAAGGTGTGGTACTTACGCAGGCGGACTCTGCAGTAGAGTCCTACCACTACAAACACATCCAGCCTGGACTACACTATACTTCATCCAGTCTGGACTATACCATGCTGATTATGATCGTGGTAACAATGAAGAAGTTAGTGCCGTTAGTCAAGCCAAAGGGGGTATTCCCGATTGAGCACCTATTTTTTGAGCACCCATGAAATAGCGTATTCCCAAAATAGCACCAACCAACATTTTGGCTTGATGCTATTAACGGAACAAAAAAAAACTGATTTTATTCCCATTTGAGCACCTACGTCAGCTTCTAGTGATGGGATGGGACCTAAGATAGATTTTATTTAACACTATTACTAAATATTTTAACAGTTAGGTTGCCTAGTCACTTACGCAACTCAGATTAAGCGCTATGTACTATTCTAAGCCCTAAGAATTGTTGCGATTTGACTATCTTTCTATAATAAAAAAAAAACTTATTTGGGTAAGCTATCCGTTCCGAGTTTTATCCAAAACCGTTCAGCCGTTTTGGCGTGAAGAGTTAACAAACACTCATCTATTATGACTAGGCTATCACAGGTTTTCACCATGTTCAAACCAAAGCCGTATACATTAGTTTTCTCCTATCTTCGTATATACTTACAAAAATACCAAAACATTTGGCGGTAATGGTATATAATATCCATTTTACTCACCTCAAAGCCAAGCCAAGGTTTAGCGTAACCTGAATATGAACATCACGAAGAATGATAGGTATTTTAAAGGCTCCCGTTAAATTTTGTGGGAAGAATATTTTGTGACGCTGTAACAAGCGGGTGTGGCAAATGGTGAACGGGGGCGTTGTAAGGATTGGGGTTGTAGGGGTAATATTTATTGGCAGAAAAGTGATTAAAAAAAAGCTTCAGTTCTTTCGTCAATGCTACAAACTTTGTTGAGGTTCAATAAACTATAGCTTTTCTAAAAAGTTTACTTAATTTAATTAAATAATTATCTTAATTATTGTGAGTAACGAAACGTTTTTGATTCCTTAAAAACAACATCCTACATTAAATATCACAGTCATTTTTCACACAGCGCCATTTAGCCCCAAACTAAGCAAAGCTTGTAATAAGGAAACTAGATAGCTGATAAAATACCTTATATTTTTTTTTTGTAAATACATACTTATAATACATACTACACCCAGACACAGAACAAATATCTTTGTTCGTCACATAAATGTTTGCCCTGGGTGGGGATCGAACCCACGCCCTGTAGCTCTGAAGTTAGACATGCTACCCACTGAGGTAAAAGGCAGTCTTCATAGCATTAATTAAGTCTAATTCTCACATTAGACTTAATTAATGCTATTTCTAACCTGAGTTATAATTTGATCGCACACCGTTGTTGTATAAAATTGTACAAGCGTTGTTGTATTAAATTAGTCAACTGAGCACTGCCGATGGCTGCGTCTTCCGGGTCGTGTTTCAACATTATCGGACTATAAAATAACACCATTTCGAATCATGAATTCGCGAATAACCACTAGTTTAAGATAATATGCTTTAAAAAAAATACAATCAACTTAGACTTCGAATACCTGGATGACATCTTCATATTTACTAGTAATTTTGATTTAAAAACCAAAGTACTGTACCATTTCGATTAAATTTATATGGGACTACCTCTGATGTATTACCTGCCAAACAAAACAAAAAACATCAATATCAGTTCATAATTGGCGGAGAAACCGCGTAAAATACATTTAAAAAAAATACATACAGTCGAATTGAGAACCTCATTTTTTGAAGTCCGTTGAAAATGTCGTATTTCGTGGTAGCTGACAAGCGCCTACTTAGCTTTCGTATTTTCACTTTTTATAATAATCTTAATATGAAGTAGTTACTCGAGATAATGAATTTCACATTAACACCCAAAATCCATCCTGAGTTCGTCCACCCAACACAGCCACCCCAAACGAGCCTTTCACGTGACTCCCACAACATTATGCGTGGCCGCCAACAAAAAGCTTCCTTCAAAAGTTTGAAAGCATTCATTTCGTGGCCAAGTCCCGTATCGGAACGAAGATCTGCCGACGAAGTGTGGATTGATGACGAATCATTTTTACTAAAATACGAGGGAAAGTTGGGAAATAATGGGTTGTATTGCACTCTCGTAGTTATTTCGTGTTGCGGAAGAATGAAAGCGCACTGCGGTTCTATCAGTTGATTACTATTATAGAAGCGAATATTTTTGGAAAATTGTATATTTAGTAAAGGCCGATTCAAACTTAAAGGCGGCTGTGAACTTAGGCGCGAGACGCTGCGCAGTAAACAGCTCATTTCTGCCCTGCTCCGGGCGGTTATTTGAATTTAGAATGTGGATATTGTTAGTAAAAGTTCCAATCACCAAGAAGATCAACCACGGACGTTCGTATAGATGTTTATTCGGTTGTTCGGATTTTACTTTGTTTTATTTTAACTCAGTGTATCTTTCTCAATCAAAAGTGAGAAGTGAGGGTGAGTAGTGAGAATGAAATAAACGTACCTACTATTCTTATTCATAAGTTGCACTTACTTATTTTCTCATAGAGGGTGATATAAAGCAGTGTCCACCTCGGGATTAACACTATTTTTAAGCTCAAGCACTTTGAATACAGCCCGCCTAGCACGCGAGCCGTGATAAAAGTCTATCCACTCTTTTTTGCCCGCGAAAACGAGACAGACGTATCCATATTCTAGCTTTATTACGTTCCCGCCCAAGGAAATACCTATTAGTCCTCGGTGCGTGCTAAGGGGGCTGAGCGCAGCGAAGGATTCTACGTTAGAATCCTTACTACGCTCTGGATTCAAAGAAACAGGAAAGGGATTCTCGCCTTAAAATAGTTGTTTTCTCCCATGGTAAACAATCTACTATTTTGCATCGCAATCTATTTCTAAAGTTTAGATGTGAATCCAGAGCGTAGTGAAGGATTCTACGTTAGAATCCTTCGCTACGCTCAGGGATCTACTCTAGAATCCTCGCTACGCCCTGGATTCAAAGAAACAGGAAAGGGATTGTCGCCTTAAAAATAGTTGTTTTCTCCCTTGGTAAACAATCTACTATTTTGCATCGCAATCTATTTCTAAAGTTTATATGTAACTGTTTCTTTGAATCCAGGGCGTAGTGAAGGATTCTAGAGTAACCCCGAGCATAGCGAGGGATTCTAACGTAGAATCCTTCGCTACGCTCTGGATTCAAAGAAACAGAAAAGGGATTCTTGCCTTAAAAAATATTGTTGCCTTCCTTGGTAAACAATCTACTATTTTACATCGTAATCTATTTCTAAAGTTTATTTAAATGTGACACTGGATTTTAGTGAAGGAAAATCATCGTGAGGTAACTTACCGGAGAATAAGTGTAATGTGAATCCTCCTACCAGCACCGGGCCTATGTGGTGGAGTGTAGCCCAATCGCCCTTCGAGAATAGGTCCATGCCCATATAATAGGATTATCTAGGCTAAGCTATAGTAGAAGATTTTCATAAGACGATACTAACAAAAAAAACTTGTTCAATTTTAATTACAACACCAAGATCATTAAAGCTTCAGAGCTGATCAACTTTTCTCCGCCATTATCACGTATCCAAACTTTAGCCAGATGTTCTTTAACTCGGAACAAGTCTACTAATTCGCACGATCTCAGTTTCTGAGTTCAGAACTCGAGATCACACCCTTTTGTCAAAGACAATAGGTATCAGAACATCACACCCTTCTGACAAAGACGATTCCTAAGTATCAGAACGTGGAAACTTTTTAATGATCCCACGCTTGGATAATCAAACCTCGGTGTAGGAGTTATACAGCTGTTTCTAGAAACTTTTCACTGGAATTTTCCATGAACAGTTAGTAATTTTAGTTTTTAGCTTTGTTCGTATTAAAGTTGGCTTTATTGTTTAGTTGCACGTTTTAAATGCTTTGAGGCAGTTTTTGATATTATTGTGACAGTGTGCTTATTGCATATCTTTCAAAGCGTTTACGTGAAGCAAAATTGCCACCAACTTATGTTAGTTGGTCTTGTTTTATTTTTCAACCGACTTCAAAAAGGAATTTCTCAATTCAACTGTTTGTATTTTTTTTGTATGTATGTTACGCGTTTACTCCGCCAATTATGAATTGATTGTGATGAATTAATTAATTTTTCAGTGGTGGTCCTATTTTTTTTTAATCGAAATCGGATCAGTAGTATGGTTTTTAAATCAAAATAACTGAAAAATAAGAAGATGCCATTGAGGTAGTCGAAATTTAAGTCGGTTGTTGTTTTTTTTAAAGCGTATTGTATTTTTCTGTTTCTAATGTATAGTTAGCGTTTTTAAACGTTAACATTTTTTTTATTAAATATAGTGACGAAACGAGCGAGACGCTCGCTTAGTGGTAAGCATCGCGTAGTGCATCTAATATTATATTATGTCAAATTAATCTCTTCATGCCTAGTAATTTGTCTAGTAAAACTGTCCTGCAAACTGAAATACAGTAATGACAGGCAATTTAAAAAAAAAAGCTCATTGTAGATGGCCCTGACCTTGCGTTTTTTTTCTTAGTTATTGGCATCGCACGTTGTGCATTCTGCCTGTGTCAAGTTTATACATTTTCAAGTTTTTATATTAAAATCAAGTCAAGTATGTCATGAAATCACAGTTAGTCACACGAAATTAGTCATAGTCGAGTCAAAAACATACCCTAGTAAAGTTGTGGCGACTTTACTATGAGCTTCTACGGAGTTTTGAAAACAACACGAAGACATGTTTCACCACATTATATCACTTGCCCACACTCGTGCATGTAATTCAACACTCAATGAATAAAACACCACCATTTTTAATAATGAATACGCGAAAAAACATAAGTTTCAGAAAATAATAGAATGCAACGACATGATTTTTCCGTGTGCCCGCCAAAACTCCGACCTTGCGCTTACAAGACGTGGCTGTCAATGTCAAGTCTTTTATTTTACTTTAGTGCCACAGATCAAAAATTTTATGCTGTTTTTGACGTACATTTAGCGCCATCTATCGAGTTGTAAACAACTACTATTTTTTTTATTGCCTGTCTGAAAACCTCCTATTCTCACACATTAATGCTCGACGGTTGGGCAACTGGCAAAGGGTGGTACTTCCTCAGGCAAAATCTGCAATAAAATCCTACCACTACAAAAGTTATTTTATACTTACATACAATTGGTAGGTATAATGTCGAATGTATTCATATACTGAGAAGCTAAGTAACCATACTTGCAACAAAATAAATTAATAAGAAAGTTGTGACATAGGATTGAGATTAATTAAAATCGGTCTTTATATTGTGCAATACATAAATCATTTTAGCTTATAAATGAAAATCAAACAGCGCAGTCGAGAAAACTTGAGTAAAAAGATGTTTTATGCTGACTCCAGTCCTTATCTTGTCTCTTGAAAGGCTTTCAGAAGAATTTTAATAAAATCACAATGCGCTTTTAAATACCAAAGCATTTTATTTTCATTTCGACAGAACTACAAAGCAGTGATGCAACAATTTCACAAAGAAAGAAGTAACGTCTGAGAAAACAATATCTAGTCTAGTCTATGTCTAGTTTACGTCATTGTCATTGTGCTGAGCGTACCCAATATATTTGTATTATATTGGGTATTGCCAAATAACGACCGTTGTGGTTTATTTTAGTGTTGTTACTCGTGTTTATGGCAATAAATATATTATTTTTCTTATTCCATTGCAAATAATAATTTACACGAAGAGCATCACTTCACATCAGCCCCTGTTTTCTAAGCCCTATCGAATCGGATTCGATTCGAAAACTAGTTTCACCATCTCGCCGTCTTCTGCACTAAAAATGACAGAAATAAATAGTACAGTTTCCGCATGAAAACCTTTCAGATTGGGTATAGAATAGGTACGGTAGTGATAGCCTGTGGTCAAGACCAAACCAACCATGCGAGTGAGTTTGTTTGGTTTTTATTTTTACAACTAGCTTTTGCCCGCGGCTTTGCCCGCGTAGTAATGTTGAATACTGGAATTCGGTTAAATCGGGGCCCAACTCAATTGAATCACTAAAATACGTATATTATTGCATTTTTTCCAAGCCGCTTGCAAGTCTTTAAGTTTTCTTGAGGATGACCAAATTTGGCATGTCGCGTTTGCAATATTTACTTCAAAACAAAGCCGTCTTGTTGAATTTTAAACAGACAGACAGATGGACATGACAAACTTATAAGAATTCCTCGTAGTACTACGGAACCCTAAAAATGTCTGCTAATGACGCTATAGTTGCCGGGGCCTTTGACCCGAAAGATTACAATATTTCTTTGTAGACAACGTTTTTGATTTTTTTGTTGGAAGGTGCTAAAATAGCCAGACTTTCAGGGGAGCTAACTCGCGAGCAAGCCACATAGAACTGACCATGCGAAAAACAGTCCTGCCTTAAATCAATACCAGCGTATTTTAAAGTTTGACCCTGAACCTTATTGATGGTCATGGCAAAACAAACTATTAGAGGAAATTTAAGCCTTTTGGAGTCATAAGGTAAGTCACTGGGAATCATGGGAATACGCGGCACAAACACTGTTTCGCCATGGGCACACCCAGTCAAAATGATGGCCTCAACCAGATTACGATGCAGCATTTTTACTTGTAACCTGGTTCCATTACACAATTTGGGTGGTCTTAAATTCCGAAGGAGCATGACGGGTGTACCTTTCTTCAGGATAAGTCTCTGATATGGTAGCCCCGCTGGTCTTAATGAATTTAAAAACTCAACTGGATAGTTTACAGCATCATCATTATTGCATACCGTATCAACAGAGTCAATGAAATGAAATAAGCTTAAGCAGAAAAAGTATGATAACAAAGAACGTAAAAAGATTACCAAAATATCGCAAGAATTACGAAACTTCGATAAAATACAGTGCTGCACTGATCGCTTAGGTAGACTCGGTGTGGGTTGGAGTGGGGCGCGCTCGAGGTACAGCGCGTCATACTCGGGTTTTAACATATCTGAGCCGACGCAGGATGGACGTTTCGAAAGCGTTGTGCTTGGTGCGTGCGCCGGATCGAATACATGTGTTTAAAACATTTATCTTCTTACGCATAAACACTCGATTAGCTAATCTATAAATATAACATTTTTTTTCAAATCAAAAACTGACCCGTGGCCTTCCAGTTTTGAAATTGTTTGAAAATTCTGAAACATGTTTATGTTTATTTTATCTTATCTCTTAAGTCAAAAAACTTAACAGCCTTAAATGAATGGTTTCGGCAAAATGGTATTTTAATGATACATTGAACCCCTTGCGAATTTTTCAAAATCGTTGCTGAGTGTGCGTTTCTCTGCATCAGCCCTTAACACTATGGTATATCGGCCTACCCTGATTGGGCCATATTCACTACGCTGGCCCAGTGCAGGTTGGCGCATTCACATACACTATCGTATTTCTTCTCCTGAAATATGAAGGTTTCCTCATGTTGTTTTCCTTCACCGAAAAGCCAGTGGTATTATCCATGCGTAAGTTTCAAAGAACTAATTGGTACGGGCTCGCCCGGGTTCGAACCCGCGACCCCAAGAATATGAGTCGAGCTTGATCTCACTGAAGCTACCACAGCTTGAGCTGAGTGTAAGTTTACACCACTCAAAATTTAGTTTAGGCATTTAAAAGTAAGTTAATTTAATATTAAAAATTAATTTAGCAGCTTAGGCTGTACAGTATCTATAATAATTATGTCCGTCAAACAGTCGTCTGCGTGGACCTACAAAAAAATAGCCTATGTCCGTTTCCGAACCTTATGCTATAACTACCTATCCAAAAATGCAGCTCCATCTGTTCAGCCGACCAATAAATACGCCCATCCCCGTCCCCATTCCCAGCCTCATCCCTATAAGCGCCCCCTTCCCCATCCCCATCCCGATACCAAATGTCATTTTAATATGAACACGCCCATCCCCGTCCACATCCCCGTTCCCTCCCTCATCCCCATCCCGAACCCCATCCCATTCCCACCCCCATCCCGATTTCAACTTTCATCTTAATATGGACACGCCCATCCCCGTTCCCAGCCTCATCCACATCCACATCCCATCCCCACCTGTCCCCACCAAATCCCCACCCCATCCCCACCCCATCCCCACCCCATCCCCATCCCCATCCCGATACCAATTGTAATCTTAATATTAGCATGCCGATCTCCGTCCCGTCTCCGTTCCCAGTATCATCCCCACCCCCCCCCCCCCCATCCCCACATCTATCCCCATCCCTATACCAAATTTCATTTCAATATGTACAGCCGTTACAAAGTTAAGGAGAAACAAACGTACTATCACTAAAACTTAGTTTTTTTTTTTATACTAACGGGAGCTGATTTTGAAAAAACTGTGACACCCGTATCTTCTTATTTTTATAGTAGAATACGTATACCAAGTTTTGTATCAATCGAACCAGAGAATAAAAAGTTTCATACAAACTTTAACACCCCATTTAACCCCCTTCGGGGTTGATTTTCGAAAAATCCTTTCTTAGTGGGCGTTTACACCTCTCCAAAAACATACCCTCCAAATTTCAAGTCTCTACGTTTAGCGGTTTGGGCTGTACGTTGTCTATATGTCAGTCAGTCAGTCAGTCAGTCAGTCAGTCAGGACAAAGCCTTTTATAGTTATAGATAGATTAAGTGACCAAACGAGCAAGACTTTCGCCTGGTGGTAAGCGTCACGCTTGCATCCTTATTTTCTCTTTAGCGCCACAGTCACAGAACCAGGGACCGTTGATTTTTGAGTCAGAGTGACAGGTTTTACATTCCAGAAGGCTAACAGTTCCTGTAAAATCGGACGTGAAACCGTGGGACATTTCTAATATAATCATTGAAAGAGCAATTACAAAGTTTCATATCTAAATCCAAATTCAACACAGTTCGATCGCACTCATCAGTCCTTGATAACTTCACTAGAATTGTCCACAAGACAACGTAATTTTAATCGATTCCGTGAACGCTATCTCCGATCGGACATTTATTGTCCGTCCGGTTGTTGTCAGTCCGATTATGTCCGTCCGATTAATGTTCGCACCGTAAACAACCGTCCGAATAATGTCTGGATGGTAAACAAACTGTCCCGATCGCGTGGTTGCCACATGTCATTACCCGCTGTAATTTCGTACAGCAATCAGGCGTTATTGAGTTCTTTTTGCTGCATTTATTGTTTTTTTTTAATTCATACTCGTTGTTTTTTTTTATGAAGTGGAGTGATGAGACAAGACGAGCTTGACGCCCGACTGGTGGTAATCATCACGTCTGCCCCTAGGAGCAGTACCAGAATCGTGATCTTGCGAACAAAACCCTCTTAGATGTCTATCATGAGCCATGTAACAGCATTTAATTTTTAACCGACTTTAAAAAAGGAGGAGGTTCTGTGTTCGACTGTATGTATATTTTTTTTAATGTAGTTCACCGATTTCTCCGTCAATTGTGGACTGATTTTAAAAATTATTTTTGTTTGGCAGTTGGTACGTCAGAGGTGGTCTCAATTTTATCGAAATCGATCTAGTAGTTTGGTTTATAAATCAAAATTAATGTAATAATTGCTGGAAAATATGAAGATGTCATTCAGGTAGTCGAAATTGAAGTCGGTTGTTTTTTTTTTAAATGCTTTTATTATTGATATAAGTAATTCTATAGTTAAGACTTATGTAGACCGAATGTTGCGGTCAAGCGTGATGGCTTTAGGTGGTTGATCGCGGGTGGCATTTACAGTTGAGCACGTGTGTCAGATCACACATTAACAAACTTACATGCTTTTACTAAGTAAGTAAGTTCGTCAAGGCTGAGTGGCCAGCCCTAGTGTCAGATTGAATGGGCCACCCGAATGCCTCTGACATGGTTTAACGGGACCAACAATAACAATAACCTTGCTTTTACATAACTGTTTTAAATTCTTTCACCAATCAAATGTTATCTAAACAACCACAAAGCCAAATTTAGATTTGCTATAAAGGCATAGAAAGTTTGTGAACGTGGGTGGTCGACCATTTGCCGTTACTCTGATTGTAGCTAGTAAAAACTACGAGATAAAATGCAGAACTACTCGTATTCCAAGCAAAGTGCTACAGAAAGTCAATACCGCCGCAAAAATATTTCATTCCGACCCATTATCAGGAAACAGCGTTGAATAATATTGCTGAAGTATGGGCCATTTGGGCTTCCTACTTCTTCCTTCGTATTACTGTATTGGGCTATCCAAATGCTAAACATTTGGATAGCCCAATACAGTAATACGTTAATTTTAGTGCAAATTTTGCCCATAACTTTTAGGAAATAAATATTAGTTATAAGTGTGGTTTAAAAAATGTAGGAAGGAAGAGTTAACTTATGTGGTTACTAACGATTGATTTATAAAAGCACAATAATATTATAAATGCGAAAGCTTGTAGGTATGTGTGTCTCTTTGTTACCTTCACGCCAAAACGGCTGAACAGATTCTGATGGGGATGATTCTTGATCCTGGAGGCATTTTATATCGCTAGGTGCCCTGAAATACGCCTTTTCTTGAAAATTGTGGATGAATGTTAAAGATATGTTAATGTTAAAGGTATGTTAAATATTTCTGTCGCTTTTGTTGAAGTTTTTGCTGTTTGGTTGACTATTATCACAAAAATAATTGTATTTCCTCGCAAGTGATGAAAATCGTCGTACGGAACGCGTGTGTGTTGGTAACTACACTCTCGGCTTCTTTATCGCGCTCGTCTGCGACTCGCGCACGTGTTATTGCGTCAAGTGTAATGACCAATAATTATAGCACACTTGTATCGTAAGAAAATCGTACTTGTACCGCTGAAGTAAGTGTCAACCTGCGCGTGCATTACTGATTTGGGCGCAATGTTCCGCAAATGTTTGTTGACGTTTTCGAAGTGTGGTTGATTATTATCAAAAAAAAAAAGTTATTTCCTCGCAAGTGTGACGAAAACAGTCGTATGAAACTCTTGTGCTATGTTTCAATACACTCTCGGCTTCCTTATCGCGCTCGCCTGCGGCTCGTGCGCATAATACCGTCTCTGGTGTAATGACCAACATAGCACACTTGTATCATAATGTACTATTATAATACTTTTTTTTTTGTATAATACTATGACTAACCATCCAGTGGCATTTCTATAGATAGGTATCTGTGTTGGTACTGTACTGGATCAAGATCAAAATTCAAAATCAAACCTTTTTTTTTATAACTTCTATATAATAAAAGTAAGTAAGTTCGTATAGGCTGAGTGACCAGCCCTAGTGTCAGAGTTAATGTGCCGCCCGAAGGCCTCTGACATGGCTGACGGTTGTATATAATGTAATAACACTAAACTTCGTTTTTAGGCACGAAGCCCTAAAAATCATAGGGACATGATATCTAGAAATAGTTCAAATTAATAGTAGGTAAACATTTATAATCTTTGCTACGATCTTTACTTAAGCGAAAACAATACTCTCTGTGGACCAAGAAATTAAACAATGACATAGGTTAGTAATACATAATGCATAGTTCCTTAGCTCTCACTCCCAAGGGACCTCATGGAAATGAGATCCTAGCACAGGTAGGTAAATTCAGAGTTATATTCAAATAGAGATATTTCCCTGTTGGATAGATTTTACTAGAAATTCCAAATGTCTTTTGGAATAAGAACTTGGTCCCATTATTTGTTTTAATGAGAAATGGTGGCTTTTGATTGCGAATTCTTTCAGATTTTTTCTTATACCGAAAGATTAAATCAAATAGTAAGCGGTTGTAAAGCTTGTACAAAAGTCTTGTATTTTCTTCTCTACTAACAATATACTGTGTAATCCTAGCAAAAACACATTTCAGTAGGAGTATTTTACCAATAGGCGTGTGGCCTAATGTTTAATTTATAACAAACAACAGGCTTAGTGATGAATATAACTAAATACATTACACATACTGAAAAAATAAATTGTATTGGCTGATAAATCTCTGAGATATGTGCGTTTAAAGTTTTAGGTGGGGATAGAGAAGGGATGCTCTGTCCCTTTCTCGCAAAGCACGTGTTAGTATAGCATTTGTATGCCGCGCCTGAGGCTTGACGTCATAGCTCAGTATAGCGCGCTCTCTGTCTAGCTTGAAATAAAAATACATAGAACTTATTTATTTATGAATTATTTTAAATTTTGTTTTCATTGATAGGTTCTATTGATGATCAGCTTTTATATAAGGCAATAAAAAAATTGTAGTCATCATGCCTATTATCTTCCACAGATGTACACAATATTACAAGGTTACTCGGATTTAGAGTACTTGCGATAGTGGCGCCCTTTATAATTTCTTCTGGTTTTTAGCCAAGATGTCGGTCTGTTCCTTGGTGTGAATTTAGTCGCACGCAGACTTCTGTGGTGAGCCTAAATAGATAATGATGGCTTCTTCTTGCGGCGGCGTCGTGTGTCGGGTGTCGCTCTCTTCCCTCCAATATGGTTGAGGAGAGCGATGGCTGGCACATGCGTCAACTGTGAACGGGTGCAGCTTGCGGAAGCTGGACTGCTCGGAGTATACACGCAATTCTAGCAATAATTAGTAATACTTAGTTAGGTTCTTTTGGTATATTCTTTTTGTAAAGCCTTCAGCTTTTAAGTTATTAAGTGTAAAATTTAGTTTAAAAAAAAAATAAGTTGATAAAAGGCACGGACCCGCAGTCCGTGGAGCTAATAAATAATTATAAAAAAATAAAAAAATTGATAATGATGACATCTCAATCGCAATGAAACAATCCAGGAAATAAGAAAAAAAATACAAACGTAATAGTAATAGTAGGTACTAATTGACCTAAGCGAAGCAAAGGTCTCTGATTGTAAGGGTCGGTGTTTGTATGTGTATTTGATTGACGATAACTTGCAAACCCTTGATTTATATTTAAAAAAAAATTTAAGTAGGGAGGTTGTGTAAGTAGGGACCTGGGTATGTCCTAAAACTGCATCCAGGACCACCGGAGGACGGGCAGCAGCGTCCTCTTAGTTAACGGTGGTAGCACTCTGCGATCCCCAAGCTGCCTGCCAAGCGTGGGGATTATGGCAACCCCTCACTATTAAGGGGGAGGCCTTCGTCCAGCAGTGGACGTCATCTGGCTGATGAGTGAGTGAGTGAGTAAATAGGTATAACTATTAAGTTTTTTTTTGACAGCCTTCTAGCTCAGTTAGTAGCATGTCTGCTTTCAAAGCTGTAAGGCGTAGGTTCAATCCCCACCCAGGACAAAAATTTATGTGACGAACATAGATGTTTGTTCTGTGTCTGGGTGTAGTATGTATTATAAGTATGTATTTACGAAAAAATAAATGTATATAAGTATTCTATCATCTATCTAGTTTCCATAATACAAGCTTTGCTTAGTATGGGGCTAGATAGCGCTGTGTGTAAAATGTCCCACAATATTTATTTATTTATTTCTTTTTTTTAATACAATACAGCGACAAGACAAGACTAGCGAGACGTTTGCCTGGTGGTAAGACCACGCCTGCCCATAACAGTAGCAGTGCTAGAATTCTTCGCCGCATTGCACTGCGCTCGTGACCCTGAGATATTAGATGTCAAATCTCTTCATGCCCAGTTATTTATCTGGTAACATTGCCCTTCAAGCCGAAACACAGTACTAATGCTTACACACTACATCTTGGCGACTAAGTAAGTAAGTTCGTATAGGCTGAGTGGCCAGCCCTAGTGTCAGAGTTAATGTGCCGCCCGGAGGCCTCTGACATGGCTGACGGTTGTTGTTATAGAAACTAGAACAAACAACCGGGATCAACGATTTAACGTGTCAATCAACCCACGGTAGCGCTCAGGAATAAATGCCACTCACGATCACCCATCCGAAGACTGACCGGACCATCCGTTGCTTAACATCGGTGATCGTTTAGAGTCACCTAGACAAGCTACGCCACGAGCGCTACATCTTGGCGATTGAACAACTGGCAAAGATGTCATCCCCAGGTGGACTCTGCAGTACAGTCCTACCACTACAAAAAGACCGAATAAGAGCCAAATTAGGTAAAGGGCTTAGAAGATATGGAGATTGCTTGGTTTCAGTGCGCTATGAACTAAGTACTAGTTCTTTATCTAGGGGTAAGCACACTGAAACCAAAACGTTTGCGTGGTACATGTTACACATTAAAGAACTTGCAATCAACGACCGTATCTGAAATAAATAAGAGCAAATAAACCTTACTATTTATTGCCTCCTACTTGTCACTTTACGCCTTTACGCGGTTTTTATAGGGGTATACCCATAAAAGACGCGTGTGAATAAAAGTCATATTGTCGTCACAACCTTCGGCGAAAACCGCGATCCATGTAAACTGTTTTGTCTAGCTCGTGTACAACCCACCTGTAAAGTTTTGTCGTTAGTCGACGGTAATGCTTTGTTAACAACTTGATGCGAGTGTGAATCGACATAGTATTTATAAAGTTCCTATAGTGCATTTGCTTAGTTTGGATGGTGCTGTGTGAAATTTAATTCAAAATCTTTTATGTCATTTTATTTATTAGTTTTCACGCAAATGTTGATAAATAAGTTTTACTAGTTTTAACTAATTTTATCCCTTTTATCATTTTTGGTATAAAATATTGCAGTTAACACCTTAACGACGGGAATTGACACAATCATGGTCTTAACGAATTATTATGTTTATTTCACAATAAAATGGGTTGAAATTGACAATCACTATACCTACCAGTACATGGATCTACGATTTTTGATCTGCGCAGACATAAAAAACATAATTATTTTGAGTTAAAATGCTTCTACTGCCATCTTCTAACAACGCCTCATTGGAATATCCTCTTTAAACCAAGAGTATTAAGTCAACTTTGGACTTCCATAATATTCTATTGAAAACCACGCCTCATTCATGCAACCAAACTTAAAATGAAACCGCGAATGATACAGAACCATAACTCAGCAAGGATCGAGATATGGCGATAAATAAAAATTTACTGGCAGTTTCAGCAACATATAAATTGGATAAATATTTGAAATGGACGGAGCTCGAATGGCCCGTATTTATTTGGCCCGATGGTGGTGGATTGGACGGACGTGGTAGAGAATTTGTAGATACCGAAGGCAGCGACTTGATACCCTAAAGACATCATATAAAACTTTTGGAATGCCAGTAGTTGAAAAAACAGGCTGAAGCAAAACTTTTATATATGTTGTTATGATTTATCGTAGAAACAGTTATACATAAATAGTCTAAAACAAACTACAAAGACTACTTAGCCTAGTAAATAATAAAAAAAACAAAAGTCTAGAGACAATCCAAATGCTACCAGCACTACCAGTCGGCAGCATGCCAAGCATGCTGGCGGCATTGCCACGCTGAATGGCAATTGTGCTTTGGGCCAAATAAACGCCAGCATTTTGATCAAGCGGCATGTCGACCAGGCGCTCGGATATGTTTTTGAAAAGATGTTGAGCTCCCGGTCCCCACGGACCCAATGTCTCAACACCAAACGGCTCAAATATGTAACCTCTGCCGAGTTTATCATATTTGCGCCGCTAGTATAAGATCTATATAGTCTAAGAGATCCGATTAACAACCCCCTTCCCACTTCTGTTTAGACAATGTTTTTTTTTTGTTATCAAATTTAGTATGTTAGATATATGTGTATGTTGGATTTTTTTAGCCAACCCTCTCCCGATGTATTTTCTAACACACTAAATTTGATTTAAAAAAAAGAAATTGTCTCATAGGTGAGAAGGTCGTTGTTAATCGTATCTTCTACTAATATAATAGCGTCAAATTTGGTGTGATCACAGTAAAAAGTAAAAACGGCAATAATACCTATATGAAAAATTGAATAGACTTACTAATTTGTGATTTGTTGACAGAAGAATCCATTATAAATAATAATATGACATCGATACATTTGTGTGTCATTAGTGGAAACAATTGATAGGTACTTATTGTACCAATGTGTTGATTGCAAGAGCTCTCTACTGTGGGACAATCTCTATGGATTGGAAACGGAAGAAGTCGACTGCGAAGCACAAATACGATAAAATGTAGTGACTTACGGCCAAAGCTTCAGAATTCAAAGGTTTTGAGCGTGAAATCTGAGGATAAATTGGTTTGTTTGAGCTTATGGGTTTTTTCTAGAAAATAGACTCCATTTTGAGCTTAAAATATGAAGCAAATGTCAGCTGGTCAACGATAAAAAAAACTGACCAAGTACGAGTCCGACGCGCGCGTGGAACCAGCATTAATTCTAGCAAAGGGGAAGAAATTTTCTTAAGTGGTGACCGCGAACCGGCAGGCGGACCGACGACTTTATAAAAGTCGCGGGCAATCGGTAGATGCAAAAGGCAGGTTGTCAGTGTAGCGGTCTAAGGGGGAGGACTTGGTCCAGCAGTGGACGTCTTCGAGCTGATGATGATTCTACCAATGAGCTTGAGCTACCGATGAAGAAGCTATAGCAGCTAGCATCCTCTATCTACTTACAAGGAAATATATTACTAGTTATCTAATATTATCTTCGATCACAACATTAGCAGGGTTATGGTGAAACACCTAGTCTTTCAAACATTACAAATATTTTACGTGGAGGTACGCGACTTTCAAACCGCAAGTCAAGAGATTAATCACAGTAGTAGCGTTTGTAGCGACTAGCGTGTATAGCTTCACTGGGTGGTTCTAAAAGACTACCGATAAAAGAGGCATTTACAGCTGAGCGGTACCGTGGGTCGGACGACATGTTAAATTGTTGGTCCCAGTTGCTTGTTCTATATTTCAGTAACAATAACCGTCAAGCCATGTCAGTGGCCTTCGGACGGCACGTTAACTGACACTAGGGTTGGCCACTCAGCCTATTCGAATTTACTTAAAATCACATCACATCATCAGCCAGAAGACGTCGTCCACAGCTGGACGAAGGCGTCTCCCGTAATAGGGAGGAGTTGCCATTATCCCCACCCTTGGCAGGCGACTTGGGGATCGCAGAATGCTCACCACCTTTAACCATGAGGCTGCTGCCCGTCCTCCAGTGGTTCTGGAAGCAGTTTTAGGACATACCCAGGTCCAGGTTCATCATCATCATCAGCCCGGAGACGTCCACTGCAGAACGAAGGCCTCCCCCTTAGACCGCCACACTGTACGACAACCTGCCATTTGCATCCACTGGTTGCCCGAGACTTTTACAATGTCGTCGGTCCACCTAGTGGGAGGCCTTCCTACGCTGCGTCTTCCGGTTCGCGGTCGCCACTCAAGAACATTTCTTCCCCATCGCTTGTCAGTTCTACGAGCGATGTGGCCTGCCCTGCGCCACTTCAACTTGCAAACTTTTCCAGGTCCAGGTTACTCGAGTTTATTTTTCTGCCTTTTTAACTACCTCATCAGAATTCATACCATTTGCAACATCAGCTACTTTTACAAGCACTAGACTTGCTTTACGACTAGCTTACTAAGTCTTACTACGGAAACGAGCTGAATCTCCAAAATCCCATTAACTTAACATTGATCGAACCGAAGCTAAAACTGAATTTCTGTACCAAAATTTTATATCTTATATCTCCCACTGCTCGTATTACTCATAGCGGGTATCGTAAAAGTTGAAGCGGGACAGTAAACCGATAGTTTTATGTGTATACATGTACCTAAATATAATATGTAGGTGTATATATTGACGACAGGTGAAGCTCAGGGGTCTCAGTGGTTTATGGCGCGGAACTAAATTACGTCGCTACATTGTTGCTGAAGGATCCTTACAGAGATCGAAATGGGATTATTTTTAATCTATGTGATTGAATCAGGCGCTACTTTGCGGAAGTCCATTGTAACCCTACCGTTGTATACTATACAGGTCGCGTCATGTAAAAAGAACGCTGGCGGTTAGCTACGCAGTAGGCGATTTATCGGTCTATTTGGTGGTATGAGGTGGTACCTAGTAATAACCAATATTCGAGCAAAAGGCTAATTAATAATTATTTAAAATAATAGGCCTAGTACTTTTGTGCCCAAGTGTACACATGCGCTGTACTATCGTATCGAGTACAATAGCCGCCAAACAAGTTGTCAAATCATCGGAACGGAAAATGTGAGCCTACGCAGGTACGTCGTGTACACCACTGAAGAGAGAAGAGGAAGGGCCATCGTTTTTCTGTGATGTACACTTCCGTGCAGTATATTTAGACAAGTTATTATTTTTTTATTTCTGCGCATCCTCACTTTTTGACTACTTGTGTGGCGACAACTATACTAATAGGTATAGGGGGCTAATAATTCATAGATTCCATTTAAAAAAAACGTTATAATCTTATCTGATCACTGCCGTCAGAGTTGTAGGGCGTGGGTTTGATCGACCCAGGACAAAAATGTATACGACTACATAGATGTTTGTTCTGTCTGTGTTTGGGTGTAGAACGTATTTACCAAAAAAAAATAAAAAAAAAATCTATGAGCTATCTGGATTCAATTGTACAAGCTTTGCATAGTTTGGGGGTAGATTGTGTGAAAAAGGTATAATATCATTGGAAAAAGGTATTACACTCCACCAATATTTTTTTTTATTTTTTTAGTTTTGTCTTGCAAACAATGACTTTGAAAAATTTATTGTAAAATATCTATTACGTATTTAAACAATTACATTCTGGAATGCAAAAAAATAGTACCAATATCCCAAAAAATTACATGAAAACACGCCGAAAATCGATTCACACAAAAACGGAGCGGACGTGCCTTACCGACCGACAAAAAGAAGGCACTCAATTAAAGTCCGATAAAATTTATCGGATCGCACTCGGGTTAATTCGTTCAGATCGCCGCGGGCCGATTCTAATCGAATCGAAACGAATCATTCGTAATGGTGACCACACGCATTTTGTTGGGGAAGAGGTTGAATTAGAGATCATTGCTGGCAGCTACTGGTGTTTTCTTTGTGAAGTTTGGCTTTTGTTTGTATTTGAATGACCAAAACAATATAAAAAATAAAAATCATTTTATTTGTACAGTAGGCTATACTTATCTATTTTATCTTTTTGTTTTTTTTTTTTTTTTTCAATCTTTTTACCTATAGATACTTTAAACGGTCTCTTATATCGTTTGATTAATGTTTTAATAATAGTTTAATTTATGTTGTAACTAATTATAGGTTAAGAGATTAAAAAACATTGAAGATAAAATCATTTTATTAAGTGATCATTTTATGTGACAGATGAAATTTGCCGTGTAACTCTAAAATAAAAAAAAAATAAAATTAAAAAAAATTTTTTTTATTTCAGGTACACATTAGGACACCCATAGAAAATTAAAATTAAAATATAATATAAATGACGATAAATTAAAATTAAAAATTAAAACAGTACGATAAAAAATATCACAGTCATTTTCGGTTCGCACTCTGGTGCACTGTCAGCCACGATTTCAAAATCGGGTTACCCAGGTAGTCTCCTAGACAACTTAGTATGCCATTTCTCGAACGTCTCAACCCAGACAAGATGCAACTCTGTATCTGATGACGGCAAAGAAATCCGGAACTCGCGCATTGGCGATCATGCCAATGAAACTTTGAACCAATTAACACTTTGGTGTTATCAATAAACTATTTGTATTTGTAACACAATTTTTCACAATTTTAGAAGGATGTAACAGAATCTCTGTCTCAATCACTTCTGGTTCGTTTTTCGGTCGCTCTTTATAAGTATTCTTTAAATAAAAAATAAAAAACTTATAAAGTAAAGAAATAAATAAAAAAAAGTTGTTTAAAGGAAGCATAAACGGAAAACAGTGACTTACAAATAATGACGTAAAATATAATTATAGAGGCACGTTGACTCACTTCGGTTGCAAAACTAAAAAAAACATAAAATTTTCAGACGCAATTTTCTTAAGAATTTACTTTTATGATTGTGAAACCATAAATTTACAAATACTTTAGAAAAGAAGTAAAAACCACGAAGAAAAGAGTTGAACTTATTAATAACTTGGGATTTTCACAACTCTTGACTTATACGGGTTCAGTATTTAACCGGACTCCGAAATACTCTTCAAAGGGAATATTATAAACATCAAGTTTCTATGAAAATGCTTCGAAAACAAAACCCTTTCCTTGTTTGGATAGGTATATTATTATAGGTAGGTAATAGGGTAGAAGACTGATGTTTATATCGTTGAAACTAATAGCTTTGATGAAGAATTTAAGTAAAAATAGAATATTTATTGAAAAAAATAAATTAAATCGGTTAATAATGTTCTGATATATGAGCGTTTAAAGTTTATGTTAGAGACAACTCTGTCCCTTTCCCACAAAACAAAAAATGACATCATGCCTTACTTGTAAGAATAGAATTTATATGGCGTACAGAGAAGTGACGTCACGATTTGCCGTTTCTTCTCTCTGTCTAGCATGATATTAAAATGATTATAAGTTGCTTATTTTAAATCAGATTTTCATTTTCTTTTCATTGATCAGCTATATTTATGGGCTACATTTTAATAGGACAGTAAAAAAACCAGTCATCGCACACGTACTCGTAGTTGCACATTTAAAATAATATTTTCTATTGTTGTTTTTTTAGAAGTAAAATAGAGTTAATCTATCTATCGTATCACTAAATTTCTAGTTTAAATTCAAGACGCCTAATACTCTAAATAGAGATATTTTAGGTCTTGAACGCCATTTATGTCCACACAAAGAGCTGGACGGACACAATCCCCTGGCATTAGTTATTTAAAAGGCATTTTGTTAAATTTTCTTGCGACGACGCGACGTTGAAAAGACATTTTTGTTTTATCACATTTAAAATAATGCTAACATTCAATTGTTTTTACACAAACGTGAGATCTGAGGCTTCTATACTTGATCCCGTGGTGTGTATACGATTTTATGTGCCGCGGCGGGGTGGAAGTGGTACTCGCTCTGCGTAGCGGGGTGAAAGGAACCACTTTCGTCCCGCAGGCATATAAATAATAATTATAAAAGCCTATATACTGAAAGAGTAATTTTAATTATGGTCTACAATTTACTGCTACTCAGCCGAAAACAGGGAACATATTAATTAGGTACTTAGCGAGTTTTGTATGACTTGTTTCAATAAAACGTAAAGAAGGCTTAAAAATTAAAATCAATAGATAATACAATACCTACATGACTTTGAACATAAAATCATGAATAATTTTTCATGAATAATCATAAAATCAGAAAACCATCCTTGAGTAATTACCTACTGAAGGATTTTAAAAATTATTGTAACTATTGAGGCTGCATATAGATACATACCTACAGAGACAGAGACAAAATAAAAGTAGCTCAAAATTGTTATCTATTGTGTTATTTTATTAGATGTCAAGCAAAAATAATATTTCGTCCTATTTTTCTACATTGCTATCAAGATGTTTTCTCGTGATCGCCCGCAAAATGGCCGTCTGTTTTCTTTTTAAACAAGCACAGACAATGGAGCAAATAAACAATAGTTTTAGGTCACAGTTGGAGAACAGCAGCCGAAGCTGGCAACACAAGCTGCGAATTAAAGTTTAGACTGAAAACTGCATCGAGGGATTGGCTCGGATAGAAGAAAACGTTTTTTGTAATTCTATACTATTTCGTGGGGTTTTACTGGGCGAGTTTCGTTAGCAGGGTTTCTTTATCAAAACTTAAATCGCATATCGACAGTAATAATATACAATAAAATAAAATAAAGGTATTAATGGCATACATTACTAATAATCATTTTAATACCAACACAATTTTGGATGAGAAACAGGCTCTTTGGTAGTGTAACGCAGACTTGAGTTAAAAATTATAAGTTGTCTGGCAGACAATAAGTGTCATTATAAGATTTAAATATTATGCAACGGCATTTCATCTTACTTCATCTTATCTTTTCATCTTTTTTCTCCATCCTAAGGTTGCCTGGAAGAGATCGCTTTTAGCGATAAGGCCGCCATTTGTGCACTTGTATTTAATTTATTTAATCCTTTGTATGTATGTTTCTTTGGTGTGAGCAATAAAGAATTAATCTATCTATCTATCTACTATTACGTACAATTTTATTTGAAACCGGAAGCACAGTAAAACTTTAAACCAATCAAGGTGCATTTTAGGCAACAAAAAGACGGCCTTCATTTTTAAGATTATTTCTTTCAGTCAACTTTTGGATTTAAATTTTAAAAATAGTAAAAATAATATGTAGGTACACTTAAAATATTAATGTGAAATTTTCACGTCAATAATAGATTCAGTTTTCTCCAGGTAAGAATTAAATACAACAGTGCATAATTGATAATTTATTTTTGCAGTAAGTACCTACTTAATCCGGCTTCATGTTTTGGTTTCATGATAAATTTTCCAAGCATAACCAACGTCATAAAGAACTTTAACAAAGAAAAAACACCTTCTTGCAATATTATATGAAACATTCAAGTCTCTAATACAGAATATTTTGGTGCAGATTGACAACTTAACGAACTAAAGTAAGAACTAAGTTTTGACAATGTTTGTTAATCTAGTTATTCAAAAAATAAAGCGATGTCGAATTTTTTGCACGGGTTATAGTATTTTTTAAACCGTTCTAACGAAGATACTACGATAAAAAGTAGAACCAATTTACTGAAAAAACATAAAAACGAAAAAAAAATACTTAGAACATTTTTTTTTTTATAGAACAACAATCAGCCTTTTGTTAGCATTATTTTGTGTATTAAACAACTTTTAGACAATAAATTTATCTTAGACTTGCTATATTTGTTATCCTGAACCCTGTTAATATGGTCAATTTCGTGACAGTCACTGTAAGTCCGTGATACGTAGGTACTTTTTTAATTATGTTATCACTAAATTACTTGCCATTATCTAAAATCAACGAACAAAACACTAAATCATATTATTAAAAATCTACGCACATACTTTTATTATTATTTTTATACGTTAGCTTTGAAGTTTTGTTACTGCGCCACTTAAAATTGAAGTATCATTCGGATGAAAAATCCATCAATTGTTACTATCTTGTTCACACAATCCTAACTAGAATTTACAAAGAAAATTATGACAATAAAATATGGTTTATTTTATACGTGTGTCATTCACTTACTTAGCTTGGAATAAGCTTTGAAACAGATATCACCGAATTAGTTTTGTCTCAAATAATTAAGTGAGTTTACCCTAGCATGTCAAAGTATCTAATTTTACTTTAATTTTAAAAATAAATAGTTATTGCAGTTGAGTCTCTGCCCTTCACTAATTGTGTTTCTTTCTATTTACTCAAGTGTAAAGATAAATTTTAATAATTTCATAGAAGAGCTTGTGGCCACTTTTCTTTGCTCATTTTTCTTTGTTTATTTAGCCCGATTTCGTCTGCTCTTGTTCTAATGTAGGAGTTTTTAATTTACTGTTTAGGGTTTCGTACTTTTAGACGTTTTTTTTTACCAAGGATAAACTCTCTGCTCTGCTCTCTCACAGGTCACTGATGGTATGTGCCGCCGATGAACATTTGAAACCTCAGAAGCGTTGTCACGCGCGTTGCTTACGCTTCATGTAAAAAATCTATTCACATTTGGCTTAAAGCGTCTAATAATAGCTCTGCGGAAAGGCGTAGAAGAAGTATTAAAATACCTAGCCCTTAAAGCCTTATTACACTACGCGATATCTAGAACCCGAAAATAAGGCGGCTCCTGGCTCCTAGCCAGGACGTTGCTTAATACACTGCACTGAAAATCAGACCTTAACACAGGTGCCAAGGGAGCAAGGTCTTCGGGGACCGCCTGGTCACCCTAGCTAGTGCTCTACCTACTCACTTTCTCTTATTACACTAGCCCAACCTAGGATAAGGGACCCTTGAAATCGCGTAGTGTTATAAGGCTTTTAGCAAAGCTTATTTTTATAATAATTTTATCGGATACATTTCGGAGAGTGTGCTTCGGATTTACATGATCTCATTCCCCCCTGCCCATTCTTCTATAGGACAGCCAGGACCTCGAAAAAGCGACACCGTTTCATGGTTCATATACCAAAAACTCGTACGAAACGGTCTGATTCCACTTTCTTTATTCAAACTGCTGAACAGTGGAATGCGCTGCCCGAGTAGGTATTTCCCGATAATTATAATCTGGGTGTCTTCAAGTCGCGAGTGAATCGGTTTCTTCTAGACTAGCGTGCTCTATCGTAGGCTGTATCTTTGTTTAACATCAAACGAGATGGCAGTTAAACCCAAATCGATCAATAAAAAAAATACTTATCGCCTTTTCCCAACATTTCACCGCCATAAAGATAAATGTAAAACAAGGAAATTTCGCCAACAATTTTAAACTCAGTAATTTTTACAAAGTATCCCCTTTACTTTTCGGCGCGCCTTTGTCACTTTAATCGCTAAAAAAGGCTCGGGGCCTCATAACTAATTTAAACTTAATTCGTTTATTTCTGGATTGTACGGGA